>OY856413.1:1107957196-1108522196 GCA_963693085.1 Alisma plantago-aquatica | reverse complement strand
AAAGATCACTTCAACAACGCTATTGCATGTTCCACAACTGATTTATTTTGGCAACATTATCTCCTCCTAATGTTGTTATTTTATATATATCTTTCATTCATTAGATGAACAAATAAATAAAAAATGATAGTACAAGATCTAAAAGAGGTGGGACTACACCAGAGAAACCAACCAAAGTATGTTGTATGTAGAGGTGGGTACTCTACCATAACATCCCACCAAAAACCTATATATAGAGTAGGTTTATCATAACCTCATCCATAGTAGGAGTGACTCCCCTTGAAACAACCCACTAGCAAGTATCATTAGTAGAGACATCAAATGATATTTAGTCCTCCTAGAAAGTCCATTCCCTCATCCACCTCACACTCAAAATTGAGCAAGCATGTGGGAGAGAATCTGCTATCATATTTAGAGACTGAGAATACCAATGAGGAGGTTTTGAGCTTGTGGACCGACTTGGAATCACATTTAAATATATAAAGAGCAAAATTTGAAGTTGTTGTAAAATTTTCCAATAATCAAAATTTTAGTTTTTTCGGAAAACCAAATATTCAAAAATATCATCTTTAGAGTTGAAATCTTGACCAATACAAGTCTCTTTATTGCTAGTAATGTGTATTCACATATCATATGATGAATTTTGTTGATTTTTATAATTTTTGAAGAAATAATACAATATTTTTGGAGTATTTGCAATCCTAGAAAAGTATGGCTTATAGTTTCATCATGATTGAAAACTAAATAATAATTGCGGGGACAAAAAAACCCACTTTTGTTGCAGCTTGATCCTATATCAATTTTTTTATTCATATCAACCAAAGTAGAATATGAGTTTTTGTGGGACATGTGTTTCTAAAAAATTATTTACAGTAGTAAGTGGCATGATTGGGTTGCATATATGGAGTACCTATAGGATTTTTAACAATATATTGATCAACCCAAGGCCAAATTATACCTATCTTTTTATTGAGCTTTTCCAATCTTATTTGTAGATCATTGCTGTGATTTTTTAAGCAAAAAATTTAAAGTTCTTTTTAAAATATTTTCTCTAGTGGAGAAAAAGAGAGCATAAGATCTATCAAGGAGGATATCTTGATTGAGTTTGGATTTATTATATAGTTTTTATAACAAAAAGATTTACCCAACATGGACCATGAGTCAGACCAAAAGTGTAGTTGGATTCAATATGACAAAGAAATATTCATGAACTTTTTTATGAGTTCTTGACATTTAGCCACATTATCAAAAGGAAGAGTGTGATGTGGTATTTCTCCTTAAGCTCTTGGATGTTTTATTCTATAGTATTTTTTTAACAAGGTCCAACAAAATGTATCCTTTTTCCTCAATAATATTGACATTAATATTGTTAATCATCTAATTAGAGTGTAAGTTGAGGCTGAGAACACCCCAATCACCTTCATTCAAAGGTGTACAAATAGTGTTCCAATTAGGAGGATGTATTTTCTATTTGTCATTGGAACAAACCCAAAGTAAGCATCTTTGATAGGTGTTGATACTATTCTCTATCAATTTGGGTAATGGGATACAGCTATAAAGTAATTGTGTAACCATAAGAGAGATGCATTACTAAGAGTAAGATGTATTGATTTATTCAAACATTTTTTACCCAAGAAGCAAACCATTGTGACATATTATCTGAGATGGGTTCCCACACCATTTTAGACAATTATGCATTGACAAGTGGAGGCTCAGAAATTTGAAAGGAAACATCTCTAATTTAATCATGACATTGTATTTTTCTAGGGTTGACTTATTCATATGGAACCCTCCTGGAGTAAATTTTGTTTAATTTAATTTCAACCCTAGAGACGAGTTGAGAGGTCCCAAAATTTTCAAGGAAGTAATAATTTTTATATCATTCAAATTTAATCAAAATAATTCCGTCATCAACCAATTGTATAATAGTACAATCATAAAGATTCTCTATTTTAGAAATCATGTGGTTTAAAACACCAAATTTAAATATTAAAGGAAGGATATACTAAACAATAATGAATGAGAAAGATGAGAGAGGATCACCTTTTGACCCAAAACGAAATCTATTTCTAAGTACAAACAATTTTCTTATGATAATGCAATTATATACCCAATTATTCTGTTTATTAGGGAAAGTGTATCCCTTCATACATTGCATATGCATTTATAATATCAAATGTTTTTTCAATAACTAAATGGCACATAAGAAATTTTGTACTACTTACCCGTGCAAAGTGAATAATCTCATTTTCTATTATATAAGCATCTTGGATTCATTGACCTTTCAGAAAAGCAACTTGTATGCCAATAATTGCATTCATACATTTTTTTGAGTATGGAGCTCATGACCTTTACTAAAATTTTATATACATTATTTATCAGATTAACAAGTCTATATTACTCGAACATTAGTAGGTTTATCCACCTTCTTTATCATTATTTATTAGATTGACTTATCAAGAATATGCTATATGGGTTTTTTTTATTAACATAAAATATTTGGAACACATCTATGATTAAATACTTAATAGTATCCCAATTATCTTGGTAGAATGACATGCCAAATTCATTCAACACAGAGACTTGTCTAAACCAAGACTAAAAATGCATTTATTATTTCAATGATACTAAAGGGACAAGTGGGATTGGTCTTTGACTCACAAAAAGGTCCCAATCAAATAAGATATGATGTGAGTAATGCATGCCTTGATTATAGTTTTTTTTGTGAAATTTGAACTGATAGTACAAATAATCTCATTACTAGTTGTCATGATCTAATTATTATAGAGAAGAGAATGTATAGGAGATTTTTTCTAGTGGTTATTACATATAGTATGGAAAAAACTAGTGTTGTTATCTCCTTCTATAATCCATATTTGTTTTGATCTTTGTTTTCATAATATTTTTGGATCAAGAAGTAATTCCTAAATAATTTTATTTTCTCTTACATTTGGCATAACATTTATTGATCATGTCTTGCCAAATTTTGTAAAGCGATGTTCCTCTCCCAATTTTTTGGGTGCATATTTCCCAAAAAATTATGTTTAGTGTCTAAGTTTTTTCTAAATATATTTCAAGTTCTTATGTGTGTTCGACATAGAGTTAACCTCTTTTTATGTCCTTCATGAGCCATGGATAATATTCTTATAATGCTCAAATATATTCCAAAGCATATAATTTTAAACATATGGGGCCCCAAGGTATATATTTGATATTAAGAGTAATCAACATTTGACCTTATATAACAAGATAACCAACATGAGAGGTGCAAAGAGGGTACTTATTATCCCAGGGGATGGTGCCCATAAAATGGTCAAGAATAGACCAGTAATTCCATTTTCTCAAAGTGATACTAGAATTACTAATATCTTAATCCATGATATTACATCATATATGAAACAATTGAATGCATTCATATGATTCTGATGACAAGACAAAGTTTGATGTTATATGATACTTCATGAGAAATCATTGTGTAGTTGAAATCCACACCAATCAGACAGGGAAGATTTTTTTTTTTCAAAACCATTTTCCCCCAAAAGATTATATCTTTGTTTGGACATGAATCCCCATACATTCTAGTGAAGATCTAAGAGAAGTTGTTTTCATATTAGTGGATGATATAGGGATGTTCTAACTCAATAATTTACTATTTGCAAAGGCTTTCGTTATTATCCCTTTCAATAATAATAGAGCCACTGAGTCTTGTAGATGGTTTTCGAGCCTAGCTAGTGATAATATTCCCTCTAATTGAAAATATTTGTTGATTTGTGATTATGGATTTAATTCTTGAATATCAATGAGTTGAATTTTTTTTGTTCGAATACGATCCCTAAAGTTTTTACGTCTTTGAAAAGAAACTACACCACAAACATTCCAGGATGTGATTTTTATAAAAACACTACTCTTTAAACTAAATTAGTTCTTTGAAGAGTAAGAGGTAAAAAAGATCATCAATCAAATTTATAATAAATAGATGTACCATTTGTAAGAATCATGGTATTTGATTAGAACAAACTAGATCAATCTATATCACACATGGCATGATTGGCACTATGTGTAAGGTTTCAAGGAATGGGGCACAACAAAAATGCAAAAATGTTCCCAAACAAAAATATTGCCATTGGATTTGTACTAGCTATAAAACATTAATATATTTAAAGATATAAAGATATTGAATATACCTTTGCAAATACTAGTTATCCAACAACTAGACATCTCTTATATTGGTTAAGATATTGTACTTCCAGATCTAGATCCAAACTTGTCTTTTTGTTTCTACCTTATTGTCACTTTTGAAGAACCACCTTTTTTTCATGCAGAACTCATCCACCAAGCCTTCACACAATTGCCTTGCTTTCTACGTTGTCCATGCTGATGCAAGAACTCTTTTGGCACCACCTTGGTTTTTAAGAGGAAGAATAACTTGGAAGTATTTGACATGCTAGTATCACTCATAGAGACTCATTCCAGGAGACATGGGTAAGTTTCCTATCTTAGGGTCTTGCATGTTGAACCTCTTCACCACCTTTTTAATGTATGCACTCTGCCTTTGGCCATGAAGCCTTCTAGATCTATCTCTATATATCTTGGTTTTTATAATATAGGATAATTCATCTAATTCCTTCATAGAGAAGGTTTTTCTCAACTAAGTCTTAATCAACTGTAGAGTAGGTATGTCAATTACCATCAACAATATGCCATCTACATATAATTAGAGATATACAATTTTTCTCCCACAAACCATCTTGTAAACAAAAGGTTCATCTTCATTTTTGATAACACCAAACTCTTTGACCTTCATGTCAAAAGAAAGAGTCTTTTCTTAAATCCATATATTTACCTTAGTATCTTAAAGATTTTATTGCTTCATTAAGAGGAATAAAACTTTTGGGTTTTGTCATGTACACATTCTCAAGATGCTTACCATTAAGGATAGTTGTTTTAACATCAATTTGGCATTTCTTATGGTCACTATAAGATGTAATGATAAGCATGATCATGATGGATTTCACCATGGAAACTTTGAAATATATCAATCATAGTGAAATCCTTGAACTTGTTTTAAACCTTTTTCAATTATAGTTCCTCAAAGATAAAAAGGGAAATTTCTTTTCTATTGTCCAACTTGATGATAATAGTCTCCTTGCCTACACCTCCTTCATCTTCCATGTGTCATTCTCAAACTTGGTCTATCTAGTAGAACTTGTTCCCTAACAAGTACCCATGTATGTAAACTAATATCTAATATAATGACTAAAATGACACATTCATCATTCAACATACATAGTAGCCTTATATATTGTTGTTTTACTAGATGTTGATCTCTCTTAAACATGGGTCAAAAGTGTAAAAACAATTTCCTACTCAAAGATATCAGACTTTAAATTTATACCAAACTTCAAGAGATGCCCGCAACTCAATACAAAGTCTTATAGTAATATGGATTTGAACACAATGATAAGGAGAAACAATAGAATAAGAATCTACTTAGATGAATAAATCTATGTTATGAAACTCAAATACGGCTAAGGTAATTATGCATATGATGAAGGGAACATGGATTAGGTTTCACCAATTAGATAATCTCAACCAAGAAAAACCTTCTCTTCTAATTTATATATATTCTTGACATATTTTTGAAGTAATCATAAGGGATATTTAACACCTTCCTTCCCTCAAGATTAGGGTAGATTTTATCTGAGGCACCTCTCTCTTGAAATGATAACTAATAGATCAAATAATAAATGTATGACCTTTTCTATAGCAACTCCTCACTCTTGTGATTTGACACTAATCCATACTCTAGATCTTATGGAACTAGTTCTCTTGAATTAATTTATATCAACATAAGAAGAAGGTATATAATCAACAAGTGACACATTTAAACATGACTATAGAAACAAAACTGCATGAACATATGTACTTAAATAGAAGAAATGAATATTACATAGTTGGGAGGGTCTGATGGATACTCCCACAAGTTGTTGAGTTTTTCCACTCACGGTGCAAGAAGGAATCAAATTACAACTTAAAAAAGTCATAGTTCCCAAGGGAAAGTAATGAAACAATAGGAGAAAGGAGAAGAGGTTGATACATGGGTATATCAAGTTTAGAGATTGATCTACCCACCATTCTATTGAATATTATGATAAGTCAATCGCCTATGAGAAGTTGATTAATATCCCAATCGATCTTGGGGTGGTTGATTTCTTATACTTCTTTCACTGGTAGACTTGATCAAGGTGGCTTTATCGATCTTATGGTGGAATCACTGGTGGAAATACTAGAGGTTGATCTCTCTTGTTAGGTCGATAGAAATCATGAGATCGGTCGATATGAAAATAAGATGCCTTGAATTTGATGCTTTAGGGTCCAATTTATAGGGTATGACCAGACTATTATTGACCTATAATTGTTCCACTTGGTATTGACCTTTGGAATTTCAACCATCAACCTAGGAGGATGATTGGTCTTGGTTTGATTGTTTCTTTATCGATCTATAGTCTGTTGGATAAATTAGACATTAGCATACCCTTTGTTTTGATGATGAAAAATATTTCATACTTGTGGATCTAACGTGCTACTTGAGTATTTCAGAGTTAAAGGAAATAAGGAGATCCTACTAAGTGGAAAGTTGAAGATCAATAAAAATTGAAGATCAATGCGCTTAAATGTTTATATTTTCATGTTTGTACTCAAATGTAAATACTTGTACAAAGATATAATGTACAAGTACTTAGAAATCATGTAAATCAAGAGTTAGATCTACCACATCCACTTACAACCCTTAGTTAGGATCCCCCTAGAGGTAGAGTCCTTATCATCCATTATAATACACATTTAATAGGTGGTTCAAAAATCTAAAACAAGAAAACCCTCACTCGAGAAACTAGTCGACTGAGACACCCTCGGTCAAAGTATTTGTCGATCGAGGACCACCTCGTTCGAACATACTGAGCATTATTCAAAACCTTACACATTTATGCTCTAAAACGTGTTTCAGTCGAAAATATAGTCGGCCGACTCAACCTCGGTCAAAAGATTATGACCGTTAGACCAAGTGGTTGGGAGTTGGAAATATATGTTGGTACACATTTTCCTTAAACCCAAGCTCATTTGAAGAAAAGTTTTACTGAGACACATTCTATCGATAAACTTGTCGACCGAGCAGAGTTCTGGATTGTTCTTCCAAGAACGAACAAATAAACCATTGCTAGCAAACTACTTTCTACCTAACAACTAGTTAAGCACTAAGAACACTATAGAGACTCCCTAGAACGTCTCTAAACACTTGCAAACCATCCCTATAAATAGGAGAGGCCTTAGGACACCTAAAGCACCTAAGATACACTTGAGAATCCATTCTAGTGAGCAACAAAGCTGAGCAACACTTGCCATCTTATTCTTCAAGCTCCAAGTCATGTCCTATAGCTATAGACTCTTAACCACCATTAAAGAGACATCTATCCTAAGTGGTTTAAGAGGTCTAACACTTGGTATATGATAATTGCACAATATTCTATTTGTGTATTTCCTTTCTTCCAATCCCCATTCATAGGTTAAGCTACTTGTGGTCCTTGGCTGCTCCAAGTTGTGGAGACTACTTGAGGGAGCTTGATTAGAGCTACGTCTTTGTGGAGAAGGTTGGTTCAAGGTTTCTTGAGATTACTTCAATAAGGCGGCTTCAAGGGAGGTTGGAGCTACTTCTAGGTGAAGGATATCTCAAGGTGGTGGAGCAACTTCAATGAAGAGAAGGCTACTCCAAGGGCTTGAGGTTACTTCAAAGAAGGATGCTTTAAGGAGGTTGAGGATACTTCTAGGTGAAGGATACTTCAAGAAAGGTTAATATATTTTATTGTAACATCCTTGATAGGTAAATAAAATTAATCACTTTCAAAATCCCAATTGGAGACAATTGGGTAGTGGAATGACAACCTTTGATTCAAAGGTTGGAACCACTCTACATCAAAGTGTCTTCCCTGCTTCCTCCTCCTTCTTTGTTTAAGATTTAATTAATTTTTAAGTTCCAAAAATCTCTATTCACCTCCCCTCTATATCTTTCAATTGGTATCCTTGTTGGTTTTCAAGTAGACCTAATAGGTCTTGAAGAATGGGGGACAACTTGCTTAGCAAATTGAACCTTGAAGGAACTCATGTGACTCGGCAACCACCCTTTGATGGAAGCAACTAAATCTATTGGAAAAGAAGAATGAAATTCTACTTACAAGGGATCAGCCTAGAGCTGTGGATAATGGTATCTTTACCTTATGAAATTCCTTCTACATAATATGCAACGTGGATTCCCGATACGATAAAGCAAATTCAATTAAATGCAAAAGTGGTAAGCATATTATATTGTTCTATTTCTGTTAGTGAGTTTAATAGGATATCTTGATGTGAAATAACTTATTAAATATGGTATAAACTTTAATTTACCCATTAAGGTACCACTCAAGTTAAAAAATACCAAAATTAGCATGCTTAAACAAAAGTTTGAATAATTTGTATGCAACCTAATGAGTCCATTAGTGAAATGTATGCAAGATTTTCTTTTTTTGTTAACAACTTGAGTGCATTAGGTAAGTATATAAGTGAGGAAGATCATGTGTCCAGGATCCTTAGATCCTTGCCTCCAAAATACAAGTCAAAGGTGACGGCCATTGAAGAAGCCAATGACCTTACCATAATGACGATGGAGCAACTCATTGGCAATCTAGAGACTCATGAAGTCACCCTTGAAGAAGAAGAAATACTGGAGGCGAAACTTCAAAAAGGAAAAAGGAAGCACATTGCCTTAAAAGATACAACCAAGGCTCAACCAAAAGTCATTACTTCAGAAAATGATGAAACAAGTGAAGGAGATGATGAAGATAATGCACTCATTATTAATGGTAAGAAATATAGAAGGTATAAATCTAAGAAAAATTCTAGTATTTCTTCCTCTTCTCCCCTTAGGTGCTTTGAATGCGGAAAGAAAGGACATATAAAGAATGAATGTCCTAAGACCAAGAAAGGGAAGAAATCTTCCTTCAAGAAGAAAGACAACAAAGATAAAGCTTACAAAGCTGCTTGGGATGAATCAAGTGATGATAGTGGAAGTGGAGAGGAAGAAGTGGAATGTCTCATGGCTAAGGAAGATGAAAATGAAGACTCAAGTGAGGATTGGGTGGTTGATAGTGGTTGTTCCAAACATATGACTGGAAACAAAGAGGCTTTCCAAACACTTTGAAGAAAAGAGGAGTGGAACAATTACATTTGGAGATAACACAAAAGGTAAACTTATTGGGATAGGTAATGTTGGTACAAATCTTCAAATTAAAAATATGCTACTTGTAGATGGATTGCATCACAACTTTATTAGTGTTAGTCAATTATGTGATAGTGGCTATGATGTTAACAAATCTTGCTGCAAGTTACTCATAGAGAACAAAAATGATGTTGTTTATGAAGGAAAAAGAATAGGAAATCTATATATACTTAGACCTAACTCTATGAAAGCTATTGTTGGAAAATGTCTTCTTGCAAATGATGAATCTTTACCATTCTGGCATTGAAAACTAAGTCATGCAAGGTTAATAACGCAGTCATCGTTACCTTTATTTATGCTAGTCCCCAGATCAGGGTCAGAAAACTTCTATGGAAGCACCTCATTCATATGGGGAACTGCTTCAAGGATCCATGGGTTGCTCTTGGGGACTTTAATACGGTCACTGAACCAAAAGAGAAGATGGGGAACAAGACCTTCAATCACTCGGTGGAAAAAATCTTTTACAACACGTTGATGGAAGCATACCTAACTGATTTAGGTTTCTCCGATGCTAGATTCACCTACAGGCATGGCCTTCTACAGGAATGCCTTGATAGAGTGGCGGCGAACACAACCTTCATATACAAATTCCCCAACACAGTAGTGTAGAATCTACCTAGAGTGGGATCAGACCATTGCCCCTTACTTATCAGATCTTGTACCTCAGGCAAGAGAACAAAACAGTTTATGACCCAAGCTTCATGGCAGCTACACTCGGAGTTCAGTGAAATGCTGAACAAGAACTGGTACCAATCGAGCAACTTTGTGGAAGCCCTTCGAGAAGCCAGAAGCGGCATCCAAAAATGGGATGTGATCATCACGAAGGAGAGGAGAAAGAACAAAGACAGGCTCCTCAGGAACATTAAACGCCTACAGGCTGATCTAGCGACACAATACAATCCTATCTCTGACAATCTCTGCTAGGATTTCCAAAAGGAACTTGATGATATTCTCAAGGAGGAGGAGGCCGATCTGAGACATAGAACACACATTAATTGGTTAAAGGATGGTGGTAATAACACGAAATTCTACCATAACTATGTAAATCATGTTGTTAATATGGTTATTGTCGTTCATGCAACAATGACAGGTGCAATATAATTAACAGTTCAGGAAGATCCAAAATAAGATTCGAAGAACAAGCAATGCAGGAGAACAAAAAATAAGAGTTAGATTCGCAAACCAGATCGTTCGTTGAGAAACGAACGTGTTACTTAAAGAAACCAGTGCCCGGCTATCCTCGCGGATAGGCATCGTTCTCCCAGTCTCGATCCGGCACGAACCTGGAAGTTGCACGTCTTGCTCGCGCACGTCGCACTGCTACCAGTGCAGCACAGCCACCGCAGGTACCACCGCCTGACAGCTGCGTCTGAAGGGAAGGATGAGTCGCGCTTCGCACAGGAGGATAACTCCGCAAAGCAACTCCGGGGACGACGAATCTTGCACTCGGGATTAGGGCTCACAAAACACACGATGGCAGAAAAACTGTTTTCGGTGTGTTTAACCCTAATGACCGGAGTCATATAAATAGTCACGCACGTCCCTAATCCTATTCCCAGTTAGACGCAACACTCGGTTGCTCTCGTACACAATACAGAATAATCTGTAAAAGAGAAACACTTTCTAATTAGGATTTAAGAAATCCGAATAAGAAAGCAACAATTAATTACACGAGTAATTAATTACGTAGTTGTATCCTAGTGTAAAAAGAAGACGGAAGACGGAAGACATTCTCCACAATCCACAATCCACAATCCACAATCCACAATCCACAAGCCACAAGCCACAAGCCCAAGCCCAAGCCCGAGCCCGAGCCCGACCCGGCCAGGCGAGGCGAGGCGAGGCGTGGCGTGGCGCGCGTGCGTGTGCGTGCGTGCATGCGTGCGTTGTGATGTGGCAATCCCACCCACCAAGGAGGTGAGCATACCTCCTTCCTAGGACTCCTTTGGACACTAGTGCCCCATATGATCCTACATATGAGGACCACAAAAGTTCTAGGTGTGAGCAATATGGGATAAAACTTCTTTGCCATTTGCACTAGAAACAACACTACATTCTCACATGTACTTGCTGCACTACATTGGGCTGAATCCATGCTAAATAAGTGATTACCACAATAGCCTAGCTACAGTAACGAGCTGCTACAGTAACTAACTAATAGCTACAACAGCTACAGTAACTAACAACTACCGTAATCAATTATCTAACAATCCCCCACAAAGTCCAATGTGTAGTGTGCTCTACCATTCGGTCCTCCATATTGTGCTTTCAGCAGATACCTTTCGGTTTGAATCTACCTGAGTTATCCAACTGTGACCCCCGTAGGAACTAGGTGAACAAAAGTCTTGAACCTGAACCTTGAGTACAAGAGTATAGGTTGGTAACAACACAATAAAGACATGGTAGTAAAGAAAACAATGCATTAAGGCCATGCATACAAAATTTTATATCATGATTGATAACAGAGAACAACCCAATTCTCCTGTTGCGGCCTACACAACATCAATCACTTAGCTGGAGTCTCCAAGGATGTACTGCTAACATCCTATCCTAAGACTTGACACCATTAAGAGACTACTCTCTTACTAACTTGCAGTCATGACACTAACAGGTTTCCCAGGGAATAGACACATAGATGCAAGAAGCATCAAACAAGAATACATAGTGTCATCTGATTTACCCGACAACTTTTTATTACCACATTGAACCCAATTTGTGGGATCTCCACTCTTTTGGGTTGGGTTGCTACTGCCTGCAAATCTATAGGGGTTTCAGTCCCATTCCCAACCTGGATTTTTCCACTAAAGCCAAAGTAAGACCTTTCGTGAAAGGATCAGCTGTATTATCTTTGGTACCGACGTAGTCCACAGTCGCAACCCCATTAGACACTAACTCCCTTACAGATTTCAATCTGACTTGGATGTGTCTACGCTGTTTTTGATTGTACTTGGAACTCTTTATCTTAGTAATAGTTGTAGTGCTGTCACAGTGAACTGAAATTGCAGGAAGCGGCTTCATTACCATAGGTAAACTAGACATAAGTCCATGTAGCCATTCAGCTTCCAATCCAGTTTCATCTAAAGCACACAACTATGCCTCAAAAGTGGACCGAGACAAAATGGTCTGTTTCTTAGACCTCCAGAAAACGGCTCCTCCTCCCAACAGGAATACATATCCTGAGGCACCATTACTCCCAGAATTCACGGCAATCCAGCTTGCATCACTATATCCTTTGACTACGAAAGGATGTTTACCATAATGCAGCCCAAGGGAACATATTCCCTTGATATACCTCAGAACTCTGTCAAGAGCTTCCCAATGGGTCTTGTCGGGACAACTGGTGTATCTACTTAACTTGTTCACGGCAAACGCAATGTCTGGACGTGTACAGTTCATAAGATACATCAAACTTCTGATAATCTGAGAGTATCGTAATTGAGACACTGGAACCCCAGTCTCATTCTTGAACAAGGGTTTGGATGAATCATATGGAGTCTTAAAAGGTTTACGTGATGTGTACTCAAACCTCTCCAGTATCTTCTCAACATAGTGAGACTGAGAGAGAGTTATACCATCAGTAGACCTTATGATTTTAATCCCTAAAATCACATCAGCGACACCCATATCCTTCATCTCAAACTTGCTACACAAGAATGACTTTGTCTCTTTTACTACTTTCATATCGGAACCAAAAAGCAGGATATCATCGACGTATAAGCATAACAAAATGAATCCATTATCGACAACCTTGCAGTAGAGACACTTATCAAATTCATTAGAAATAAAGCCAAACGATGATATCATAGAATCAAACTTCTCATGCCATTTCTTAGGGGCTTGTTTCAATCCATATAATGATTTAACAAGTTTACACACTTTGGACTCATTCCCACGACCCACAAATCCCTCAGGTTGTTCCATATATATCTCTTCTTGAAGATCACCGTGTAAGAACGCGGTCTTCACATCCATCTGATGGATATAGAGATTATAAATGGAAGCCAATGCTAGTAGCACTCGGATTGTGGTCATGCGGGAAACAGGTGAATAGGTATCAAAATAGTCTATTCCTTCCCTTTGTGTGTAACCCTTAGCAACTAACCTAGCCTTATACTTATTGATTGTCCCGTCTGCATTAAGTTTCTTCTTAAAAATCCATTTACAACCAACTGCAGAACAACCAGGAGGCAAATCTACCAATTCCCAAGTTCCATTCGAGAGAATTGATTGGATTTCATCATTAACGGCTTCTTTCCAAAACTTAGCTTCTGGAGATTCCATAGCTTGTTTGAAAGTAACAAGATCATCCTCAACATTGTAAGTGAGAAACTCACTTCCAAAGTCCTTTGATGTCCTAGGCCGTTTACTTCTCCTTGGTTCAACTATTTCTTCAGAATCATCAGATTCAGAAATAGCTTGTTCTGAGTCGCCCCCCACATTTGTCATCCTTTCCACGTGCTCGGGAATGGAACCTGTGGTAAATGAATTTTCTTGAGAAACTTCATTGGGCACACCAGTTTTCATAGGAAACACATCCTCAAAGAATGTTGCATCACGTAATTCCACAATTGTATTGACCTCAATGCCAGAGATATCTAATTTTACAATCAAGAATCTAAAAGCATAGCTTGTCTCTACATAACCTAAGAATATGACATCAACCGTTTTCGGTCCTAATTTCTTCCTTTTGTGTTCAGGGACAAGTACCTTAGCAAGGCACCCCCACACTCGAAGATATTTAAGACTCAGTTTCCTTCCTCTCCATAACTCAAACGGACTACTTTCTGAATGTTTATGGGGAACTCTATTCAGAATATGGCAAGCCCTATTCAAAGCTTCCCCCCACATAAAGTTGGGTAATCCAGATGTTTGGAGTAAGGTATTTACCATATCTATTAAGGTTCGGTTTTTATGTTCAGCTATCCCATTTGATTGTGGTGAATAAGGAGCAGTTACCTCATGAACTATACCATGCAATTGGCAAAATTCCAAAAACAAATTCGAGGTATACTCTCCTCCCCTATCAGACCTTAATTGCTTAAGTACTTTACCGGTTTGAGTTTCAGCTTCTTTCTTATAAATTTGAAATTTATCCAATGCCTCATCTTTACTTCTAAGTAAAAAGGCATAACCGTATCTACTCGCATCGTCAATAAAAGTTATAAAATAACGTTTTTGATCTCTCGTAGCTACACCATTAAATTCACAGATATCTGTATGAACTAAATCCAAAATTTCTGAATTCCTATTCACAGAATGAAAAGGCTTCCTAGGCAATTTAGCTTGTACACAAATTTCACATTTATTGTTGCTAATTTCAGATTTAGGGATCAAATCTAGATTCATCATACGCTTCATTGAGGCAACATTAACATGTCCCAAACGTGAATGCCATACATCAAATGAAACAAGATTCATGCAAATAGAACTATAATCATTCAAATTTAAAACGGAATTTGAAACAGGTTCAACATGAATCTTAAACAAGTTCTCCACATCACATAAGTACCCCTTGCCAAAAAACAAAGAATCACGAAGACGTGTAATAATAGCCTTATTACATTTACAATCTACTCTATAACCTTCTCTAACTAATATGACACCACTAAGGATATTGCGTCGAATGGTTGGAACATGTCTGACCCTGTTAAGAGTCAAAACCTTCCCCGAAGGGAACTTCAAGTCCACCCGTCCTTCGCCTTTGACTTCTACAGAGTTGGAATCGCCCAAAGTCACGGACCGACCTCGAGAGGCCTGATAAGACACAAACATGGATTTATCAGCACACACATGTACATTAGCCCCAGTGTCAATTATCCAATAAAGTGGTTCAAATATAGAAAGAATTTCAGGTTTAATAGACACGTACCCATCATTGAGGTTCAAGGATGCAGTCATCATGTTGACCACAGCCTCCTCAGTTGCAGATGCGGTAGCTTTCTTTGTCTTCTTAGTAGGACAATCCTTGTTCCAGTGGCCAACCTGTCCACAAGTCCAACAAGGTTTGTTCTTCGGTTTCTTTTGGATCTTTGCCTTGGGTTTATGTGCATTCTTATATTTCTTATCTTTGGTGTTTTTCGTAGAAGTAAGATTAACAGTTGGATTAGCATCAGTAGGCACCTTGACCCCTTTCTCCTTTAAGTGTTCTTCTTGTATATTAATATCCATCATTAATTCATCCATGGTGTGTGTCCCTTTGCGATGCTTCAGAGACATACCAAACGATTCCCAAGACTTAGGGAATTTTTCTATGATAGACATAACAACAAATTTCTCAGGCAACACCATCTTGGCATCTGAGAGTTCATGAACTAGGAGTTGTAGATCGTGTGTTTGGTCAGAAACTGACTTACCCTCAACCATCTGAAACTTAAGAAATTTAGACACAGTATTTTTCAACACCCTGATTTTCAGTGCTAAAATTCTTAATTAACAATTCCCATAAAACTTTGGACGTAGTGACTGGCGGCTTTGAGTAAGAATCATATAGTTTGTTATTTAAACCAAACAGAATCAACCCACGGCACGTTTTATCACCCTTCTTCCAGTTAGCAATAATGTTTGCATTATCAGGAATTGCGTCATCAGATACAGGTTCAGTTTCAATTAAATACTGATCATATCCCGCAATATTCAGCCAAATTTCCATACGACTCTGCCAACGGGCAAAGTTCGTACCAGTAAACTTTTCAGGCATATTGGTTGTATCAATCTTACATCCCGAACAACCCTGACCGGCCATAGTTAATTAACAACAGATAGTTGGTTTCTTTAAGACTATTGTTAATATGGTTATTGTCGTTCATGCAACAACGACAGGTGCAATATAATTAACAGTTCAGGCAGATCCAAAATAAGATTCGAAGAACAAGCAATGCAGGAGAACAAAAAATAAGAGTTAGATTCGCAAACCAGATCGTTCGTTGAGAAACGAACGTGTTACTTAAAGAAACCAGTGCCCGACTATCCTCGCGGATAGGCACCGTTCTCCCAGTCTCGATCCGGCACGAACCTGGAAGTTGCACGTCTTGCTCGCGCACGTCGTACTACTACCAGTGCAGCACAGCCACCGCCTGACAGCTGCGTCTGAAGGGAAGGATGAGTCGCGCTTCGCACAGGAGGATAACTCCGCAAAACAACTCCGGGGACGACGACTCTCGCACTCGGGATTAGTCCGAGTCCGAGCCAGGCCAAGCCAGACCGGGCGAGGCGTGGCATGGCGCGCGTGTGCGTGCGTGCGTTGTGATGTGGCAATCCCACCCACCAAGGAGGTGAGCATACCTCCTTCCTAGGACTCCTTTGGACACTAGTGCCCCATGTGATCCTACATATGAGGACCACAAAAGTTCTAGATGTGAGCAATATGGGATAAAACTTCTTTGCCATTTGCACTAGAAACAACACTACATTCTCACATGTACTTGCTGCACTACATTAGGCTTAACCCATGCTAAATAAGTGATTACCACAATAGCCTAGCTACAGTAACGAACTGCTACAGTAACTAACTAATAGCTACAGCAGCTACAGTAACTAACAACTACCGTAATCAATTATCTAACAAATCAGAGGAGGAGGTGAAACTCTATTACACGACTCAAGAACGAAAGGGGCGAGTGGATTACTGACTAGACAGAGCTAATGGAGCACGTCGTAAGCTACTTCAAGCATGTTATAACATCTCCTGTGAACATACAGGCATGTGACTACTCAGGGATACCAGGGCGGTTCAAGCGACTGACTGCAAATGAAGCGGAGATCATTGGAAGAAGTCCATCCCTAGATGAGGTATACAACATAGTGATGTCGATGGATCCTATGAAGGCACCGGGGCCCGATGGTGTGAGTAACCATTTCATACAGAGAAATTGGAAACAGGTCAGACCTAGCCCGGTTAAAATGGTAGAGGAAGTTATTACATCGGGTCGTATTCCTAAATCTATGTGTGACTCCACAATCGTGCTCATCCCGAAGGTAGCGGAGCCAATTAAGTGTGAACAACTCAGGCCAATATCATTGAATAATGTTGCGCTCAAAGCTTTATCAAAGATGATCAGAGAAATGTTAAAACAGTTCATGCCAGAGTGGATTTCGAATGCCCAAAGTAGCTTCGTCCTGGGATAAAGGATCAATGATAATATCATGCTAGTTCAAGCGCTCATACAAAATATGAAAAGGAAAAATGGAGCTAAAACCATGGCTATCAAGGTGGACTTAACAAAGGCGTACGACCTCATGGACTGGGGCTTCATCAAAGATACGCTTCAACGCACAGGAATACCAACCAACATTATAAGGTATATTATGGAGTCTATTACAGGAGGAGAGACCACCATTGCGTGGAGCGGCAAGATGTGCAGGACTGTTAAAGCCAGCAGAGGGTTGAGGCAAGGTGACCCGCTATCACCATATATGTTCGTGATGTGGCGCCTCGAGAGACTAAGTCAACTTATCGAAATGCGAGTAGCTAATGGTGAATGGAAACCGGTGAGACTGAGCAGAAATGGACCTAAAATCTCCCATGTCAGCTTTGGAGACGACCTCATTATATTCGGTAAAGCGAGTTGCACACAGATGAAAACTATCCTGGATTGCTTCAAGATATTTGAAAAGGCATCGGGTCAAGTAGTGTCCTTGAACAAAACAAGGTTATACTTCTCAAGGAGCGTGGGCGTCAACTTAAAGAGACGGATCAGGAGCATATGCAGGTATCAAGAGACCTTGGATCTTGGCTGCTACCTTGGTGTGCCCATTCTACATACCAAAGTGAATAAAGAAACATACAGCAGCATCATGGAAAACTTGAACAACAGGGTGAATGCTTGGTCGGCAAGAAGCCTTTCTGTGGTAGGTAGAATTTTCCTCGCTAAGGCAACTCTGTCAGCCCTGCCCACTTATACTATGCAGAGCGCAGTCCTCCCCCTTCAGTTGTGTGATAAGATATATGGATGCGTGAGGAGATTTGTGTGGGGAGGAAACCAGAAGGCACACCCTCAAGCTTTAGTAGCATGGGATAAGGTCTGTTGTTCGAAGAAAGACGGGGGTATGGGGATACGAAGAATGAGAGAGTGGAACTTATCCCTTCTTTACAAACATGCTTGGTATTTAAGCAGTAATAGGGATTCTATCTGGTGCGCAGGAGTGCGAGGAAGATACCTAAGAATGAGATCGGGAAAGATCACCAATCTATCTCGCCTTGGGAACACAGTACTGGCAGGGAGGACCTTCATTGAGGCAAACTCATACAAGGTACCCATGGACGGGGAAGATTCTTGCTTCTAGATAGACCGATGGTGGAGAGGAGGACCCCGTCTGGAAGATTTAGCTTTAAAACCCATCCCACCGGATCTCATTGATCTGAAGGTAAGCTGCCTGATTAGCCACATGGGCGAGTGGGACATCGAGTTCCTTAGGGACTGGTTACCACAAGAGTAGGTGGACGAGATTCTGAAGGTTCCTATTCCTATGGAGAGGCACGTGGAAGATGTCAGAGTGTGGGAACACACAGACAACGGTGCCTACTCAACTAAATCGGCCTATGCTCAATTGAGGAAGGGTAAAGATATCATATCAGCAGGTAATTGGGCGGCTGGTTGGAGGCTGAAGGCATCAACATGTTAAGACGTTCGCCTGGCTGATGCAGCACGAGGCTTTACTGACGAACGTGAAGAGAGTGCTAAGAAGGATAACTAGTCATAGTACCTGCCCAAGGTGCGGTACAGAAGATGAATCGGTCCTCCATGCACTGAGAGATTGTAGATGGGCTAAAGAAGTTTGGAACGAGCTCCTTACAGATGCACAAATCAACACACTCTTCTCAGCAGGGAACATGAAGCAATGGTTGACAGATCCTGTATAGCCTACCGGAGGATAGCGAAGTCCTAATGTTCACAGCCTTCCGACATATATGGCAAAGAAGAAACAGACACATTTTCGGCGGGGACACCGCTCATATAGCTCAACAGGTTAATTCCATTGTGAGGGAAACCAGAAATCAGTTGGAGGCGTCGTTCAAGAAAGAGGATGTCCACCAGCACAACTCGAAATCGCTAAGTTGGGAGGCCCCAAGCTGCGACACAGTAAAATTCAACTGTGATGCTTTAGTCAAAGGCCCAGTTGCAAGCAACACAGTGGTCATCAGAGACCACAGGGAGGTGGGTAGGCGGTGTTTCTGCCGACGTTCATACAAGGGAAGTGGTGGAAGAGAAACTCTCTTGCATCAAACTCGCTATGAGGATTGCAGATGAGCACGAGATTGTAGATGCAGTTTTTGAGTCTGATTCGAAATTAGCAGTACACATGGTCAATGGCTGCATGGGGGAATATCCTAGATTCGCCAAAGCTCTGAAAGAGATCCATAACATGAAAAGGAGAAGATGTATCATGAGGTATGCCCCCAGGGAAGCCAATGCAGCCTCTGACGGTCTTACAAAACACCATAGAAATCACAACAATGGGTATGCATGGCATGCTCAACCCCCTAACGAGATCCTTGAGTTTCTAGTTAGGGACATAAGGGTAGTAGTACTACCTTATTTAATGCTTCTAGTTTGATTAGTGAATGTAATCTTCAATCAGTTTTTGCTCGCAAGAGGAGGTAAGGATGAATAAAATAGCCTCCTGACTTCGATAAAAAAAATTCAATTAAGTATGATCTTGTTTGTAGCTTACCTAAACTTTATTTTGATAAATCTAAAAATGTGAACCATGTACTCTAGGAAAGAAAAATAAAACTTCTTTCAAATCTAAAGCTTTGCTTAGTACTACTAGATCATTAGAACTAATTCACATGGATTTTTTTGATCCCATGAGGACTCAATAAATTGGTGGTAAAAGATATTGCTTTGTCATTGTTGAGGATTATAGTAGATATACTTGGGTTCATTTTCTCTTAACAAAAGACGACACTATGAAAATATTCATTCAATTTTGCTCTAAGATTGAAAATCAACTACAAAACAAAATATGCACCATTAGGAGTGATCATGGTGGGAAGTTTGAAAATCACATCTTTGAAGAATTTTGTACATCCCAAGGGTAAACTCATAATTTTTCATCTCTACGTACCCCACAACAAAATGGGATAGTAGAAAGGAAAAACCGGTCCCTACAAGAGATAGCTAGAACAATGTTACTGGAACATAATACACCTAAAACCTTTTGGGCTGAAGCACTAAATACAACATGCTATGCGTTAAACTGTGTGTCAATTCACTCTTATCTTAAGAAAACTCCTTATGAACTCATCTTTAAAAAGAAGCCTAGAGTTGATTATTTTCATACCTTCGGTACACCTTGTTACATCTTGAACACAAAGGATGATGATAGACACAAATTTAACCCTAAATTACAAAAAGGATTCTTCTTGGGTTACTCGAACTCTAGTAAGGCATTTAGAATCTACAACACTATTTCTAGAAAAGTTGAGGAATCAACTCATATCACATTTCATGAAATGACAACACAAAGCGCTGAAAATGAAATTGAAAATGGAAACTGAAATGATATTACACACCAAATTGAGGACCTAACCATATCAACAAAAGATGATCAAAATTCTGAAATTGAACAACATAATAATGAGTACAACGACCTATTCCTAGAATAATCAAGGTTCATCCTCAAGACTTAATCGTAGGAAATCCTTTTGATAAAGTGAAAACCCGATCATCATTTAAAGATGTTCCAAACATGGAATTTGTATAAATTTTTGAACCTAAAAAGATAAATGAAGCTCTAAAAGATGTTTATTGGATAATGTCTATGCAAGAAGAGCTAAATCAATTTACTAAGAACAATGTATGGGACTTAGTTCCTAGACCTCAAGACAAAACCATCATTGGAACTAAGTGGGTTTTTCAAAATAAACTTAATGAAGATGGGGAAGTAGTTAGAAACAAAGCTAGGTTGGTTGCTTAAGGATATAATCAGCAAGAAGGGATAGACTTTGATGAAACCTATGCATCCATGGCTAGACATGAAGCCATTAGAATGTTATTAGCTCTAGCTGCCTATAAAGACATCAAAGTATTTCAAATGGATGTAAAAAGTGCCTTCTTAAATGGAATCATAGAAGAAGAAGTCTATGTTGCCCAACCACCTAGTTTTGAAATTCCTAATGAACTTGACCATGTTATAAACTTAAGAAGCTCTTTATGGTCTAACACAAGCAACACAAAATTGGTATGAAAGACTTAAAAAGTATCTCTTTGATAATGTTCTCTATTGGAAAATTAGATTCCACATTATTTTACAAAACATATGAATCATATTTTCTTATTGTTCTAATATATGTTGATGGCATTATTTTTGGTGCTTCAAATGATTCCTTATGTAATCAATTCAGTGATATCATGCAAAAAGAATTTGATATGAGTCTTATGGTGAATTAACATTTTCGTTGGTTTTTCCTCGGCAGTCCAGGAGATTGAGAGATGGGAGGCGTGCGAGGAGTCTAGACCTGGGACTGTGGCGGCATGCTGACCTGGTCGACTCCACACCGTTCAAGAGCGATGGTTGGAGAGGAGCCATTCCCTCTAGATCTAGGTTACGAGCTGCCGCCATCACTGGTGAAGAAAGGGGTGCTTCACCCCTATTTAACTGGCATCTTGTCTCCTCCTCCCGAGTACCTAGTTAGCCAGGGTGATGCGACCTTCGATTGCGGTTGGACGCTGCTTTGGCACCCCAGTGGCGGCCCCTTGATGGGTGGATGGGTGATCCCCGATGCTCGATGGAGATTCGTCCTCCCGTTTTCTTGCAACATCTACTGTTCGGGGTCTTTGTCCCCGACACTAGATGAAGCTGCGGAGGCATGATGGGTCTCCCTACTTGATTCCTCGATGGGTTCTCTGTTCAAGCATCATTCATTGCTTGATTTAGCAAGAAGGCATTGCGTCCTGTGGACTTCCTGTCATCTTGCCTCCAGGTGTAGGCCAGGTGTTCGACGGTAGGGTGGTTTCTAGGAACTTGAGAAGAACACCTGCAAGGTGTTTGATGATACAACCCACAGTGGAAAGTCTTCAGGCTTGGTGGCTAAGACCGTTCTCCTCAAGGGAGGCGTGGTCTGGTGGTAACTTCCCTGTATAGGGAGATCGCTGCTGACACAGAGGAGTAGGATGAAGATTAGGATGATTCTTAGTGTCTTTCCTTCACCTTTTGTGGGTGGGCATTATGGCAGTGAAGTGAGGATCAAAGCGTCATCATGATCCGACTCTTGATCCCCAGTTTCACCCAGACATGGTAGCTCCTGACTTCGCTGGTACTTGAGAACAGATCTGATACTAGCTGAGAGTTATAGGAAGAATTTAGTGTGTCTTAAAGGTGAGGTGTACACTGCTTTCTTCTCCGAACAGGTGGTCGTTTGCCCCTTTGTGGGTGTGGTTAATGCATGGTGAATGGATCTTCTGGGATGGATGGTCTACAACTTTGCTTCCTCTTTGTCCCTTCATTCTTCCTGATCCCTGTCTTAGGATGTGGAGGGTTGCTGTTGTTTGGTTTAGAACTCTCCCTACGTGGAGATGGAGTAGTCCTTACTCGACGATAAGTAGGACAGGGGGTCTTTGAACCCTTTGATAGCTTCTGAGTGGTGAGCTTCTCTGTTTTTGGAAGGCTTTCCATAGTTTCTGATCACAGGCTGATCACAAGGTGTTTGATGATATGCTCCTATGGGCATGGGCACAGACAAAGTATTGAATCAGGTGCAGATGATCCAGTACTTCAGGGAGAAGGCAGCGAGTGGCAGTCCTG
Source organism: Alisma plantago-aquatica (assembly GCA_963693085.1). Taxonomy (NCBI): domain Eukaryota; kingdom Viridiplantae; phylum Streptophyta; class Magnoliopsida; order Alismatales; family Alismataceae; genus Alisma; species Alisma plantago-aquatica. The sequence goes on along the minus strand of OY856413.1, from coordinate 1,108,499,140 downwards.
CCTTTTCTATTTGTTTTTTCATTAGTGATCCAACTGATATCTCGTTTAGGAGCTGGGACAAGGAATGGATCATCTCTTTGATTTGGTAGTCGAGTTGTAGTTTGATATGGGCATTTTTTGGGGGTGTTTTAATGGTCATGTATGTTTCTCCTTCTCCCCTTACTTGGTCTTTCTGGTCTGCTTGTTTCCTATTTCTTCTTTTGACATTTCTCAGTTTGGAGTTTATTTTGGTTTTTGATCCCTTGTATATCCCCCTGCGTGGGGATTTTGAGAACTAGTAGTTTTCCCAAGGGGAACCTTTGTACCCAAAGTTTTGGTTTTATAGTAACATGATTTTTACGCGACCAAAAAAAAACATTTTCCTTGGTTTTCAAATAAAACAAACGTTCGCTAGAATTTTTCTAAGCCAAGAGAAATACACCAAGGAACTCTTGAAATGATTTAATATGGGAAATTGCAAGCATGCTACAACACCTATGGCTACTTTTGCTAAAATTGACAAGGGGATGAAGATGGTGAACCCATGGAGGATTCGTTATATAGGGCCATTATTGGTAGCTTGCTATATTTGACTGCTTCTAGACCAGATATCATGTTTGCCATTGGACTTTGCACTAGATTTAAATCAAAACCAATGCAATCTCATTTTCAATCCGTCAAAAGAATTTTAAGATATCTTTCCGGCACTATAAACTATGGTTTGTGGTATCCTAAAGGTCAATTGTTGGATTTAAAAGCTTACAATGATGCCGATTATGCTGGTTGTTGTATTGATTGAAAGTGCACAAGTGGTGGTTGTTTCTTACTAGGAAGAGCCTTAGTATCTTGGTTTAGTAAGAAACAAAATATAGTTGCCATATCTACCAATGAAGCCGAATATGTGGCTGCGGGCTCATGTTGTGCTCAAGTGCTTTATATGAAATAAGTTTTAAACTGACTTTTTCTTTGCATTCTCTTCTACGCTAATTTTCTAAGATATTACTAGTGTTATAAAATTGGCTTATAATCTTATTTTATACAGTCATTCCAAGCACATTGAGATCATATATCATTTCTTCAGAGATCATATTTCTAAGAACATTATCTCTCTCCATCATGTTGATACATATGAGCAATTAGTTGATATCTTTACCATACCACTTCCTTTGGATCAATTTTAATATATTAGAAAGTTGTTACTTCTTAATCCCCTATAAGATGTTTTCTTTGATATATGTGCTCAAAATTCTTGATAACTTTCTGATTTGAAATTCACATGATTTTAGTGCATACAATTGTAGAACTATTCCTTTATTTGTCCAGAATAATTTAATATCAAGACCAAGCACTTAAACAAACTCAATTCAATTATTCAATACTACTCACAATATCATATTCAATCGACAAGATATTGGACCAAGAAATACCTCAGTCGACAAAATTATCGACCGCGTTTCACTCGGTGGGACCCTTAGCCGACTATGCAAATCTTAGCTAAAATTCATCTAGATACCTATTGGACCAATTTTTTTACCCATAGGTCCCTTGGTCAAAAATATTCTCAACCGAGTCCTCGACCGTTGCGACCAAAATTTCAAATTCAAACTTTGACCGACTAGCCATTAAAAGAGTCATTGGAAGAGAGTCGTTGGGATCTCAGTCGATGAGTTTGTCGACTGAGTAAGCATATGTTTTTCTATAAATAGCACCCCAATCTGCCCATTTTCTTCACAACTCAAGTGCTCTCTTCTTTATCACCTCTCTAGTGTTTCTTAGAGCTATCTCCCAACAACATTCATCCCCTACCATCTCTACTTATTTTTCCAACACTCTTAGATCAAGATGGATTGCTCTTCATCTCTTGGTGGCAAGAAGCCAGTTGCTTCAAGGAAGGGACACACACTTATTCCATCCTTAAGCATCATCAATGACATCCCCTTCAACGATGCTGCTACTGGAGAATGCTACTTGAAGCTCGCCTCAAAGTCTCCTCTTCCTCGACAGCCGATGGAACTTAATGACTTTGCCACTCTTCTCGATCTCTCCCAACTTTTCAAGGAGAAAAAAATGAAGGAATTTCTTATCCTCTCCTTTCATTTCTAGTCCACCCAAGCTGTAAATGAGTTCTATGCCAACCTCACTAGAGACTCCAATGACCCATTTTCTTTCACTTCCATTGTTGATGGTTTATCCTTCCATTTTTCTAAAAATGACATCCTCAAAATTCTAGACATAGATGCTGAATAATATGGAGAATTTCTAGACCTAACCACTAGCAATCATATCTCAAAATTCTCTACTGAAGAAGACACCATTATCCTTAGTGATATAAAAAGGTTATCTTTGTTCCCAACACCTCGTCACATGAACATAGGGGAACCTATTATGCTACCTCATTAACCCCTAAATCTAGGATAGTAAATCTCATCATTACCCATAACATTTATCCTAGAGCCAATAAAACTGAAATTCCTTAATTAGGGACGTGCCTTATCTATTCCATACTTGAAAGTATTCCTGTGAATTTCATTTGCATCATTCTCTCTAACATGTTTTGATTTTTCTGGGAACCCCCCCCCCCCTATACTAATTTTGTTTGCCAAATAATTCAACATTCTCTTGGCAAAAACTTATAAGACTTAGGATACAAATGTGATATACGTCCCCAAAGGACTACCCAAAACACTGTTGATAAATGGGAATTGACTTTGGGCTCAAAAGAGCTAGGACTGAAGGAGAGACATCCACTAAAGCTAATCCTCCACCTCCTACTCCTCTTAGGTATTCCATAGAAACCTTGTCGATGATGTTTGCTATCTCAAAGGGGTCACTTATAAAATTGGGAGACATCTAGACTACAATCACCGTGCTATGACCTATCTCAACTAAAGGATTCAAGCCTTATCTCCTAATGTTCCTGACACATACCCTTATGCACATTATCCCGAGAGCATCTATCCTTTTAACCCTTACATTCAATACACCCATGTTCCACCATCACCACCAAATGATCTTACCCATACCCAATACTCACCCTTGCAACTCCAGGACATAACTGCTCATTTTAGATCTGATCATGCACCTACATTTCTGTAAGCATATGCTCTCACAAACACAGGTTCACTTGACTGACAAACACTTTTCAAGTATTATCGTGATACTCCATTCCTTGGGAAAGATCTTAAAGTTGTATTTTGAACTCTTTCAAGTGATATTGTTATCCTATGTCGTGAGTAGTAAGGCTTATATAATCACTTTATTATCAATGAAATTGATCTTGCCTGTGTTCATTTGTACATGAAAACAAAATCATTGAAAATCTATATCTATTTTGAATTGTGGCTTTAATTGGACATTTTCACACCTTTGTTTTTAAATGTGAGTATTCTATTGAGGGGGAGAATTCCATTCAGGGGGAGTAAGTTTAAAATGATTTTATGGCTATCTTTTTGAAATGACAAAGGGGGAGAAATAAAATATCTTCATGAGTTTCATGATCTTTTGGCTTGACATTAATTGGTGCTACATGATCCCTTAAGAGATGGATATTATGTTCCATATCTCTTTGGGTATATTAGCATACATTTTATGAGAACAAGAGAATCTATTCATCTCAGGTATATCCCAGGTATGAAACTCATTTCATTTCAATTATTTTCCTTATACTTTAGGAATGTTTGTCATCTTTAAAAAGGGGAAGATTGTTGGATGAATTGGACATTAGCATATCCTTTTCTTTGATGATGACAAACGTTTTATACTTGTGGATCTAATTTTCTAGTTGAGTATTTTAGGGTTAAAGGAAATAAGGATATCCTACTAAGTGGAAAGTTGAAGATCAATACAAATTGAAGATCAATGTGCTGAAATGTTTATATTTTTATAATTACACTTAAATGTAAATACTTACACATAGATATAATGTACAAGTACTTAGAAATCATGTAAATAAAGAGTTATATCTTCGACATCCACTTACAACCCTTAGTTAGGATCCCCTTTGAGGTAGATTCATTATCATCCATTAGAACACACATTTAATAGGTAGTTAAAAAATCTGAAACATGTACACCCTTGGTCGAGACACTAGTCGACCGAGACACCCTCTGTAAAAGTCTTTATAGAACGAGAACCAACTCAGTCAAACATACTGAGCCTTGTTCAAAACCTTACACATTAGTGCTCTAAAATGTGTTTCGGTCGAAAATGTAGTCGACTAACTCAATCTCGGTCCAAAGCTTATGACCGTTAGACCAAGTGGTTGGGAGATGGGAGTTGTAAATATATGTTGGTACACATTTGCCTTAAACCCAGGCTTAGTCAAAGAAAAGTTCGACCGAGACATGTTCGGTCAACAAACTTGTCGACCGAGTAAAGTTCTAGATTGTTCTTCCAAGCATAAACAAATTAACCATTGCTAGCCAACAACTTTCTACCTAACAACTAGTTAATAACTAATAACACTCTAGAGACTCCCTATAACATTCCTAAACACTTCCAAACCATCCCTATAAATAGGAGAGCCCTTAGGACACCTAAAGCACCTAAGATACACTTGAGAATCCATTCTAGTGAGCAACAAAGCTGAGAAACACTTGCCATCTTATTCTTCAAGCTCCAAGTTCGTGTCCCATAGCCATAGCCTCTTAACCGCCATCCAAGAAACGTCTATCATAAGTGATTTGAGAGGTCTAAATCTTGATATAGGATCAAATCCCAATACTCTATTGGTGTACTTCCTTTCTTCCTATCCCCATTCAAAGGTTAATCTACTTGTGCTCCTTGGCTACTCCAAGTTGATGAGACTACTTGAGGGAGCTTGATTGGATCTACTTCTTGGTAGAGAAGGCTGTTTGAGATTACTTCAAGAAGGAGGATTCAAGGGAGGTTGGAGCTACTTCTAGGTGAAGGCTATCTCAAGGTGGTGGAGCAAATTTAAGGAGGAGAAGGCTTCTCTAAGGGCTCGAGTTTACTTTAAAGAAGGATACTTCAAGGAGGTTGAGGCTACTTCTAGGCGAAGGCTACTTCAAGGAAGGTAATTGTATTTTATTGTACCATCCTTGAGAGGTAAATAAAATTAATCTATTTCAAAATCCCAATTGGAGACAATTGGGTAGTGGACTGACAACCTTTTATTCAAAGGTTGGAAACACTCTAAATCTAAGTGTCCTCCCTGTTTCCTCCTCATTCTTTGTTTAAGTTTTAATTAATTTTAAAGTACCAAAAATATCTATTCACCCCCTTCTAGATCTTTCATAGTCAAAGCTTTTGAGGAGGTTGATTGCTTTGGCTGCTCGAGCTCTGGTCTTAGCTCCACGTTAGATGGACTATTTTGGGGACTATTGACCTGGAGGTCAATCAGTCTATGAAGTGTTAGCTTGAAAGGAACATTATCAAACTCATAGCTTGACTGCTTCTTTATTGAGCTTGTGTTGGGTGAAGCTCTATTGATCTGGGGATTGATAGCTTTCTGGTGGGTAAATCGACCTTGAGATTGATTAGTGTTGTCTTTGATGTCCTAGGCCCACATGTTGGCTATTGACCTATTTGGGTTTTGTTCTTTGATCGAACTAGGAGGGCAATTGGTGGTGATTTTTTTTGAGATCTTGTTTATGAGTAATGATTGACCTTTTAGGGAGATAGGTTGTCTATCAAGCTTCATGGTTTTGAGTCCAATAGTTTTGCATTTTCAAACGTAACTTATCCAGAATAGAGTATTTTGTGACTAAGTGTAAAATGAAGGATTTAATGATTATTATTTGCTTATTTAGGTGATTTTATATTATAAAAGAGTTATTAAATATTAATGAAAACTTGTGTTATCAACTCCCACAACCTAGCATATAACTTGTCCTCAAGCTAGCTTCATGAAAAAATAATAATGTAAGGTAGAATGAGTAGGATGATAGTACTGATACCCATAGAATTTTTTATGCCAACGTCTTATTAAAACCTTTAATGATTCTTACAACTTTCCTCCTAAAACATCATCCTTTGAAATTCCCTTCCTTGCCAGTTTGTTAATTTTTCTTGCTCATATTCTATCTTTGACACGAATCTCTATTTGAAAGTAGATTTCACTCTTGTCTTTATTATTCAGTGAGCAATGGATAAATGGATAGGCTAAAAGGCATGCAGATGTCCCTTTCCTTCCTTTTGGGTCATCCAACTATAGGCCATTAAATGGGCAAGTGATCCTTACATTCTAAATCAGTTGTTTTTAGAGCAATGGTTGCACATCCTAAGTACCAATGCCCCAAACTACTATACCTTTAAGGAATACCATCGGAAATGGGGATGTGCTATTTTTTATTTTCAAGACTATTGAAAGTGACATACTTGCATTCATGTGCACAACTATACACCATTTAGGTTACTCCTTTGACTTAAAATAGGGCACAACTCTCTAATTTTATTCAAACTCTACTTTTTATTCCTCACTCATTTTTGGGCATTTTCTATGATATGGTGGTGAAATTGGAGATAAGGTATCTCTTTGTTTTTCATGAAAGTGCATCTTTGACTAGGATGTGAGTCTATATTTTACTATGTTTGGAATTTTAGCAAGAATATTTTGATAATGCTATAATATTTGGGAGCAAGTTAGAATAATAAATAATATTTTCCTGAGAGAAATATAAAGGCAATATCATGATCAATATTAAAATTGAAAAAATTTATCCAGACTCCACATTGCCTCACATTGGATTTGTATAAATGTAGATTATAGAACAAGGACAAAGTTCTTGGAGAAAAGAGTTGATTATCATCATCTTCATTTTGTACATGTGAAAATTTTCAAAAAGATGATGAAAAGTTATGAAAGAAAAGAGCTAACAGAATGAAGAAATGAAAAATAAAAATTGTTTGATACTATTGATACCCATCTCACTAGATTACACTCCCCAAAACTTACAACACACTATGTCTTAGTGGAGAAGGTAAGAAATAAAAATGAAATCATGTGATATGGTCGATTAACCCATACAACAATGATCCTTATTTTCCCATTTAGAATCCAATAGCATCATTACATATTTTTCATGTAGGAAGTGGTAGTTTTCTCCATCACTATCTTCTACGACAACATGAAAAATAGAGATTGAATACATCCAGTGAAGAATGAAACCCACAATCATTTGAAAGACATCTTTGTTGCGGGCTATTGTGGCAAAAGTGGGCCTTGATTCATTTCTTCATTCACTAAGTTTCATAGCCATTTCCATATTGACGAATAAGGGGAATGATTCCTCTGGCACAACTCAGTTTTCTTGAGTAAAAATTACCAACATCATCTAATGGTTGTCATGTAACTGATCATTCTTGGTCACAAAGATCATTCTTTAGATTAGGTCTAACCATATAGACATCACCAAGGCCATGGATTAGAAGGAACTAATATACAACCATAAGGCTATGCGATAACACCCACCTAGTTTGAGAGTATATTCGAGATCATCTTTCATAACAATCAAATCATCACTGTAGAACACATTGTTGTATCCCTATTAGAACTGTTATACTAGAAGGTTGAGGTCGGCCTATGAGAGTTCACATCAAACTCATTTTAAAAGTGTTATAGTTCCTGGTGGTTGTGAGTCTAAAGGGGAAGGATGATCCTATTTGTGCTTGGTGGTTGGGGTAGTTTTGCCTCTTCACAAAATACCAACCGAAAAGGCACCTTATTATGTCTGGGAATAAGAGGATACAAATCCTATAGACTTTTAGGAAGCTCGATATCTTGGAAGAAGTGGTGATAATGGATCACCTCCATTACATATCACCCCCTTAATGCAATATAACCTGGGGGTCTAGATGTGCAATTGATATGCCACAGTCGAGGGCCTCCATGACTTATAGGACTACAGATGCATTGATGCACTTTGTTGGATCCTATTGAATGATTAATGGTTCTATATAGTTAGTCTGATTGGGCTTAAAGTAAGCATAGAGTAGGATTATGCATTGCAGATGAATAGGAATGTATGGAATCTTTTCTGCCTTAGGATCACATAACTACATATTGGCATTTTGTAATTTAGTGCAACATGTGGTGAATAAAACAAGATATTGTTCCACCAGATCATGAGTGCACATGAGCCAATAGCCTATGTAATGGAAAAAAAGAAGGATACATTGTGTCTTCTACTCATTAATATTTTCTATAAAGGTCTCAAGGGTTGGTGCAGTTAAATGGTCTTTTAATAGCAATAAACAAGAGAATATCTGGCATTGTAGAATGGCCACTACTTTTCACTGGGCACCACAACTTCTAAGACCATGGATCCTAAAATGATGAGGAGACATATGTTTATCTTGTAAGGGATGTAGAAAATATTAACTAGTGAATGTTTGGTAAGAGACTGGGTCCCGTTGTGATAGGTAATTTGCTTACCATCTAGACTATCATCTAGAATATCATGAACTTGAACTTACATCCTATGTAGGTAGTCTAGGTTAACACTCTTCATTTTATGGGGCAGTTGTGCTGGAAGAGGTGATGTTGATTCAGGGAAGATAGGATTGGGAGACTACAAACCAATGTTGGAGAGGATAACTACCATATCTCCATCATCTTCATTGTATGAGGCCTGACCATCATTTATTGGGCTATCAACATGAAATTGAAGTGCCTGGTCTTCTTAGTTGAGGCCCAAAGAAATGGCTTACTCAAAATTAATATGTTGGTTGCTAAGTGATTGGGTTGGTCTATCGTCTCCTAGTAGAATATCATGTAGCATATACACCGGACTATCTGGAGGTAGGTCGCCAGTAGGAGGAATCTGAGTGACTGACACATCATCATTGAATGGATGTGTGTGTGGATGTCTTCATATGTCCCAACATATGGTGGTTCAAGAGAAGCACAAACTCCTAAGTTGATGTTGCCTGGAGGGAATTTGAGAAGGCGAAATTGAAGGAAGTTTCTCAAGGATAAATTAGTGGGAGAAGCACCATTGTTCATTATTGGTGATGAGAGTCTCTATTACATGAGAGGTAGAAGGTCTACAAGATCTGGTTGAATCCTCTGAAGAAAGTCGTTGCCACTCATTTCAGTCATCACCTAATGTATTTGCAATATATGAAATCTTGGGCAAAGATGAGGGGGATGGAGACAAGATGCCTTCTGTGGTCAGGGCAAGGTGTTCATGCCGACAATGTCACCTTGTAGTGTGTCATGCCCTTCCTTATGGAGTTCTTCCTCTTTAGTCTTCCAGAATCTGTGCATCTTCCACTGTAATTGTAAGATACCTCACATGGAGTCCACATGTGGCCATGGTCAAAAGTCTAATTCCATCTCAGTCCACAAGCAACCTACTAAAGACATATATGAGATTAGGGTTAGGTTTACATTAATTGTATTAGCACTAAAAGTTGTATTTTTGTCATTAATGATTTAGGTTATCAAGACCACATCGTCTTGTAGATTATACTTTTTTGAGTTCACATCATATTCTATTTTTTTTACTTACAACTTATTAGATATGAATTTTAGAATTTCTTCCAATAAAAAAACCCCTTAAAAATAACATAATTATAGTATTGGATTTAGGTGATGAGATTGTTATTATAATTTATTGATTCCAAAACCTATTTTATTTTATTTTGTTTTTCTAAGCAATAAATAAGTAGTTTTGAATTTTTTAGTTTCTGACTAATGAGAATCTAAGAAAAAAGTCAGGTCGATAATTATACTTGAAACCTTTTCACGTCTTGGTAAGGTGGAGCAACCACAATCAGCCACATGGTGCTACAATATCCATGGCACATAGATAACTCTATATATAAAGGCTAAAAGACAAATTTGCTCATGGAAACGTGACAAAAGTTAAATTGGAATGATGTCATAAATGGTGCACAACTTCCCAAGATCTTTGTCTTCAAATATAGAACAAAGAACAATCACCCCCACGAGGATCCCATGATGAAAAACTAGATTACACTTCTCAAAAATTGAAATCAAAGTGCAAATCATCTTCTTTCTTGTCGGTCAAATCTGTCAAGCTAGAGGTCCCATCATTTGGTGACCATACAATCGACAGTGGCCTCCGCGGTGAAAAATGATGGGAATAACTTGATATCTCTCGACTCCATGTCTCAGTACCTCAAGGAAACACAACCGTGTATGGTGTATAGAAGTGATGATATAACCAAAAGAAAACAAGAGAATGTGACTTAAGAATACTGATTCATTATCAGAGATAGAAAAAAGGAAAAATAGGTTCATATAAAGATTCTATAGAATAGCATACTAACTAATAAAAAGGGGGAATCCCATTAATGTACCTTGATGGAGAGGGTAGAGGTGCACATGGCTACAAAGGGTCCCGTGGAGTGGACCTGGGTGAATTCCCATCACCATGGAACCCAAAACTTGCCATTGAATTTGCGAACTCCTCACGACACAAATTGAGTAAGGAGGATGTGCTTGGGAGAATACAAGGACAAACTAGAACTGGGATGAGGTCTAGGGAGATCCACTGACAATATCGAGATGGTTTAGTGTCACACATCGTTCGAATAAAACATTATTAACTAAGCGGAAGTGATCACTAAGCAGTAGATTACCGAAAATCACTAAAAATTAAAACCATTTTGCGAAGAGGTCCACACATAGGAAAACTCTTTCATAAAGAACCAGAGTAATTTAATTACATACTGGTTCACAAGTACATGTCCTGTATCATCTTTTTCTGAGAATTACATGCATCAACTGCTCTTGTTAACTAAACACAAGCAGTATAAAATCTCGAAGCACTAAGCCAAAATCTCAAAAGCACTAACCACTACTCCAAGGACCTGAGAGTACAAAGACAACACATAGGACCCTATGTACATCTACACAAGACATATCAGCCAGTGTCTCCACCTAAGAATTCACTACTATCCCTGTTGCTGCTGTGGTTGTCCTTCACCTACTGAAGGATTCCTGCCTCCTCATCTGCGTCCACCTAAAAAGGTGGTTCCCACGGGGGTGAGACAATTGTAAATTGCTCCAGTGAGAGATATAAGTCTCCGCCAAATACATTATTATTGCAGATTAATAAGATAAATCTAAATAGAGGAATCATAATTACTTAACAATAGTTAATTCATTGTTTAATAGATTAGAACATTATTCTAATATAAAGCATTGCAGTTGTAACCTGATAGAGCAGCATGTCACTTATCCAATAAGGAATGTGAAGAACATGTATAACATTTATCCGTTACTCTAAGAAGGATAGTATCAACTAATGTTTCTCGTACTTCAACTTTATGCAAATACACTACACAGCTGATTATGTTTTACACATCATGTGTCAGATTGCAATTAACTTTCCAGAGTATATTGACATCTTCATTATAGAGTTATAGCTACAACATATACTCTCTTCAGGCTTAGAACACACAACTAATGCCTGGCATTGTTTTGTGGAGTCATGGCCTGTAGCCATACTCTTCTAACAAAGTATTGGGATCTTAATCCCTCATCTCATCAAGTACCTTTCCATTTCTTAACAAGTTCATCATCATGATTATAGAATATGGGTATTCAAACCCTTAATTCATCATAGAATACTTGCTACCTCATAACATGTAACTTAATACCTTCAGGTCATTTGACCAAGGTAAGCATGATTCTTACTACACAAGCATTCCACATAGCACACAAAGCTTAATTCACCTCTTGTTACCTCTTAGTAGGAAACAAGGCATATTATGGCTTATGAAGCCCATAAACAATTTCAATAATTAAAACATCATATGGCACACAGGGCTCATTAATTTCAGATTACCTCTCACTAAGCAACAAAGCATATGAAGGCTTATAAGGCCTATAAAACCTTTCCAATATAAGGCATCATAGCTCATACCTGCCTATGTTTATCATCTCAACATACCTGTATGATTAGTACTCATGATAATAGTTATAATGCTTTCATATTAGCACCATGCAACACAAAGTAATACCATTATTCCCTTTTTAGGGTTAGGATTTATCTTATACATCATCATCCTCCATTAGGGTTTTTCACAAATAACCATTTAGGTTCTAAAGATCATGTTATTATTGATCAACCCTTAATTCTTTGCTCCACACATCTAGGAGCCAACATTGATAACATAAGTATTCAATCATACTTATTTATTCTCATCATGCATCATAGAATGAATTATCAACACAAGGTATGAGTTTCTCTCTCATCTTTACCAGAATATGATTGCATCATAGCTTATTAATTTATATTAACCTTTTCATAAGGCATGTTATCCTACACTTATCAAAGTGCATAACATCTCAGTGTAACAACTGACATGACACACTTAATGTGTCACTCATCCAAATGTATTGGATTTAAAATACATCAAGGTATATCAATCTCGAGGTGCTGGATATGATATCTATCATATTTGATGTATCACTTCCCTCATCACCTTTATCTTACTTAAGTTCATCCACTTAGCTTGTATTAGGGTATTTCCCATCCTAATACTTTATACACCAGTTCATCACATTTATCATGTAATGTATTGGTCATAAGTCTCTTATTTAGAAAATACAACCCTTTGCTAATGATATGGACTCATCTTTGAGTTAGGAACTATTGATATAAGGATATCCATTATCAACCTCTTTAGGTGTTGCACTTGTCAATATATTAATCACTATTCCATTATTAGGAATAGGGTTTTCCATGTTTATAAATTAAGGTTCACACAACATCTCCCATATTTATGGGTTTCACATAATATCACTCTACATTAGTGTTTCACATAATATCCTACTATTTCAGGGTTACACTTAGCATTACGTGAAATTAGGATTTCACATGGAATCACCCTCAATTAGGGTTTCACATGTCATGTCAATTGGGGATACTCATCCCAATTAGGGTTTCATATTTCATTACCCATAATTGGGGATTTACATAATGTTACCCTGAATTAGGGTTAGGGTTCATTAACCTTCTTGATTAAGGTTTCATGATCTCTTTACTAAGGATCATACCCTAATCTCCACATGATTAATACTCATGTAAGAATTCCTTTCTCTCTCATCCTCTCTAGGATGTCAATTACTTCAATCCTAATTATATTAGGTCCAATCATCTTGAATGAAGGGTTGTCACAACATCTTAAATCATTGCTTTCATAAGCATCAAGAGTTAACTACTCACAAAGGTACTAATTACCTTAGTACATCAAATGTACAACCATTGTAATCACCTTTGATTTGCATCATTAATAATCAATTAGTTAATTGACCTTTAGTCTCCTTAGGTGTCCAAATGGTTTGACCAATTGAACCTCAAATGGTCTTGGTCACTTAGACCCCAAACGGTCTTGGTCACTCATACATTGAATGGTTTGAAACCGTTTAAGCAAAACCATAATGAAACCATATGGACAATCCACACTTGAAACCACTTTGGTCTCCAAATGGTTTGAGACCGTTTGGTCCAAACTCTCTCAAAACCCAATGGACCAAAAAGGTCTTCCATCACTTATCAATTCAGGGATTTAATCATTAAACCATCTATCAATTGAACTACTGATTTATTCTTCAATTGAACCATTGAATCACCTTTCAATTGGACCTTCAATTAGGGTTTTGAACCCAATTGAACTAGGGTTTATAATAAAAAAACCATCACTTAGGGTTTTGAAATCGAGGAACCATCAATGATTGACATTGTGGAACTAATTCAATTGAAATCGTAGGATCATCATAAAACCATGATATGACCTAACCCCAAACGGTCTTGAGGTTGTTTGGATGACCTCCAAATGGTCTTGAGACCGTTTGACTCATCCCATAATTGAAATTTATAAAATTCACTTAGAGTTTGCATCATTGAATCGATCATCAATTGAGTTAGTGATTATACTTCAATTTGATATCACTGGATCTTCAACCATCCAATAATACACCACCATAGTACTCCAAACAGTCTTGGTTGATCTCCAAACGGTCTTGAGACCATTTGGGTGACCTCCAAATGGTCTTGAGACCGTTTGGGATACTCAACCCAAAAATTGATTCAATTACTTAAGGGTTCAACACTCAACCCGATTAGGTTTTGCATCATTGAATCATTCACATTTGAAACCATCAAGATCAAACCAATTGCAACCATTGGATCAATATCCAAGTACCATGACATATTTTCTCAAACAATCAACCATTTCAAATGGTCAACCACTCCAAACGGTTTGGATCCCAAACCTCCAAATGGTTTGCAAACCGTTTGGTCACCAAACCGTTTGGTGAAACTGATTGGACCCAAATTATGAAACTGTTTGCAATAGATATTTGTGGAGGTGTGTGCTTATGATGATGTCATCATCATCAAGCTATAAACCCATGAAGTTTGCTGTGATTTTCATGGTGATTGCATCAATCAATCAAATAAAATTTCGGGAATAAGGAAGGAATCAACAATTGCTAAAGATATAGAATCAATAACAAAGTTCAAGGGTTCAAGTTATATAACCCGCCTTCAATTGAGCTTCAAAGCTTGGAGCTTCATGTCAACAATGGTGGAAGAAGCTTTTGCAACCCTCCCAAGGCTCTTCCTCAAGATTTGGAGTGAAAAGATTGGCTAGGGTTGAAGATTGAATGGAGAAAAGAAGAAATCCATCATTTATTTTCTATTTCCACCATGAAATCATGGTTGAAAGTGATCAAGAAGCTTACCTACAGGTTGGAACTTCGTCCTCCTATTGCTACTTAGTCCCCTTGGTCGTTTTGCAAGCAAAGAATGAAAGTGGGTTCGAAATTCCCCTTTCAAGCTATGGATAAACGAGCTTATATTCATTTTTATTAAATTCATTTAAAGAGAGAGAAAGTAGGGGATAACTCCTCCATATCCTTGCCATTTTCCCCCTTGTCTTCCTTAGATACGAGGATATATTCCTTGCCTCTTATTCCTCTCAATTATCGATGATTTAAAGGAAAACAAACTAAGCACCTTAAATCATATTATAATAATATCCATAAGTGAGTGGATATTTCTTTTTCTTATAATAATGTGAGTGAGTTATCCACTTCCTTTGGATATTTTCATGCCTTTGCAAGGCACATGGTCGTCCATTCTTTTGCAAACTTATCCCCAATTATGCTTAAATCTTGATTATTTTAATATCAAGATTCTCTCTCCTCCAAAGAGATAGAAAAGAGACGCCCCTCTCATTTTATTCGCTCTACATGATGCCAAGAAATATTAGGGACTATTTTGAAGTGGTAATTTGCATATTGAACCCTGGGTTTTGGGTAAATTGCACATTACACCAAAACTAGGTTTTAATGCACACACATTGCTTTATCAGCTCTTTCTTGGTACTCAGGATACCACAAGCCATACCTCTGCATCATATTCATTCTCATGATTCTTCAACACATGAGAAACAACTTATCATGTACAATTTGCAAGTTAACCCCTCAACTTGGGTAATTTTCACTTTAGTCCAAAATTAACAAAACATTGTTTCAACATTATTCAAATAGGACTAAAATTGAAATATAAGTCCCTCTTGAGCCTTAATTACTTTTCAAGAGATAAGAGCAAGCATATAATCCACTTTATTAAGCAAAACATCTGGGTTTAAGCATAACCCATGTCAGGGATGTTACAAATTATAAACCCCTAACAAGGATTTCGTCCCCAAAATCCCAGGAAAAAGAGAGACATATTTTATTCACTTATCATATCATCAAGTCTTCACATAACATCTTAATGTCATGGAGATACCATAGACCTTTAATCCACACAAAGTTCTTCCACACAGGGTTATTCTAAGGAAATGTTTTTAGCTTGATAAACTTTTCCACCAATTACAAATGTTCCTTCCATTAGTTCAACCTTATCAATGTTTATGTTTATGCAGAGCATAAACCCCTAACATATGATGTTCATATTATTTTTTTTGTAACTAGATTGATTTCATAGTTGGCCCATATAGGTAACCAGCATAAATACCTTACTTTGGTATTCATCAAAGGGAAAACATATATATTTAATAGAGGTAATCCACTTAGCAATCATTTATTTGTTTGGGAAAGTTCACTTAGCACTTCCTATATAATTAGGAAAGTTCACTTAGCACTTCCTCATTAATTGGGAATGTTCACTTAGCTCTTCCTCATTGGTTGGGAATGTTCACTTAGATCTTCCTCATTAGTTGGGAATGTTCACTTAGCTCTTCCTCATTAGTTGGGAATGTTCACTTAGCTCTTCCTCATTAGTTGGGAATGTTCACTTAGCTCTTCCTTATTAGTTGGGAATGTTCACTTAGCTCTTCCTCATTAGTTGGGAATGTTCACTTAGCTCTTCCTCATTAGTTGGGAATGTTCACTTAATTGTTCCTCATTAGTTGGGAATGTTCACTTAGCTCTTCCTCATTAGTTGGGAAAGTTCACCTAGCACTTCCCTATTAGTTGGGAAAGTTCACTTAGCACTTCCGTATTAGTTGGGAAAGTTCACTTAGCACTTCCCTATTAGTTGGGAAAGTTCACTTAGCACTTCCCTATTAGTTGGGAAAGTTCACTTAGCACTTCCCTATTAGTTGGGAAAGTTCACTTAGCACTTCCCTATGTAATTAGGAAAGTTCACTTAGCACTTCCTATGTAATTGGGAAAGTTCACTTAGCATTTCCCTATGTAATTAGGAAAGTTCACTTAGCATTTCCTATATAATTGGGAAAGTTCACTTAGCATTTCCCTATGTAATTAGGAAAGTTCACTTAGCATTTCCTATGTAATTGGGAAAGTTCACTTGGCATTTTCCTATGTAATTAGGAAAGTTCACTTAGCATTTCCTATGTAATTGGGAAAGTTCACTTAGCATTTCCCTCTGTAATTAGGAAAGTTCACTTAGCACTTCCTATGTAATTTCATTATACTCACTAGATTGTTTCAGAATGACTACTTGATCTGAGTAATCAGAAAGATAACAATCTAAGAGTTCCATACTTGCCCTATTTCCAATAATCATATACCTGGCCAGGGTATACAAGTATTGAGATTAGGTAGTATGCACTTTATTTACTATCATGTTCTTCACTTTTCATATCATTATACACACATGATTTCTCATTTCTGGATTTTCTTTAGGCATCACTTCTATATCTCATCTTTTATCACATAGATAAGAGAGATTATAAAGCATTTTAGGGAATACTGAATAAAATGCAAGTTCTCATTTTCCTTGTATCCTTATAGGACTAGCCATAGGAAGTTCAAAAACAACTGCTTTGTTATTTTTAACACATAGAATCATGAAATGGAATATCAGAATAGATCTATTTCATCTGACCTATCACAACCCGAGGGTTGACTATTGCATCAGATTGATTCATTGCATAGAACCTCACAGTTGTTGGTTGTTGTCCCTGTGCTTGATTATTAGGTGTTGATGAACCAGCTCGGGATGCTTGTCCACATCCTCTATTGTTACTAGAAAACTTCCTCCTTTGTGAGGCTTGCTGACTCTGCCCCTGGGGTTGAGTCACCATTGTATTCCCATCTGGACAATCCTTTGCTAGATGTCCCGATTGTCTGCATTGGTAACAGACCCTAGTCGCAAAATAGGGTCTGTGAGATCCAGTCACCGATGTTGATGCTATGCTAGGGGCTCTACTTGGAACAAAATTATGGTCCCTACCCCTACTTGACATCCATTGCGTCTGGGTATTGGATCTCGATGGTGCTGCCAATGCAGAAAATCTCAGCTTCTTAAAACTTTCAGATCTTTGTCCTTGAGACTAGTGTACACCTTCTTACTACTGGTATGTCATTTCTCGATTTCAGGCCTCTCTATCCTCCTTACTGACTCCACAAAGGTGGAAAACCTCTCCCTGTTCTCTAAAGCAGACACAAGAGTGGTTAGTTCAACGTTCAACCCCTTCTCAAAATGCTGAATTCTTTCCTCATCATTAACTGCCATATGCGGACAAAACCGCAAAAGCTCCATGAACTTAGCTTCATACTCGCTAACGTTCATCTGTCCTTGTCTGATCTTCTCAAATTCAGAGATCTTCTCATCTAGATACGTCTTAGGGAAGTATCTACTGACGAATTCTCGTCGGAATACCTCCCATCCAATTTCTTCACCTGACCTCTTATCTTCTTCTATAATCCACCAGTGACCAACACTCCCTTTTAGGAGGTACACAACATGTCTTACCTTCTCGACTTCAGGAATATCAAGGATCCTGAAAGCCTTCTCTAGCTCCGTCAGCCACAAATCAGCATCTGCTGGATTAGCTGTACCAGCATAATCTATGGCTCCAACCCAACGAAGTCTCTCAAAAGTCTTGCCGGCTCCATATCCCTCATTGTGGGCTGGCGCCCTAGGTGCAGGTGGTGGCATCCTATCCGCCATATGCGTCATAGTCGCCATAAATTGACTAAACAGGGTATGGAATGCTGGATTCTCTATCATAGCTGGGTCAAACTGGGGATGTCCAGGTACTGGCTCCTCCCTAGCTTGATCGCTTGCACCTCCTCCTGGTGCAACAACACTACTCTCAGCAACATGTTCATCATGTGTTCCAGACATCTTCAAGTTTTTCTTCTCCTCCTATAGGAGCAGAAGTCACTATCAGATAACTAGAAGACACTAGAACAGACTCAACATCTTAGTCCTATGTCTCTGTAGACTCAACAAACCTAGCGCTCTGATACCACTAAACTATCACGCATCGTTCAAATAAAATGTTATTAACTAAGCGGAAGCAATCACTAAGCAGCAGATTACCAAAAATCACAAAAAATTAAAACCATTTTGCAAAGAGGTCCACACATAGGAAAACTCTTTCATAAAGAGTCAGAGTAATTTAATTACATACTGGTTCACAAGTACATGTCCTGTATCATCTTTTTCTGAGAATTACATGCATCAACTGCTCTTGTTAACTAAACACAAGCAGTATAAAATCTCGAAGCACTAAGCCTAAATATCAAAAGCATTAACTACTACTCCGAGAACCTGAGAGTACAAAGACGACACATAGGACCCTATGTACATCTACACAAGACATATCAGCCAGTGTCTCCACATGAGAATTCACTACTGTCCCTGCTGCTGCCGTTGTTGTCCTTCACCTACTGAAGGATTCCTGCCTCCTCATCCGTGTCCACCTAAAAATGTGGTTCCCATGTGGGTGAGACAATTGTAAATTGCCCCAGCGAGAGATATAACTCTCCGCCAGAAACATTATTATTGTAGATTAATAAGATAAATCTGAACAGAGGAATCATAATTTCTTAACAACAGTTAATTCATTGTTTAACAGATTAGAACATTATTCTTATCTAAAGCATTACAGTTGTAACCTGATAGAGCATCATGTCACTTATCCAATAATGAATGTGAAGAACATGTATAACATTTATCCATTACACTAAGTAGGATAGTATCAACTAATGTTTCTCGTACTTCAACTTTATGCAAATACACTACACAACTGATTATGTTTTACACATCATGTGTCAGATTGCAATTAACTTGCCAGAGTATATTGACATCTTCATTATAGAGTTATAGCCGCATCATATACTCTCTTCAGGCTTAGAATATACAACTAATTCTTGGCATTGTTTTGTGGAGTCATGGCATGTAGCCATACTCTTCTAACAAAGTATTGGGATCTTAATCCCTCATCTCATCAAGTACCTTTCCATTTCTTAACAAGTTCATCATCATGATTATAGAATATGGGTATTCAAACCCTTAATTCATCATAGAATACTTGCTACCTCATAACAGGTAACTTAATACCTTCAGGTCATTTGACCAAGGTAAGCATGATTCTTACTACACAAGCATTCCACATAGCACACAAAGATTAATTCACCTCTTGTTACCCCTTAGTAGGCAACAAGGCATATTATGGCTTATGAAGCCCATAAACAATTTCAACAATTAAAACATCATATGGCACACAGGGCTCATTAATTTTAGATTACCTCTCACTAAGCAACAAAGCATATGAAAGCTTATAAGATCTATAAAAGCTTTCCAATATAACGCATCATAGCTCATACCTGGCTATGTTTATCATCTCAACATACCTGCATGATTAATACTCATGATAACAGTTATAATGCTTTCATATTAGCACCATGCAACACAAAGTAATACCATTATTCCCTTTTTAGGGTTAGGATTCCTCTTATATATCATCACCCTCCATTAGGGTTTTTCACAAATAACCATTTAGGTTCTTAAGATCATGTTATTAATGATCAAACCTTAATTCATTACTCCACACAACTAGGATCCAACATTGATAACATAAGTATTCAATCATACTTATTTATTCTCATAATTCATCATAGAATGAATTATCAACACAAGGTATGAGTTTCTCTCTCATCTTTACCAGAATATGATTGCATCATAGCTTATTGATTTACATTAACCTTTTCATAAGGCATGTTATCCTACACTTATCAAAGTGCATAACATCTCAGTGTAACAACTGACATGACACACTTCATGTGTCACTCATCCAAATATATTAGATTTTAAATACATCAAGGTATATCAATCTCGAGGTGCTGGATATGATATCTATCATATTTGATGTATCACTTCCCTCATCTCCTTTGTCTTACTTAAGTTCATCCACTTAGCTTGTATTAGGGTATTTCCCATCCTAATACTTTATACACCAGTTCATCACATTTATCATGTAATGTATTGGTCATAAGTCGCTTCTTTAGAAAATACAACCCTTTGCTAATGATATGGACTCATCTTTGAGTTAGGAACTATTGATATAAGGATATCCATTATCAACCTCTTTAGGTGTTGCACTTATCAATATATTAATCACTATTCCATTATTAGAAATAGGGTTTTCCATGTTTATAAATTAAGGTTCACACAACATCTCCCATATTTATGGGTTTCACATAATATCACTCTACATTAGAGTTTCACATAATATCCTACTATATCAGGGTTACACTTAGCATTACCTGAAATTAGGATTTCACATGGCATCACCCTCAATTAGGGTTTCACATGTCATGTCAATTGGGGATACTCATCCCAATTAGGGTTTCATATTTCATTACCCATAATTGGGGATTTACATAATGTTACCCTGAATTAGGGTTAGGGTTCATTAACCTTCTTGATTAAGGTTTCATGATCTCTTTACTAAGGATCATACCCTAATCTCCACATGATTAATACTCATGTAAGAATTCCTTTCTCTCTCATCCTCTCTAGGATGTCAATTACTTCAATCCTAATTATATTAGGCCAATCATCTTGAATGAAGGGTTGTCACAACATCTTAAATCATTGCTTTCATAAGCATCAAGAGTTAACCACTCACAAAGGTACTAATTACCTTAGTACATCAAATGTACAACCATTGTAATCACCTTTGATTTGCATCATTAATAATCAATTAGTTAATTGACCTTTAGTCTCCTTAGGTGTCCAAATGGTTTGACCAATTGAACCTCAAATGGTCTTGGTCACTTAGACCCCAAACGGTCTTGGTCACTTAGACATTGAATGGTTTGAAACCATTTAAGCAAAACCATAATGAAACCGTATGGACAATCCACAATTGAAACCACTTGGGTCTCCAAACGGTCTGAGACCGTTTGGACTCAAACAGTCTTAAGACCGTTTGGTCCAAACTCTCTCAAAATCGAATGGACCAAAAAGGTCTTCCATCACTTATCAATTCAGGGATTCAATCATTAAACCATCTATCAATTGAACTACGAATTTATTATTCAATTGAACCATTGAATCAACCTTCAATTGGAACTTCAATTAGGGTTTTGAACCCAATTGAACTAGGGTTTATAATCAAGAAACCATCACTTAGGGTTTTGAAATCGAGGAACCATCAATGATTGACATTGTGGAACTAATTCAATTGAAATCGTAGGATCATCATCAAACCATGATATGACCTGACCCTAAATGGTCTTGAGGTCATTTGGATGACCTCCAAATGGTCTTGAGACTGTTTGACTCATCCCATCATTGAAATTTATAAAATTCACTTAGAGTTTGCATCATTGAATCGATCATCAATTGAATTAGTGATTATACTTCAATTTGATATCACTGGATCTTCAACCATCCAATCATACACCACCATAGTACTCCAAACGGTCTTGGTTGATCTCCAAATGGTCTTGAGACCATTTGGGTGACCTCCAAATGGTCTTGAGACCGTTTGGGCTACTCAATCCAAAAATTTATTCAATTACTTAAGGGTTCAACACTCAACCCGATTAGGGTTTGCATCATTGAATCATTCACATTTGAAACCATCAAGATAAAACCAATTGCAACCATTGGATCAATATCCAAGTACCACAACATATTTTCACAAACGGTCAACCATTTCAAACGGTTAACCACTCCAGACAGTTTGGATCCCAAACCTCCAAACGGTTTGCAAACCGTTTGGTCACCAAACGGTTTGGTGAAACCGATTGGACCCAAATTATGAAATGCAATAGATATTTGTGGAGGTGTCTGCTTATGATGATTTCATCATCATCAAGATATAAACCCACGAAGTTTTCTGTGATTTTCATGGTGATTGCATCAATCAATCAAATAAATTTTCGAGAATAAGGAACGAATCAACAATTGCTAAAGATATGGAATCAATAACAAAGTTCAAGGGTTCAAGTTATATAACCCGCCTTCAATTGAGCTTCAAAGCTTGGAACTTCACGTCAAAAATGGTGGACGAAGATTTTGCAACCCTCCCAAGGCTCATCCTCAAGTTTTGGAGTGAAAAGATTGGCTAGGGTTGAAGATTGAATGGAGAAAAGAAGAAATCCTTCATTTATTTTTGATTTCCACCATGAAATCATGGTTTAAAGTGATCAAGAAGCTTACCTACAGGTTGGAACTTAGTCCTCCTATTGCTCCTTAGCCCCCTTGGTCGTTTTTCAAGCAAAGAATGAAAGTGGGTTCGAAATTCCCCTTTCAAGCTATGGATAAACGAGCTTATATTCATTTTTATTAAATTCATTTCAACAGAGAGAAAGTAGGGGATAACTCCTCCATATCCTTGACATTTTCCCCCTTCTCTTTCTTAGATACGAGGCTATCTTCCTTGCCTCTTATTCCTCTCAATTATCCACGATTTAAAGGAAAACAAACTAAGCACCTTAAATCATATTATAATAATATCCATAAGTGAGTGGATATTTCTTTTTCTTATAATAATGTGAGTGAGTTATCCACTTCCTTTGGATATTTTCGTGGCTTTGCAAGGCACATGGTATTCCATTATTTTTCAAACTTATACCTCACCTTTTGGTTAAAGGGCTCCTCAATTAATATATTTATTTTTGCATTGAATTGAAATAAAGTTCCAATTATGCTTAAATCTTGATTATTTTAATATCAAGATTCTCTCTCCTCTAAAGAGATACAAAAGAGATGCCCCTCTCATTTTATTTGCTCTACATGATGAAAATAAATATTAGGGACTATTTTGAAGTGGTAATTTTCATATTGAACCTTGGGTTTTGGGTAAATTACACATTACACCAAAACTAGGTTTTAATGCACAAACATTGCTTTATCAGCTCTTTCTTGGTACTTAGGCTACCACAAGACATACCTCTACATCATATTCATTCTCATGATGATTCAACACATGAGGAACATCTTATCATGTGCAATTTGCAAGTTAACCCCTCAACTTGGGTAATTTGCACTTTAGTCCAAAAAGTAACAAAACATTGTTTCAACGTTATTCAAATAGGACTAAAATTGAAATATAAGTCCCTCTTGAGCCTTAATTACTTTTCAAGAGATAAGAGCAAGCATATAATCCACTTTATTAAGCAAAACATCTGGGTTTAAGCATAACCCAGGTCAGGGATGTTACATTTAGTAGGGATACGCTATCTCGTGATTGTGAGGTGAATGAGCGAACACCGGAACGTGGGAGAAATATAGTGTCAAGAAAAACAAGAGAAGGAAGGAAGGGTGTCTCTTATATAGTAGGTATTAGGGGTTAGATGACAGTTCTAAATATCTAAAAGGTCACCTAGAACTCAAGAGAGAAAGAAACACATAAATCGACTGAGAAATAAGAGAGATATTGAAGAGAAAGAATCGTAGAGGGTAACCTTTACTGTGCATCTGGTTACCAGCAAGACTAGAGATAGGTGACAATTATCAAGCTGTTAAATCATGATTGGGAAGACCAAGATTGGTCCACATCTTCCAAATCAAAAAGAAAAGCGTGTGACATGTAAGTAATGCAATACCATATGAAATCCAAGTTCATTGATAAAATCACTAAAATATTATGGAATTTAGAATGTATTTCTTACATATTTCATTTGAGGGTCCAAACAAGGTTCAAGTGAAACCAAAATTTGGTTCCTAGACCAACTAGGACATCTAGAATCCATTTTTGTCATCAATATGCACTTTTGGGGATTTTACAATCTTATTTAATGTATTTGACCTTAAATTGTATTCTCTCTCCTAAATAAAACTTGGATAGATTAGATCATTCAATTAATGTGAAAATTCACACATAGACTAGACTTAGTATGTAGAGTATGAATTTGGGATCTATTTCCACTTTTTAAGACATTTTATAATTTATTTAATACTTGTTGCCTTATCTCATATTTTCTTTTCCAAATGAAATTCGGATAGTTATTATTGTCCATATATTGTGAAACATGGCACCCAAGATAAATGGGAGCTAAGGAACATGATATTCACATTAGATTTAGGTTTTGAGATTTCTTTTAATGAGTTAGGGCACCATTAGGATTTTTGGCTCATTACCATTATATTTATCAAAAATTGTATTTTTATCATCAAAATCCACTCGATTGAGTCCTATTATCTTCAATTTGTTTATGAAAGAGTTTCCTTATATTATCATGCATGAATGTACATATTTTTCATCATATTAAGAACATTAATTCAATATTTATTTAGATAATGGAACATTGTTCATGTTTGTGGATGTGGAAACACTAATATTATTCCAAAGCACATTATACTTCTTAATAATCATATTTTAGCCATTATGTGCATATTACTTAGCAAAGGGAACATGTGTGACATATTTAATGAATTTACTTACATGTTAGCACTTAACCAAATTATTATGTAATATGAGTGTATTATGATATGTGAGGATGATTATAGAACCTATTGCTACATAATATGTTATATGCATTCACAATATTCATTTTTGTATAACTTTATCCTTTTTTGGTCAAAAGTAAGGAACCAAGCATTCTAATTTCCTAATCATGGGAACAAGATTTTTAGAGTCAAGATTCTAGGTTTGGGTATGTTACAGTTTTAGTGGGAAAGTGTGGCCAGGTTGTTGATTTTATGTTCAAGAGATGCTACTTGACATGGCAATTGTTGTATCTCACAGATGGCATTTATGAGACTAGCAACTTGGTCATACAAGTTACAGACATCTTGGTTGAGTTTAGTAATATCAGACATGTGTTGTGTTGGTACCTCTCAAATGATGTTGAATTCATGACCAAAGACCCTGTCAAGGGTGTTGGGGTAGACCATATCAGAAGAGTGGTGCGGAGATGTTATATAAGGGTGTTCGACATGTGGGGAGGCACAAGTCCTAGAGGGGCTTGCTTGATGATGATGTTTTTGTTGGCAAGGTGGACTATGCAAGATTGCATGAACTTCATGAATGCTTTATGAAGGATGAGAGGGCTATACTGGCATAGTAGTCGTGGCAGCGGTAGGAGATTTTGGTAGAGATATTGTGGAGCTTGTACTTTTGCCCCGTGATTCCTCCGTACATACTTGTTTATGTCTTGAAACAATAGAAACAATTTGTTTCATTGTAGCTGGTGTTCGTGAAGGAGGTGAAGGTGGAGGAATTCCAACAATGGGGGCCATTGACCATCTCGACCACTTTCTTTGGAGTCTTCAATGATGATAGAGAGGTTCTCTCTTAACACTATTAGCACTAGAAGGTGTCTAGTGGAGGATATAAGGTGGGTGGGTACTTTTGGAATTTGAAGTAGATTCACGCGGTTGGGCAATCATATGCGAGTTCAACTTCTATCTAGAAAGGTCTCTGAGCATCACAATTGCTGAACTCTGGCAGTGGGATTAGAATATATATTCTCATGAATTGATAGTTAGGCTTTCCATTTCGACATACAATATTACTAGTGTAGATCAAATATTTGATGTCGGTGAGGCGCTCAACTTTATTTTCAGTAGAAACTTTGAGGGAAACATGGTGTCCAAATGCCTTGTAGATGAGGCTTATAAGCCTACCTATGCAGGTAGTGTTTCTATGGAAAGGATGCTATATTAGTAGTCTGCCAATGTTATCAAGGTTCCCTCCATAATGAAAGATCGAATGTAAAGTTCCTCTTGATAGATTTGATGTGGTAAATATCACACTAACAAACTCACTCGGGGTTAAAATCCCCGAACTTTTACCAAAACCTCATGAAATAATACCACCCGCAAGAGGAAGGGTCTTATCGTAGTATAGTTAAGGATCGAATCCCAAGAGACAACATTTTTAAGAATCTTTGTTAGTCGAATCTAGCTCAAGTAAGACTAATATTTAAAACGATTGATTCGGTTGAGGTTAATTAAATTAAATGTAAGAAAGTAAAAGATTAGAATTAAAGTTTGTTCTAAATTAATGATATGAAATCGTTGGGATGGTATCAGGTTTCACCACCACTAAACATGCAAACACATCCAAACACATAACATCCAGGAAAGCATCTAACTATCCAAATGGAAATACTGCAAACCCTCCTAGAGGGATGTTTAGGCCCGCGTAAGCATCCCCTTAGACATTAGATTTCTCATCGCCATCCAGATCATGCACTTACAGTTTTGAAGATACAACACCCAACTAAGGTTGTGGCCCTCCCTGAGGGATGTTTAGACCACAGAAGTGTCACCGTAGGCTAGATGGCTCGTCCCCTCACGGATCATACACTTACGACCTCAAGGAACCCCATTCTATTTCTAGTCCAGGAGTCAACCGTGCTAATCAACATACATGTAGGCGATTAGTCTGCAAGCAAACATCGATGATTAACAGGAAGATACAACATCCAACTAAGGCTGTGGTCCTCCCTGAGGGATGTTTAGACCACAAAAGCATCACCATAGGCTAGATGGCTCGTCCCCTCACAGATCATACACTTACGACCTCAAGGAATCTTACCAGATTTCTCATCAAGGAGTCTACCTCATTAATCGACATTCTATACTACAAAGAGAAGAACAAGATGAAAGTAAGTAGGTAATCAACTACACACATATCAATTAGTAACGAAATGAAAAGTTATATACATTGCCTTGGAATGTTAAATGAAATGACATGGTTGCATGGGAAGCGGGGCTAGTCCCCACACCCCAATGAAAAGGAACTAATCGCTCATGATGCGAGAAACAAGAAGAATAAGAAAGAGAGAGGAATCCACCATGAGCATGATGTAGAAGGTGGTCACATCTCGGTGAAGATGATGTGGTCTCCTACGTCATGTCAGAGCAGATCTGGATGAAGAACGAGGGACGCCAAGATAGACCAGACAGTCTTTCTCACTCCTCCTTCATTCTCTTCTCAATCTCCTTGAGTTGTAGCAGGAATGGCAGGTGAAGTGACAACAGCAGGGTTAGACCAGCGTACAGGCAGCCTATCGGCATCTCAGAAATGATGCCCAAATGAGGACACTTGTGATCCTATTTATAGGCTTAGATGGGGTCCTCACGTTTTTGCTGTGAGTCATCCATATGGTCTAGAGTTAAGTGACCATACAGTTTGGTTGCTGTAAGTTTCCATACAGTCTTGGTATATATGCCTTTATCAAACGGTATTGCAAGACCTTTTCCAAACAGTTTAGTGTAATTGACGTCCAAACAGTTTGCTTGCATGTGACTAAATGGTCTTGCATGCATCCCTTTTTTTCATTTGGTTTGGCAGAGCCAACAACATCAAACGGTATCACACAAATCTTTTCCAATCAGTCTCGTACAAGTCCCACCTCAAACGGTATCCAACCCTTGGCTCTATCGGTCTGTCAAACCTGGGTTCCAAACGGTCTCGGTGATTTCCTCCAAATGGTCCTTATGCCCATACGGTCTTGAACTTCCCAACACTGTCACATGATCTTGGCGATCGATACTCATCCAAATGATCATCTGTGCCCTTCAAATGGTCTGTGTTGCTGCCTTCATACGGTCTTCGTGTTGACCTAGCGTTCAAACGGTCTGGTGCTTCCCGCTCCATCGGTCTCGCTGATGAGTTCAAGCGGTCTTGGACTGGGTTTCGTTTTATCAGTCTGTAAGACCGATCGCCATCTAAACGGTCTCTGCAGTCTGCCTCCATACGGTCTTGAACTGCTGTTCTATCAGTCTGAGACTGTGCATCGCCTAAGTTGCAGGTCCTGGTTGAGAAGGTGGCACGGGGTCATGGGGTAGGTACAACGAGGTTACAGGTAGTGTTGCTGGTGCTGGGGAAGCTAGGGTTGTAGAGCTGTGATGGCGGGAGGAAGAAGAAGGTGAGGGAGTAGAGGTGATCAATTGCTGTTGGTGTGAGGAGGTGGCCGCGCGATCGTGTTGATGTGGGTTGAGCTTGGACGCATCAATCTTTAGGTGGACGACTGGAAGCAGGTTAGGTAGGGTTTCTGAGGTTGAAGATAATGGTAGAAGATGGGAAGCAGGCAGTTAGGTCCTCATGCATTCTTGAGAGATTGCTCTAATGGTTTTGAGCAGGTGCTGCTCACACGGTCTTGAGGGACCATTGGAACGAGAACGATAGGGCATGTTGAGACCAAAACCGTTAGCTCAAACGAATGAGGGTCGTAGATCCAAGATTAGATGGTGTGGATGTGTTCGCGGTCTGAGACTGAATGGATGAATGGCTAACACCGAAAGGTCGAAACTGAATGGATGCAGCCGCTAGGTCAAGACCGTTTGGCGAGACTGAATGGTGAGACCGTTTGGCTAGGTCGATTGGTCAGACCAATTGGTGAGACCATTTGGTCAGACCGATTGGTCATAACCAAGGGTGAGTGAAGGTAGAAAGGTGGGTCCTAGTTGATTTTTTCAACCTCATAAAGACCTGCATAAAATAGACATTAATTCAGTTAAAAATCATGATAATTGGACCAATTAGAAAATTTAGCACATTTTGATATTTAGTAACTGAAATTGGACATATTGAATCAAATTGAGCCCAAGATGGTGATTGAAATTCATGATGAATATGCATTCATCAAAATACTCCGAACTTAAACGTTGCTCGTCTTTGAGTGACACAAAATCTGAAACAGACGCCAAATGAATACTGTCTGGTCATGTGATTACCTCCTCTTCACATCATGATTGTTTCCTTTTTACTTAGTATGACTACGCATCTCAACTTCCTAAGACCACTGAACACATCTTACCATATCTTCGTTTCTGAGTTTGCTTTCCAACTTCACTTCTTCCTAACTTTTTCCAACAATAAGCATGTCAAAGAGTTTCGTAAGAGTCCAGAGATACCCGCAAAACAACAAGTGTGCATCTGATCTGACACTGGTGTATTTCAGGGTGGTGGAGGCACTTATTTGTGCCTTTAGGTAGAAAAGGGAGTGAAGGGAGGTATGGAAGGAAGAAATAAATCTCTCCTCTATTCGACTTGAGATTTTTATTATACTATTCGCAATTTCATTTATTGCATTTTTTGTGCAAATCTCTCCTCTATTCGACTCAAGATTGCATTTCTTTTTGTGTGCGCTTTGGCATCTTTTCTTGGTGGTATGCCCCTATTTATTTGTGAGGGGTATGGAAGAAGCAGATATAGAGGGAAGTGGTGTGCCACCATGAACTTAGGGTTTGGCACTATTTTGGCTATTTTTGTTTCTTTATGATGGATGGAGGGGTACAAAGATGATAGAAGAAGTGTAGAAGCGGGTTCAAATCAGAATGCAACTTGATTTACAATTCCATGCACCGAGTTGTTCTCTTTATCATATTCTGCTCAAATAACGACTTGATGAGGATCCGGTGGGGATTTCATGTTGTTGTTCCACTAGTCAGTTAGGAAGAATGATGTGTTTGATCCCTATCAGTTCGAAAAATACTTGCCATTTTTGCATAAAGATCATGATGTTAGGATTCATAAGATTCACAAGATGATTTCAATCAAAAGGCTGGTTTTCAGAAAGTGGTCCTTTTGAGGATCTTCTTCGAATAAGGAGGGAATAATGATTCAAAATGCATAAAGATTGAAACAAAAAGTGTCAAAACTTCATCCGGTATCTGTTCAAATTTCTTTTGAAAACTTTAAAATTTTGAAAATTTCATTTGAAAATTTTGAAAATTTAGGTCAAAATGTGACAATGAAATCTTAAGTCTGATTTAGATGGGTGAAGGTGGAAAGTAAGATACATACCACCCACCCTCCACCCTGAACTTAGAAATTTGCTCATCCCGAGCAAACTCTAAATCCGAGATGGAGGGGAAAGTTCATGCCGTTTGGACCACCAGATGTGGCTGGGTTCCAATCAGCGTATTTCCTCCATCTGAAAATCTCAAACATAAAGACCATTCAGAACTCAAAATAGCATCTCATGATACAATTTTATTTGGTGTAAAATTATCTAAGAAAAGTAAAAACAAAATTAGGGAAAAATCCTAATGCAAAATTAAAAATACAAATTTATTTATAGGGTTGCCTCCTGACAAGTGCCTTTGTTTTACGTCGATGGCTCGACTTGATTCCTTCAACTTCTACGGTGGATATGTTGGATTGGTGAGATCCAACATCGTTTCAGAGCCTGTATCAACAGATGTGAAATATCTCTTCAATTGTTGACATTTGCCACAAATTCACCTGACTTTTCACTCCATAAAGAGAAAGCACCATGTGGGTAGATGCTCTTAACAATGTAAGGTCCTGACCAGCGAGAATGGAGTTTTCCTGGGAATAACCTCAGTCTGGAATTGAATAGAAGAACTTGGTCTCCCACTTATATGTCCTTTCTTTTTAGATGGCTGTCATGCCAAAGTTCCGTACGTTCTTTATAGATTCGTGCATTCTCATAAGTTGTCATCTGGAGTTTCTTCCAGCTCCTGGAGTTGCAGAATCCTGGCTTGGCATGCTTCCTTCATATAAAAATTAAGTTGTTTAATTGCCCACCATGCTTTGTGCTCAAGTTCAATAGGCAGGTGGCTAGCCTTTCCATATACTAATCTAAATGGTGTAGTTCTGAGGGGAGTTTTGAAAGCAGTCTGGTAGGCCCACAATGTGTCATTGATTTTTACCGACCAATCCTTCCGATTGCGGCCTACAGTCTTTTCCAAGATAGCCTTGAGTTGATGCTTAGAAACCTCTACCTGTTCACTCATTTGTGGGTGGGAGGGTGAGGCTACCTTGTGTGTTACACCATACTTTCTTAGTAAAGCTTCAAAGCTTCTTTCAAGGAAATGAGACCCTCCGTCAGATATCACAGTGCATGGTACTCCAAAATGGGGGAAAATAATATCTTTGAATAATTTGATGACGAGTTTGGAATCACTAGTGACAATTGGTATAGATTCAACCCATTTCGAGATGTAGTCCACCGCCAGTAGGATGTATGAAAATCCGTGAGAAGACGGGAATGGACCCATGTAGTCCACCCCCAAACATCAAATATCTCTACTTCTTGCCATAGGCTCAGCGACATCCCATCTCTTTTTGTTATGTTACCTGATCTTTGACATTTGTCACATGATAAGACAAAGTCATGGGAATCTTTGGATATGGTTGGAAAAAAGAAACCACATTGCAAAACCTTCAAGGCAGTGTTTTTAGAGTTCATATGTCCTCCAACTGGCCCTGAGTGACATTGGTCCAGGATAAGTTGAGCTTCTTCCTCAACAATACACTGTCTGTATAGACCATCAACACATAGTTTGAAAAGGTACGACTCATCCCAGCAGTACTGTTTCACATCATGCATAAATTTCTTTAATGCATTTCTGGTGCATTGAGGATGAATAACCTCAGCAACAAGGTAGTTCACATAATCAGAATACCATAGTGTAACTTCTGAGACCTTCATTAGTTGATCATCTGGAAAGGAATCATTAATCAGAATCTTCTCAGTATCTAGAGTGTGGATGCGACTGAGGTGATCTGCTACCACATTTTATGTACCCTTTTTATCTCTTATATCCAAATCAAATTCTTGCAATAGGAGAATCCATCTAATTAGCCTGGGTTTTGCATCTTTCTTTGTCAGAAGGTAACAGATAGCAGCATGATCCGTATAGATAATGACTTTTGAACCAATAAGGTAAGATCTAAATTTGTCAAAGGCATACACTACTGACAGAAATTCTTTCTCATTAGTAGCATAATTCCTCTAAGCTTCATCGAGGGTCTTTGATGCATAATAGATCACATAATGTTTCTTTTCTATGCATTGGCCCAAGACAACACCCCCAACATAATCACTTGCATCTCACATAATTTCAAAAGGGTGGTCCCTATCTGGAGCTCTAATGATGGGTGTAGTAGTAAGGGCATGTTTCAGTTTGTTGAAACTTTTAACACATTCTTTGTTAAAATTGAATTCAACATCCTTTAGTAACAAGTTTGTCATAGGCTTGGTTATTTTAGAGAAGTCCTTTATAAACCATCTGTAGAAGCCTGCATGACCTAGGAATGCTCAAACTTCCTTTACATTGACAGGGATGGAGATCTTGGAAATCACTTCGATTTTGACCTTATCTACTTCGATCCCTCTATTGCTGACCCTATGGCCGAGGACAATGCCTTCCTTTACCATAAAGTGACACTTCTCCCAATTTAGCACAAGGTGTGCTTCTTCACATCATTTGAGAATAAGGGAGATGTGTTTTACACATGAATCGAATGAATCTATGTACATAGAAAAATCGTCCATGAAAACTTCCATAATTGTTTCAGTGAGACTGGCGAATATGGTAGCCATGCAATGCTGGAAGGTTGCAGGTTCATTGCAAAGGATGAATGGAATTCTTCTATATGCATATGTTCTGAATGGGCAGGTGAAAGTAGTTTTCTCTTGGTCATCTGGATGTATGGGTATTTGATAGAATCCAGAGTAACCATCAAGGTAACAGAAGTATTCTTGATGAGCCAGCCGCTCTAATACTTGATCAAGAAAGGGCATTGGAAAATGATCTGTTCGAGTTGCCTTGTTTAACTTCCTATAATCAATGCACATCCTCCACCCAGTTATTGTTCGAGTGGGGATGAGTTCATTGTTTTCATTTCGTATTACAGTTGTTCCACCTTTCTTCGGGACTACATGCACTGGGCTCACCCATGGCGAGTCTGATATCGGATAGATTATTCCAGCAGTGAGTAGTTTAATGACCTCACGACAGACTACTTCCTTCATATTTGGATTCAATTTCCATTGATGTTCAATAGTTGGCTTGTGATCTTCCATCATAGGGATCTTCTGCATACACAATGCTTGACTAACCCCAATGAGGTCACTCATTTTATAACCGATGGCTTTCTTTCTTTCCCTGAGTTCTTTTAGGAGTTTATCTTCTTGCTCGGTCATTAGATCGGAATTTATAATAACTGGACAAACCTTGAGATCGTCCAAAACATGTACTTCAGTCCCTCGGGTAGGGGCTTCATTTCGGGGGCCTCTGATTTTTTGCATGTTTCTTCAGTAGCTTCCACATCCTTGAGTTCTTCAAAAGTAGCTTTAACATCTTCTTCTACAGTGTCAAGGTCAAGAACACACTCTTTAACTTGTTCATTGATGGAATTATTAGCAGATGGGTTTGTTGGATTTACTTCTAAAGGATTGTCTTGTTCATATTCGTCTTGTGTGAGGAGTGACATTTTCTAAATGCAGTCAATCAGATAGACTTCATCATGCATGCTTGGTCTTCGCATGCTTTCAAAAACATTGAATTCGAGAGTTTCTTTACCAAGTCTGAGCAGTAATGTTCCTGCTTCAACATCAATTAGAACTCTTGTAGTGGCGAGGAACGGATGTCCAAATATGAGAGGATATCTGGGGTTTTCTTTTATGTCCATGATGACGAAGTCACACGGAACATTGGAATCTTTTCCTACCTTGACAGGTACATGCTCAATAATTCCTAACGGGTGTTTTATCGAATTTTTTGTGAGTTGTATGGTCATGCTAGTTGGGAGAAGTTCAGCAAACCCTAGCCTTTTGCAAAGGCTGAGTGGCGTGATGGAGATGCTAGCACCAAGGTCTTCCAGTCCTTTCTTGCATGAAGAATCACTGATATGGTAGGAAATCCCAAAAGATCTTGGATCTTTATGCTTCTTGGGCATCTTACTCTGGATGATATCTAAAGTAGTTTTAGCTAACTTGACTATCTCATATTCCTCAGTTATATATTTCCTAGTGAGGAGTGACTTTAGGTACTTTGTCCAGGCTGGTATCTCAGCCAACGCATCCAAAAAGGGTATATCAACATGAAGTTTCTTCATGGATTCCTTGAACTTGTTGAAATGGGTATCAAGCTTTGTCTACCTTAGACGAGATGGAAAAGGTATATGAGGTTTGTACACATGGATATCAGGTTCTAGTGATGCTTCTTCCTCTTCTTGAGCAGCCTTCTCAGAATTTTCTCTGTCTGACTTACCATTAGTTACTGGTTCTTTTGGTTGAGATTCATAAGTTGTGGAGTCTTGTATAATAACAGATTCATCCTCATCTGTAACAACCACATGTGGCTTGATAGAAGGATTAGAATAGTCTTTTCCCGACCTGGTGGTAACTGCCTTTAGTTGTTCTGGGTGTTTAGGATTGTTTTCCGGTTGGCCAGCAAAGACTCCAGTAGGCGGCTTTATGCTAGCTACGAGTTGAGCTAGTTGAGATTCAATAGCCTTTTGTTGGTCTTACTGGTTATTTATCATAGTTTGTTGAGTTTTCAACATCTTTTCAACGGATGTTAACTTGTCATCAGGAGAGATGGGACTTGCTTGTTGTCCTTGTTGTTGATAAGGAACTTGGTTAAGACTCTAGTACTGGGAATTGTTTTGATAATTATTGAAGTTCCTATTCTGAAAGTTTCCCTTGAAATTTCCCTAATTTCCAAAATTTTGTTGTTGATTATACTGAAATCCTGGTGGGCCTCGTGGTTGATTGTTCGAACCAAATTGATGCGAGTTCACTGCTCCAGAGGGGTTTCCATATTGAAAACCTAGATGGTTCCTATTCTGATTTGGATTGTAATACCCTTGTCCAGGAATGGTGTTAACAACATTAAGATTCTCCATTTAACTATTATCTCCTTGCCCACATGCGTTTCTCATAACAACATCATAGAGAACATTGTATGCTAGAGGGGAATGGTCAGTACCTTTACATGCTTCACAAAACAATAAAGCTGACTTGATCTGTTCTTGTTGTTGAGGGGGTGCACGTTCTCTTCCAAATGTAGAAAGGGATGATTCGATATGATCTTGCTTGGAAAACTAGGAGTTTGAGGGTTTCAACGATTGACTTGTATTCGGGAATAACTTCAGCCATAGCTACCTTCAACACTCCTTTTCCTACAAACCTTCCCCAATTAGCTTGATTCTCAGCTCCCAGGGTGACGACCCTCCATGCGCTGTCATAACTTTAGTGCATGAAGTTTCCTCCGGATGAGGAGTCTAAGAATCTCTTGATATTGTCATCTACACATCTATAGAAGATCTTGATGAGTTGATTCTTAGGAATCCCATGGTGTTGACACTTGCGTAGAAGTTCTTTGTATCTATCCCATGCTTCAGCAAGGGTTTCTCCAGGGACTTGAGTGAAATTTGTTATCTGTCCCCTAATTTCATAAGTGAGAGAGGGAGGGTAGAACGTTTCCAGAAATACATTTTGAAGTTGTTCCCAAGTGGTGATGGGTTCACTTTGCAATGAATTGTACCAGCTTATTGCTCTATCAACAAGTGAATACTTGAAGAGATGGAGACGAATGGCATCATCAAATACTCCATTTTGCTTTGTCATAGCACATAGATCAATAAACCTCAAAAGATGTTCCTGACTATCCTCTCCTTATTTTCCATAGAATGGGTTGTTTTGAAGCAAAATGATCCAATGTGCCCTAATCTCAAAATTGGTAGCATTGATGGGAGGAGGTTGTACTGGATGACGAACATTATCATCTTTGGGGATTGAGAACTCTCTAAGATCCTTTTGTAGTTCTGCTACTTGCACCGCTGCTTGTGCTGCTTGGATTTCTTCTTGAACTGCAGCTCTGGATTCTTGCATGAGCCTTTCTCTCTACGCATTAAGGGCTTGATATACCCTTCGGGCTATTTCCTCCTCTTGAGCCATTCTTTCTTGGTTTTCTCTATTTTGACGATGGAAGGTTCTGTCAATCTCCGGATCAAAGCTAGCGGTGAGTTCGGGACTATTCAAACAGTGCATGCACTAGTCCTTCTTGAAGTACCTGAAATAAAAACATTTGAAGTAAGATTGATGGAGTAGAGTGAAATTCAAGTAGATGATCAATGGTTTCAAAAAGAGAAAGTAAAATCCTAGGTTATCCTTAAAAGAACTAGATTTGACTAACTAATTCCGTTGTCCCCAGAAACGACGCCAGAATTTGACGTGGCAAATATCACACTAACAAATTCACTTAGGGTTAAAATCCCCGAGATTTTACCAAAACCTCATGCAATAATACCACCCGCAAGAGGACGGGTCTTATCGCAGTATAGTTAAGGATCAAATCCTAAGAGACAACATTTTTAAGAATCTTTGTTAGTTGAATCTAGCTCAAGTAAGACTAATATTTAAAACGATTGATTTGGTTGAGGTTAATTAAACTAAATGCAAGAAAGTAAAAGACCAGAATTAAAGTTTGTTCTAGATTAATGATATGAAATCGCTGGGATGGTATTGGGTTTCACCACCACTGCACCTGTGAACACATCCAAAAACATAACATCCATGCAAGCATCTAACTATCCAAATGGAACTGCTGCGAACCCTCCCAGAGGGATGTTTAGGCCCACATAAGCATCCCCTTAGGCATATGATTTCTCATCGCCATCTGGATCATGCACTTACAGTTCTAAAGATACAACATCCAACTAAGGCTGTGGCCCTCCCTGAGGGATGTTTAAACCACAGAAGTGTCACCGTAGGCTAGATGGCTGGTCCCCGCATAGATCATACACTTACGACCTCAAGGAACCCCATTCTATTTCTAGTCTAGGAGTCAACCGTGCTAATCAAAATACATGTAGGAGATTAGTCTGCAAGCAAACATCGATGATTAACAAGAAGATACAACATCCAACTAAGGCTGTGGTCCTCCCTGAGGGATGTTTAGACCACAGAAGTGTCACCATAGGCTAGATGGCTCGTCCCCTCATGGATCATACACTTACGACCTCAAGGAACCCTATCAGAATTCTCATCAAGGAGTCTACCTCATTAATCGACATTCTATACTACAAAGAGAAGAATAAGATGAAAGCAAGCAGGTAATCAACTACAAGCATATCAATTAGCAACGAAATGAAAAGTTATATACATGGCCTTGGAATGTTAAATGAAAATACATGGTTGCATGGGCAGCGGGGCTAGTCCCCACACCCCAACGAAAATGAACTACTCACACATGATGTGAGAAACAAGAAGAATAAGAAAGAGAGAGGAATCTACCACGAGCATGATGTAGAAGGTGGTCACAGCTCGGTGAAGATGATGCAGTCTCCTACGTCGTGTTGGAGCAGATATGGATGAAGAACGAGGGATGCCAAGATAGACCCGACAATCTTTCTCACTCCTCCTTTCTTCTCTTCTTAGTCTCTTTGAGTTGTAGCAGGAACGGAATGTGAAGTGATAGTGGCAGGGTCAGACCAACGTACAGGCAACCTGTCGATGTCCCAGAACTGATGCCCAAATGAGGACCCTTGTGGTCCTATTTATAGGCTTAGATGGGGTCCTCACGTTTTTGTTGTGAGTCATCCATACGGTCTGGAGTTAAGTGACCATACGGTTTGGTTGCTGTAAGTGTCCATACGGTCTTGGTGTATATGCCTTTATCAAACGGTCTTGCAAGACCTTTTCCAAACAGTTTAGTGTAATTGACGCCCAAATAGTTTTCTTGCATGTGACTAAACGGTCTTGCATGCATCCCTTTCTTTCATTCAGTTTGGCAGAGCCAAAAACATCAAACAGTCTTGCACAGATCTTTTCCAATTGGTCTCGTACAAGTCCAGCTTCAAATGGTCTCCAACCCTTGGCTCTATCGGTCTCTCAACCCTGGGCTCCAAATGGTCTCGATGATTTCCTCCTAAAGGTCCTTATGCCCATACAGTCTTGAACTTCCCAACACTGTCACACGATCTTGGCGATCGATACTCATCCAAACGATCATCTGTGCCCTACATACGATCTGCGTTGCTACCTTCATATGGTCTTCGTGTTGACCTGGCGTTCAAACGGTCTGGTGCTGCCCACTCCATCGGTCTCGCTGATGAGTCCAAGCGGTCTTGGACTGGGTGTCGTTCTATCGGTCTGTAAGACCGATCACAATCTAAATGGTCTCTACAGTCTGCCTCCATACAGTCTTGTACTGCTGTTCTAACTCAAGACCCAAAAGCTGATACTCACCAGACTCATACCAACATAGAGGAGATCTACACTTCCTGCCATATAAAGCCTCATAAGGTGCCATGTCAAAACTCCGTTGGTAACTATTGTTGTTGGCAAACTCTATCAAACTGAGATGCACATCCCAACTGCCAAGGAAATACAAAACACAAGCTCAAAGAAGATCCTCCAAAGTCTGAATAGTCCTTTCAGACTGTCCATCTGTCTATGGGTGGAAAGTGGTACTGAACCTCAACTGCGTTCCCAATTCTTTGTGCAGCTGTTCCCAAAAATGACTCGTGAACTGGGGACCTTGGTCGGAGACTATTGTTGGGGGCACACCATGAAAACGCACTATCTCATCCACATATATCTGAGCAAGCTTTTCTTCTGTATACGTTGTCTTTACAGGTATGAAATGAGAAGACTTCATCAACCTATCCACTATCATGCAAATGGAATCATGATTACTAGCTATCCTTGGCAGAGCAACTATGAAATCCATGGTTATATGATCCCATTTCCACTGCGGTATTGGCATGGGTTGCAACGTACCTACCAGTTTTTGATGCTCAACCTTGACTTGCTGGTATACCGCATACTTAGCTACAAACTCAACCATGCCTCTCTTCAAACCAGGCCACCAATATAAATCCTTTAGATTATGATACATCTTAGTGACACCTAGATGCATAGAATACATCGATGTGTGTGCTTCCTCGAGCACTAACTTCCTCAAATTGTCAACATCTGGGACCACCATCCTATCATGATAGAAAACTAGTCCATCCTCAGACTCATGGAAGCCATCCCACTTCTCGCTGCTGAACTCTGATTTAATCAACCAAACTGTAGCATCTTCCTATTGTGCTTCTTTGATCTGCTGCCTCAACATAGGTTTCACTTGCATCTGTGCCAACAATCCTGCCAACAAAGATACTTCCAACTGTAAATTCATCTACCGCAATGAGATAAACATATCCCGCCTATGGCATATCAAAGAACTTAATTGTGCCTTCTTCGTGGGAAGAGAAGAAAACTTTCTACTAAGTGCATCAGCTACCATGTTTGCCTTACCAGGATGATACTTGATGGTGCAATCGTAATCACTGATAAGCTCCATCCAGCGACGCTGTCGCATGTTCATCTCACTCTGTGAGAAGATATACTTCAAGTTTTTATGATCTGTAAATATCTGACACACTTCCCCATAAAGATAGTGTCTCCAAATCTTTAACGCATGGACCACCGCTGCCAGCTCCAATTCATGCGTCGGATAACTTTCCTCATGTTTCTTAAGATGTCGTGAAGCAAAAGAAACCACATGATCTTCCTGCATCAGTACACATCCTAAACCTTTCTTGGAAGCATCACAGAAAACAAGATAGCCATTTCCAGGCCCTGGCATCACCAACACTGGAGCACTAGTCATCTTCTCCTTCAAGCTTTGAAAGGCTCGTTGACAACAATCATCCCAAACAAAAGGTACATCCTTCCTAGTTAATTTCGTCAACGACAACGTGATCACACTGAAGACCTTTATAAACCTCTGGTAGTATCCTGCTAAACCCAGAAAACTATGAACTTCAGTCGGCATTTTTGGTTGCTCCCACTCTGCAACTGACTGCACCTTCTAGGGATCCACTCTGACTCCTTCCACAGATATCACATGTCCCAAGAAACTTACTTCCTTCAACCAAAACTCGCACTTACTGAACTTGGCATACAACTGATGCTGGAGAAGGAGAGTCAACGCTTGTCGAAGGTGTTTTTCATGTTGTTGACTGTCTCAACTATAGATCAAGATGTCATCTATGAAGAGCACAACAAAATGGTCTAAAAACGGACGGAACACTCTGTTCACCAGGTCCATGAAAGCAGCAGGTGCATTGGTTAGTGCAAACGGCATAACCACAAACTCAAAGTGACCATACCTCGTCCTAAAAGTAGACTTTGGTATGTCATCTTTCTTAATCCTCAACTGATGGTATCAAGACCATAGATCGATCTTCAAGAACACTGTAGCACCACACAACTGATCAAATAGATCATCTATCCTTGGAAAAGGATACTTGTTCTTTATCGTAACTTTGTTCAACTGCCGATAATCTATGCACAGACGCATCAATCCATCCTTCTTCTTTACAATCAGGAATGGAGCACCCCACGACGATGCGCTTGGTCTGATAAAACCTTTATCCAGCAACTCCTGTAACTGCTTCTTTAGCTATGCCATCTCAACTGGAGCCATCATGTATGGTGTCTAAGCAACTGATTGTGTCACTGGCACTAGATTGATCTCAAAGTCAATCTCTCGAGGTGGGGGCACATCGGGAAACTCATCGGGAAATACATCCGCAAACACTCGGACAATGGGAACCTCCTCAAGGTTAGGACCCTTCGCTTTGGTATCTATAACATGAGCTAAGAACACCTTACATCCTTACCGCAGCAACCTTTCCACCACCATAGATGATACCAAACACGTCAAAAGAATATTCCTATCTCCTTGGAAGATCCACATCTCACCACCGTTAGCAAACACTGTGTGCTTGGAACCACAGTCCAGCACAACCTTATACTTCTCTAAGGTATCCATCCCAAGGATTACATCGAAACCATGCATATCAAGTGGTATAAGATCCACTTGTATCTTGTGTCCCAAAAAAGATAGAACACATGATGGGCACACTTCTCGAAGCAACGCGGGACCAACAAGAGGGGTTTCTAACAACAAGCTATCTTTCTTACAATTAATAGGTAAAAGACAGCTATCAAGCATACTACGAGCAATAAACGAGTGTGTAGAACCCGGGTCAACCAAATTAGATATAAAGCAAGAAGAAGACAAATCAGAGTGAAATAACTCCATCTGACCTACCACCACTCACGTGTTGACTATCGCTTCCAGCTGACTCATAGCATAGAATCGAGCCATTGCTTGTTGTCCACGTCCTTTGCTTCCTTGAGAAGACGATCCTACTTGTGATGCTTGGCCGTGCCCTCACCCTCTGGAACCACTAAACTGCTGTCTATCTGACCCCTATTGTTTCTGCCTCAGCTGCTGTGTCACTTCGACATCTCTCTTTGGGCAATTTGTCTTTAAATGCCCGGTCTATCCACAGAGGTAGCATGACCTATCTTCAAACTGTGGCCTAGATGGCCCTGTCACTGCCACTGAAGTTGTACTATGAGCTCTAGATGGTGAAAACCCACGCCCTCTTCCTTTACTCAGAGACCACTGTGACGGTGCACTGGAACTTTGCATTGCAGATGGTGTCGAAAACCTTGGATTCTTAAAGCCATCAAACCTTTGCCTCTAGAACTAGGCATGCTTTTTCTTGGACATGGTTTCTCTCTTCTCCTTGACTGACCGTTCGATCCTTCAGACAGACTCCACAAACATGGCAAACTGCTCTCATTTTTCTAAAGTAGCAGTAGGTGTCGTCAGTTCAACACTTAGAACTTTCTCAAATTGCCTGATTCTCTCATCATCTATCACCGCCATGTGAGGATAAAACCTCAGCAGGTCCATAAACTTGGCTTCATACTCGGTGATGCTCATCGATCCTTGGCGCAACCGCTCAAACTGGTTGATCTTCTCATCTGGATAGGTCTTCGAGAAGTATTAGCTCACAAACTTTCACCGGAAGACATCCCAAACTATCACCTCTCTAGGCCACTTCTCCTCCTCAATGGCCCACCAGTGGCTAGCACTACCTTTCATAAGGTAGACAACGTGCTTGACTTTGTCTGCTTTGGGGATGTCAAGGATTCAGAAGGCCTTATCAAGACCTATCATCCACAGATCTGCATCCACTAGATCAGCTGTTCTAGCATAATCTGAAGCTCTGACTCGGCAACACTGCTCGAAGGTCTTCCCCGTACCCAAATATTCACCATGGGGAGCCTATTCTCTTGGCGGAGGCACTAACAATCTTTCCACCATGAGATTCATTGTAGCCATTAACTGCCCCATAAGATGCTGATAGGCATGGTTTTTGAGAATGGCTGGGTCAAGTAGGGGGACCTCAGGCACCCGATCTTCATGTGCCTACACTTTTACTCCATTAACAGATGCAACATCACTGCTCTCGGTAGCATGCTCTTCATGATTTCCAGACATCTTTAAGCTTTATCTTCTGTTGGGGGCAGAAGGTTATTGTAAGAAAATCTAGAAAACTCACAAGAACAAACACCAGCATAGTTCTAGATCCCTGTAGACTCAGCAAACCTAGGGCTCTGATACCAAAACCTATTGTGACATCTCGCTATCACACAAACAACGAAATGCCACACAAAAATGTGTGGAACTTCGATAAACCACATATTACCAAAAACATAGGTTAATTAAAACTGATTGCGGAAAGTAGATAAATAAAGAAACTATTACATCCAGATCCTTATCCTGTAAGGAAACATGTTATATAAACATACATACACCTTGATACGTGTCCATAGTTCATAGGATCCAGCTGTAACATAGGCACAAAGAGTTCACCACCTGTTTATATACAGAACATGCCATACCAGGCCAACATCAGGATAAACAAAGATACATCAGCTATACATCGTGAAACGTCATCAAAACACCTCCAAGGACCCAAGTGTACAGGGATGACTCTAGGACTCTACTACAAAACAACCAAAACAACAACATATCAATCTCTTGCCTCCTACTGTTCTTTTTGCTACTCGGCCGCAACCTCACAACCACCACCACGTCTAGCACGATCACCTAAAAAGGTTGTAAACTAGGGGGGTGAGACACACAGTCCCAATGAGAAACATTACTCCCCGCAGAACTATAAAACTTCAGATAAAGTAGGTAACTGATATAAGTGACATACTGAACATATCTTAACTTTATTAACAACTTACCAAGATATTCGGAAGGCATATAACTAGATATTTCTTTATAGAACATGATTGACAAGACAAGCTTTATAAGAGCTTATCACAAGATATGAGGAATGTATAGATAACTACAAGATATAACTAGGGCAACTATACAAGCAAGGCCTCAACCAATGTTCTCTGTTTTGCCTTAAGAAATATATACTATACGACTGGATTACGATTTATTATGCACTGAGGAAGTGAGCCGTACCGCTCAAATCCAAACTTTTGCTACGAAGCCAAAAACCAATGCCATATAAGGTCAATGGAAGAGCCAGACTCCATGACCTCACCTTTTCGTGGTCAGTGCATGATAACTAAAGCATGACCGTAGTCTCTTGCTTGAGTGGCCTCAGCCACAGGGTTAGCTCACGCAATCTACCCTTTTATCTAGCCCGCCTTGGTACAGGTCACAACGCTAGTATATTTGAGCCACGAGCCAGTTCACCGTGCTCCTTGAGCCATGAACGCATTCATGCTCTATCACACTGAGCCATGGGCTTGTTCACCATACTCTTATACACATCTTGAGTCCACAACTGCAGTTGGACTCTAATCCTCCTTCTTTCGGCTAGGAGAAACCCCACATATTCAACAATATGCTCTCTAGGTAATCCCGTAGGATAAACCCATTTCACCATCACCAGCTACTGACGATGATAGATCTATGGCCAGGGCAAAACTACATGAAATGTTCCACTATCTTTAATTATCATATTTTAGGTGAATTGTTGAGGCAACCAGGTTATAAAACATAAACAACGTTGTATCACATTATTATTGTCATTATCACATTGCCATGGGATCTCTGTCCCTCATCGCATAATGCCACTTCCTCTTAAGGCTTCATCATCATACATCATCATGGGATATCAATCCTTTATCTCATCATAGAGGATAACACCTCGAATAGGCACTCAGCCTTTATCAGGTCACCAAACCTTTCCCATGTTATCTCAACAACAAGGAACATCATAGTTCAGTGTTATACAAAACACATACACCTCATAGCTCTTACCTAGATATGAATTCATTTGATACACCTGCATGGTTAGTATGCATATCAAGAGAGATAACTGGATCATCAAACATAAAT
This sequence comes from Alisma plantago-aquatica, assembly GCA_963693085.1. NCBI lineage: Eukaryota > Viridiplantae > Streptophyta > Magnoliopsida > Alismatales > Alismataceae > Alisma > Alisma plantago-aquatica. The sequence continues at coordinate 1,108,454,564 of OY856413.1, read as the reverse complement.
CTTAGAGAACATAGTATTATTATCATGCCATTTAGATTTAGGGAGCATAACCATTATCTTATCATCTTACTTAACCACGACCTTAGGTAACAAACATATCACTGGTCACAACCTATCTTTCATATCTCAAAGTCATCTTAACCAAAGATGCGTGCTCAAGACAAAAGGTTCACCAACCTAGAGTTCCCAGGCTAGGTGCATCCCTCACCAAGGGTGTCGCCTACCCTCACTAAATGTATGGCGGGCAGGGCACTAACCCTCACCCAAAGGATATCAGCCACAAGCAAGACATGCACCCATGCACAAGGGGATAACAAGCAGACTAGATCTAAAGTTATGTCATGCAGCCATGGACCAAGAGTGTATCATGCAACCAGGTGGAAGGGGATATCATGCATCCATGACCAGGGATGTGTTGGGAAACACATCCACCCCATCGGCCAAGACTCCCTATTGCCCACTAGGGTTAGGGTTCCATATCGGGCAACCATCAACACCATGTCACCCAAGGACAAAACCATACCGCCCAACAAGCACCCTCTTGGCTAGCAAAAAATGGTGCCCAAGGGACTCTCATATCACCCAAGGTACATTACTGCCATCCCTCAAACATCACCATGTCTCCCAAGGTAGCCTATCATCCAACTATGGTTTCACCATCCAAGACTCATATCGGGCAGCACCAAAACCAACCCATGTTGCCCAGGGCACCAAGAAGAGATATCTACCAAACATCACATCGGCCAAGGGCATAACGCCCACAAACGCCACCTAAGGCAAAGGTTCATATCGGTCAGAAGGGTCGAACACCACTTAGCATATCGCCCAAGGTTCAACTCTAGAAGGGGAATATCGGGTAGAACACCATAAAGGGGTATCGTGCAAGAGTTCAAGTCCATGAAGGGTTGGTCATCTTCAACCCCAAGACTGCCACTAAGAAGTCCTAAAAGTTCAAGAGAGTTGGTTCATCTCTCAAGATGATTAAGTGAGAGAGGGGTATTGCACAACTTCCATCACCTATCGGGCAACAAGGAGGTCCATCACATCATATCGGCCAACCAACCAAAGCTCAACACACTAATGGATTTGGAGACCCTAGGATCACCTCTCAACAACTAAGTGAGAGAGGGGTTTTGCCCAAGGAACTCCACATCCATGGTTTGGCCAACCCAAGATAACCATCTCCACAAAGTCTAGGGTACATCTAAAGCAACCATATAACCATTAAAGCAAGAAACATAGCTAAAAGATGACATGGCCGATCAAGATAGCACATATAGCATGCAACATGAAAAAGAAGTAGTATAGATAGGGTTAAGAGTTATGTAACTTGCCTCAATCTCTAAAGCTCCAAGCTCCTAGCACCAAGATCCAAGCTTAAAGGAACCACCTTCGGCCAACACAAGGAAGAACAACTTATAACCACCATGGCCGAAGAGAAGGAAGAAGAAGAAGAAGATGCCAAGGAAAGGGAGAGATACCTACCATAAGAGAAGGAAAGGGACAAGCTAGCAAGGTGTGTTGCCCAACACACCAGTAGTGTGAGCCACCACTTTCTCCTCTCCTCTCCTTCTCAGCCACCAAGGGAAGAAGGAACAACTAAGGGAACTAAAGGAGCTGATAGCAAGCAAGAAGGGTCGATTATATACTTACGGGTGAAGAGGGAGAGCATGGCAAGGTGGAACCTGACCCTAGTACACTTGTCCTTGGGTCATGCCACATGCTAGCACCCTCAAAACCACATGTCCATGACTTGCCACCCACTAAGTAAAGCAACTGCCACTTGTCCCAAGATGGTGACACAAATGAGGCTAGGGTGGAGGGTGTGTATCGCCCAAGATGGAAACCCCACACATCCACCAACACCCTTAGCTGATACACCTTCTTGGCCGATACACCATGGCCGACACAAAGCACCAGGCTCACCCTTGCCTGATACCAAGCCTCAACAAGGCTCAACAAGGCAAAACAAAGACCAACAAGGCTCAACAAAGCCCAAAGCTACTCAAGCAATGAGCCCAACCCATCCTCTCAGACCTAGAGGATGCAAGGAGAGAGATGGACATCTCTCAAGGTGACAAACTTGCACACCAACCCCTAAAACTTGGGTAATTTGCAAGTTGCACCTCAACCTCTCAACAAAGCACAAACAAACCATAATCACAACGTTAGGTGATTAGCAAGCATCTCAAGACAAGGTTTAGGCAAAGCAAACAGGGTAAGCCCAAAATGGAGGTCAGGGTCCTTATAGAGGACATTGGCAATGATCTTTTGAATGATACTCCACATGCCAAAGTGGACATTTTTGGCCTTACCAATGTCAGACTTGTAATGGGCCTGTTGTAAACTTCACCCAAAATTTGTCAGCCTTAAAATACAAGTCCTCCTTGTCTAGTGTGCCAAAGTTTATAGATTCAATGTTTTCTTCATTGGCACAAAAAATCTTATTTAACAGTTTCTCGAAAATAACTTCATCTTTGTTGAAAAGGCAAACTTGAATCTTGCGACATCTACCATATGTTTTCCGATTAGCCAGTGACACCAATAGTTCTTTAATGGATGCCATAAACTCTCATGTCATCTCATCATAAGGTACTAGCACTTGAAATTAGAGGTTGCTAAATTAGAAACCACTAGAAGATTGTAAACTCATTGCTAAATGTTGAATTCTTGGAGTGTCAAATTAAATACAAACCATGTTTCCTTCAAATATTTTCCTACCATACCATTCTAAGATTTCTTGTGCTTCTTTTAATGAAGGCGGAAGATTCTGTGCTACATCTCCTGGCTAGGATTTTCCTCCCTTGTTGCCTTGGCTGCCTATATGAGCAGATTAGTAGCTTTTGGCCTTTTGCTGGATTTATAATCTGTAAACTCAAGGCGAGTCCACTTTTCTCCTTATGGCTGGGTGGTATCAATAGTGTTCCCTACATTCTGTGTACTAACAACAATAGTAGTGATCGTGGTATCAACACTAGTTGTAGCAACAACAACAATTTCTTCCTCAAATAAAACCATTGCAAGTTCTAAAAGATCACACAAATAGTAAGCTACATAGTTTGAATTAAAGGAAAAGACAATTGACTTATAGGGTGCACATGTAAATAAGAACTTTGTTGGGATTATAAGTTGATATGAAGTTATCGGTAAAAACAATCGACCTGGGGGTCGATGGGGTGAGGTAATCAATCAAGAATAAGAGGTCAATACTTATATAAGGAAAAACTATAAACCTTGAAGTTCAATAGACAATGGAGATTGACTTACTGAGCTGGGGGTCAATTATCATGGAAAGGGAAGATGTATTGAGAAAACAAGCTAAGGAGGGTTGTCGAGTGCTCTAGATATCAAGTGACAAGACCGATAATGAGTTGGAGATCGATTTCTCATGCTAGGCCGATAGGTCAAAGTGAAAGGAGGCAACACTCCACGGTAAACTTGAGTAGGTAAGTGGAAGTTAGGATGTCAGTCCCCTTTTATAGCCAAAGGAAGGGAAGTTAATAGGGAGGTAAATGGAGTGTCCGATAGTGTCTCTCATTCTTTGATGTTTATAGATAAGGGTTTAAAAGTATGAGAGTAATGGAGCTCGATAGGCTGTGTTGAAGTTTGACTGAACAGTTCAATAAGTCGTTGTAAGTAAAAATAGAGCAGAGGTTGATAAACATCATATAAAAAAGTAAGGTGAGTCTGAATTTAGGTCTGTAGGTTCACGTGGAGGGACTATTGACCCATCGTCATATTTAAATGAGTGATTGTTTAAAGGTTGATATGATTACAAAATAATGGAAGCATACTTTGGTTGATAGATTTATCAAGCTTCATTACAGCTAAGTTTTGCTAAGGGGAAAATGAAACAAAATAAAAGAAAACAAAAACAAGGAAAGAAACAAAGATAGTTCTCCATGTTCCTTCCAAGTAGTACTTTCTAGAGTCGATTATCTTGAATATGAAAATTCACTTAGCTTGTAGCTGGTGGTTCTGGTAGGTCCATGTCGGCTTCCATTGTGAACACTTCATTTTCATAATATCACTTCATCCTATGTCCTTAGACTGAGGAAGTACCATCGAAACTCTTGGTAAATATATTCCGAATCCCAAAAGGGTACAAAGGTCTAGTCACATACAAGCCATCTAACTATCAAATACAAGCAAGATATATTACAATAGATCCTGATTTCCTAGAATAATTCTAGGAATGTCCGTCAACTTATCTTTATGGCCTGGACCAACAACACCATATCTATCCAAGAAAGAGATGAATTGAAGAACTAAACAACATGAATTTGTCCCATATAAAGATATCTTTACTTTGATATGACAATCATGCCATGCTTTAGCTCTTTCTTTGTAGATTCTACTATTTTCATATGCATGTAAGCGAGCTCTTCAAATTCTTGTAACTAAAGGAAGCACTTTCCTTTGGCAAGGTCAAGGTCCATATTAAGATTTCTAATGGCCCAATATGCCTTATCCTCTAGTTCCAAATGAAGATGGCAAGATTTTCCAAAAATCATTTGATATGGTATAGTTGCAATTGGGGTCTTATATGCATTTCAATATGCCCATAGAACACCATCGAGTTTAGAAGACCAATCTTACTTTGATTTTTGAATTATCTTTTCTAGAATTTATTTTATTTGATGATTCAGAACTTCCACTTAGCTAGAACTTTGAGGATGGTCTAGAGTACAAATCTTGTGTTTTACCCCCATATCTTTTTAGAAGAGAGTCAAATTGCTTTTCTATGAAGTGAGAGCCTCTGACACTTATTATTATTCTAGAAACTCTAAATCTTAGAAAGATAATTTTGTTTAAGAGATGCATAACTTTGTTTGAGTCACAGATGGGTGAAGACAAACCTTCCATTCATTTAGATACGTAATTGACATCGACCAAAATATATTGGTTCCCAAAAGATGAAGGAAAATTTCCCATAAAATCTATCCCCCAAATTCTAAATATTTCAACCTCTATCCAGTCAACCAGAGGAATCTCATTTTGTTTGCTAATATTTCCTATTCTCTGTCATGCATTGCATGCTTTCACCTAAGATTGTGGGTCTTTAAAAATAGATGGCCAATAGAATCCAGAACATAGAACTTTCATGGACATGTTGGCAGCTCCCAAATGTCCATCATATGGAGATGAATGCTATTCTTGAACAGAACATATCTTGTCATCTAGAATGCATCTCCTGTAAATGTTGTCAACACATTTCCCTAAACATGAGTAGATCATCCCAATAATAGTTCTTCAAATCAAAGAAAAGTTTGCTTTTTTAATTATATGTCATGTCAGGTAGCAATTGTTGGCATGCTAAATAGTTGAAAAAATATGCATACCATTCCATTGTTGGTTCCAAAGTGCAAACAACTAAAAGTGACTCATCTCTATAAGATATATCAATAGGTAAGGATACATTGTTCTTGACATGAATCTAAGAGAGGTGGTCTATGAAAACATTATCTGACATCTTTTTATGAATATCCTCTTGATTAGATTCTTGTAACATAAGGACCCACCTTAAAAGACAGGATATACTTTTTTTGCATCAAATACTTCATCACTCTGTGATCAATATAGATGATGAATTTACTCCCTAACAAATAGTATTGACATTCTTCCAAGGCATAAATGATGGTGAGGATCTCATTTTTGGTAGTGGTGTAGTTTCTTGTACCTCACCAATAATTTTGCTAGCATAATAAGTTACATGATGATTTTTATCTTTCTTTTGTCCAAGAACTGCCCCAACGGTGAAGTCACTGGATTCAAAAATGAGTTCCAACAGAAGGTCCTAGACTAGAGCTTGCATGATGGGTGTCGATGTAAGGGAGTCCTTCAAAGTGTGAAAGACTTTTAGAAAATATTTGTAGAAAATAGAAGGGGAATCGTTCACCAAAATTCATGATAGGGGCTTGGAGATTTTGGAGAAATCTTTAATCAATCTTCTATAATAGACAACATGGCCTATAAAATTACACATAGAAGAGACTGAAGAAGGGAGTTGTAACTTTTAGATCACCTCAATCTTACTTTTGTGTACCTCAATTCCTGCTTCTGAAACCTTGTGTCTCAATATGATATCTTCGGGTACCATGAAATGGCACTTCTTCCAGTTTAAGACCAGTTGTTTCTCTTCACACTGTTGTAGTATGCAAGACAAATTCTTTAAATAGTCATCATATGAAGATCCATATACAAAGAAGTCATCCATGAAAATTTTCATAACCTCTTTGATGAAATTGACGAAGATAGCCGACACACACCTTTGAGAGGTGGTTGGGGCATTGCAGAGTCCAAAACATTTATTGAAAAGCCTATGTACCATGAAGACAAGTGAATGTTGTTTTCTCCTAGTCATCTACATAAATGAGGAATTGATAAAAATCAAAATAGCCATCTATATAAGAAAATGAGAGTGATGTTCTAGAAGCTCAAGAACTTGATCAATGAAGGGTAGTAAAAATGATCTTCCTTGGTGGTGATATTCAACAATATGTAGTTAATGCACATAGGTCAGCCTAGAACTATATGAGTTGCTAAATGTTGGTTGTTACTATGACAAAAATCATCTTCCTGTCTTTGATACAACATGATTGGGCTTACCTAGTTGCTATCACTAGTAGCATAGATGATGACAACTTCATATAGCTTGATTACTTCCTTACGCACAACATTGTGCATCTTATCATTTAGTTTCTATTGTCCCTGAACACACGATCCGATGTTTTTTTCAAGGTTTATGTGGTGCATGAAGATAGTGGGACTGAGTTTCTTGATATCATCAATGCAATATCTAAGAGATTTCCTTGTTAGTTTGATGGTAAGGGTTCTTATTAGAGAAACCCTTATGGCATTATGTTCTTGGGTCTCAACAAACAACTAGTTGTAGCAATCAACAAAATAACATGTTTCCATATGGGGTGGTCCCTTCATATGATCGACCACATTGAGATCGATGTGCTCATCCCCTACTATAATGGTAATTAAACCATTTACAACATCAATCAATGCTCATGTGCTAGAGAGAAAGGGTATATATAAATCATCAAACACATATGATCTGTGACATCATTGATGACGGTGATGTCACATGGGATGAAGAAATTTCCAATATGAATGAAGACGTCTTTGATCACATCAATCTTGTTTGGTGTATGAAATATCAACAAACTGAATCCTCATGTTATAAGGAATTATGTCATTCAACCCCATCCAATTTTCTAGAGAGTGTAACATAAGCTTTACGCCTGCACATAGAATGGCCAAACCATATCTTTTCGTGGTGTCTCCTATAAGAAATGGGATGGTGAAGGCACCATGATCCTTCTCCTTAGTTGGCATGGTGAATTGACTAAAGGCAGTGGACATCTGGACATGCAAACTATTTTTTTTATCTCTCCTCTTTTCCTCTTCTTGGTAATAAGATATTTCAAAAACTTGGCATACATTGGTATTTCATCAATGGTGTCAAGAAGGGGAATATATAGGTGTATCTTGTTAATGGAATCCATGAACTTATGGTATCTCTTCTCAATCTATGACTTAATAGATTAGTGAGGGAAGCGTACTTCAAAATTGTATTATGTAGATATACTTGGGGAATTTCCTTTGTAGTTCCCCATGACTTCTTCTTTGATAGAATAACATCATCCACAAGTATTTTTGGGTAATCATTTTCTTCAGCTATAAGTTGGGCCAGAGGAGATGTACTCAGATTGGTTCAAGATCTCAGTTTTTCCATTCTTAGAGTTTGATTCCTTGGATTTTATTCAGTGCATGAAGGAAACTGGGTAGTAGGGTTCTTAATGGATGCAATTATGGATGCTAAATGCTGATCAATAATTATATTATGTTGTTTCAAGTCACCAATCTGTGTATTTGCAATTCCCATTTGCTCTTGCATGTTGGCCATAAGGTTATTGTTACTCAGAATGCATTGCCCCAAGCATTCAGTAAGTGAGTTTAGATGATTTATTGAATTTTTCTATTGTTGGAACGAATTTCCTAAAAAACCACTAGAGGGGGGTGAATAGGGTTTTATGAATATTTTAACAATTATTTAACTCAAACAACCAACCACAAGAATATTGGACAAGGGGACAAGGATTTAGAGTGGTTCCAACCTTAGCAAACACTAAGGAAGTCAGTCCACTACCCGGTTGCTTACCCAACCAGGATTTTGAAAGAATCAAATTTTATTACCTCGCAAGGACTTTACATAAAATTACAATTCTTTCACCAAACCCTTTGAACAGCCTTCACCTAGAAGTAATTGCACCAACCTTGAAGCAGCCTTCTTGAAGTAACTTCAAGCTCCCCCTTGAAGTAGCTTTCCTCTTGAAGTAGCTTTCCGTTGCAATAGCCTTCTTGAAGTAGTTCGAAGTCCACGTTCTCCACTGAAAAGAACCTTCTCCAATCCGCACCCTCCAACCCTAGGAGTAGCAAGGAGAATATAAAGGATAAAAGGAACAAGAAGGAAAATGGAAATTACACTCAACCTTTGAAGCACAAGGCTTGATTTGCCCATATCAAGCATGTAGATCTCCTAACCAATGTATATGGAAGTGTGATTGCTGTGGATAGGAGATACTAGCCTATAGGACACGAAATTAGAGCAAGGAGAAGAATAGCCAATGCAAGTGTTGCTCAATTTCTCAAAACAGATTCACAATTGCAAGTGTAAGCTCAAGTGTATCACAAGTGTAGAATAATAAGTTTAGGTGTCCTAAGGCATGTCCTATTTATAGGAATGACCTACAAGTGCTTAAGGATGTTCTAGACACTTTCTAGGGGGTTCTAAGTGCTTAACTAGCCGTTAGGTACACTTTAGTTGCTTTAGCAACGACTAGTTAATTAATTCTATAGTTGTTGTCAGAGTCCCTCTCGGTCGAGGAATTGTCGACCGAGACACCTACTCGGTCGAGGTTTTGTCTACCGACAGGCTCTCTGGATCAAGTGTTTGCAACGTTCATCTCCAACTGCCAACTACCTTGTCAGCTGTGTCTCACGGCTACCTGTGTCTTTCTCGGTCGAGAAGCTTGTCGACCGAGAGTGTCTCGGTCGAAGATTTTGTCGACCGAAATTGACTCTGTTTCAATGTTAAAATAAAGTGCTAAGTGTATGTATGAGTGTTCATATGTGACACTATTGAAGAGGATGATCTATCTAAGTGTAGTGATTGACTAGGGGAGATCTAACGCTTGATTTACATGAAGTCTAAGTACTTGTACATCATATATTTGTACAAGTTTACGATTGATTACATTTCATGAAATTTACAAGCATTCAAGCATATAGATTCCCTAGTGCTTTGTCATCCACCTCATTCCTGCAACACTCAAGTAGCACGTTAGATTAACAAGAATGAAATGTTTGTCATCATTGAAACAAAGGGATTTATCATAATGTCAATTTAGCCAACAATCTCCCCCTTTTTGAAGATGACAAACATTTCTTAAATATAAAATAAGGAAATATAAAGCATGTGCGTTTCATACCTGAAGATTACCTTTTGTAGCCATTCTTGTTTTGCAAGTGGGTGCTGGCCGAGATATTATGAAACTCATTTTATTTTATGTTTTTGATTTTATATTATTTCTCCCCCTTTGTCATTTCAAAAAGATATCCAAGAAATGACTTTTATGTCTCCCCCTTAATTTTATGCTATGCTCCCCCTAAAAGAGATATTCAATTAAAATCAAGGGATTTATATAAATGTAAGTCATTTATTGTCGAATTTAGCCCTAATGTATTTCTCAATCATTTGAAAAGGATGTTAAGCCTTGAAATGATATGAGTTCCTTTTAAGTTCATGGCATTTGTGTATTGATTTCTCACCCATTTTACAAGGGATGTTAAGCCCTAAAAATGACATGAGAATCCTTAAGCTTATAGTAGGATACATGTATGTATCTCTAACCAAATACATGGGATGCTAAGCCCAAATTTGTTTAGAGAAGTTCATTAAAAATATATGTCACATTCATGAAATTTGTAGATTCCTTTATTTTCATAAAGATTAAAATTACTAAGGTCATAACACGCTTCAAATGATGTTTACAAAGTTTTGAAAGCTCCTTAATCTTATAATCAAGATAGTTTATGTGAGCTCCCCCTTAATCTTATAGTCAAGATATTTTAAGAATTCTAAGGTCACAATCATGTTTCAATATGATGAATATCTTTTGAATCAATATACTAAGATTAAGTGCAGTAAAATGATGTACAAATAAACATTTTGTCAAAGCTTATTTTAGGTCGCCCTTGACTACGACCATAGAGCTCCTTGGTCAGTTTTATTTCAACCAAGAGGCAATTTCTGCAGATTTTCAAATTAGAATGCATTTATGCCATAAAATTTTACTATTTATGCAAAATGGCCTTTTCATATGAGCTGAATGACGATGATCAAGAATAGTATCCATTTATGGTTTGTATATAGGGACAAAAGATTATATTAAACAAACCAATGAAACATAATAAGCATGGCACAATTATTTTGATAGAACAGTAGAAGCATATAATGATAATATCATGAAATACAATGATTATGATCATTTAACTAAATATCAAAACACATGATTCCTTTATGGATAGACAAATAAATACTTTAGGAAAAACCATGTGAATAATGATAAAACAATAATTTCTTTTGATTAAACTAATCATGATTTTCAGTTTTAAACCATTTACCAAAATAATCTTCATTTAGGTTCATAAGTTTTTAATTTTAAGATAAGCTATATAACTGATCATACCTAATAAACTTTTTCAATCAGTGAATAAGGTTTGTTTAAGATCAGTCTTCATATGGAACTTTTGCAATATGTTGAAGGATTTTCATATTCATAATGTTTATCTTAACTCATGATGCAAGAGATTAATATATTTTGTTTCAAGGATGGTTTTCACCATTTATTCTTGTTTTGCATGTAAAATCAGTCATTAATAACAAATTGATAGAAAATAGATTATTTGAAAACAAGTTTAGCAGATTTATTTCAGGCTTGACAACAGAAACCTGCTCGGTCGACCATTTCTCGACCGACAGTTCTTCTCGGTCGACCGTTTCTCGACCGAGATCGGTTCTGTATTATTTCAGAACTATTTTCAGTAATTGCTTTCAAGTAAAAACAAAATTATGAAAGTTAAAACTCAATTGTGTTGAGATATTGACATTTGTATATCAAGAACCAGTTTAGGTCAAATCTCAACTAGTCAAATTCAAGCTTCTAAGTTTTAGGAACCCAAGCTAGATCATCATTCCTTTTCTTGTATGGGAATGAAAATGAGTAATGTCCAAGACGCAAACAATAATAACAACTAATAGAGTCAACTTCATTTCTCTTTCTAGGAATTGTGCTCTTAGGTACAAACATAGTCTTAGTCTTAGATGCTTTAGCTCTTTTGGGTTGATTTCTCTTTGGATCATATCCTAATCCTCTTCTTCCATTATAACTAGAGGAAATTTTCAAAATATTCTCAAGGATGTCATTTCCTCTTAACTCATTTATTTTTCTTTGTAGCTTAGCAATATCATCCATCTTCTTGTTGATATCTAATTTTTCTTGATCTAGATTAGATAACAAAGAATCTCTTTCTTTCACAATAATATCATAATCTAGATGTGTACACAAAAAAGGTTGTTTTTGAAGATCATTTACTTGTGTTTGCAAATTTAACTTTTCTAAGGAAAGAAGATTGCAATTTGCTTCTACAGATTTTAACTTAATATCATAATCTTCAATTTCCTTTTTGAGATCTTCATTTTCAGATGCAAGAGCAAGAAGTTTATCGTTTAAATCATCTCTTACTTTATTTGATTTTTTAAGTTTCTTCTTGCACTCAATATATTTCCCATGAGTATCTTGAAGACTAGCAATTAGATCTTCTTTTGGTAGATAAAAAAGACTTACCTCTTCTTTTTCTTCTTCATTTGTTGTAGCAATGAGGCATTCTACTTCTTCTTTTCCATCATCACTATCATCACTTAAATCATCCCATGCAGCTTTATATGCTATTTCTTTCTTTTTGTGAGATGATTTCTTTCCTTTCTTGAGTTTTGGACAATCACCTTTCATGTGTCCCTTCTTGCCACATTCAAAGCACCTGGAAGAAGAACCACTAGAAGTTTTATTAGTTTTAAAACTTTTATATTGCTTACCATTTACAATGAGAGTTTCTTCTTCACTATCATCTTCACTTGTGTCATGATTGTCCTTGGTTGATGCTTTGAATGCAATGTCCTTCTTTTTCCCTTTTTGAAGTTCACGTTCTCTTCTTTCTTCCTCTTCTAAAGTTTCCTCATGAGCTTCTAGGTTGCCAATGAGTTGTTCCATCTTTAGTCGGGTGAGGTCATTTGCTTCTTCAATGGCTGTCACCTTGGGCTTGTATTTGGGAGGAAGTGATCTAAGGATCTTTGACACCTGATCTTCCTCAAGAACAACTTTACCTAAAGCATTCAAACCATTTACAATAGAGGAGAATTTTACATACATTTCACTAATAGATTCAGATCCATACAGAAATGTTCAAACTTTTGTTTAAGAATACTAATTTTATAATTCTTAACTTGAACGGTCCCTTCATAAGTTATGGAAAGTCTATGCCAAATTTCATAGGTTGTTTCACAGTTTGATATCCTATTAAATTCTCCTACTGAAATTGAACAATAGAGAATACTTACAGCCTTTGCATTCATTTGGGCCGATTTTACCGTATTAGTGTCCCAAGCTGCATAATCCATTTGAGGAAGCTCATAGGGGGTTGAAAGCATCCTCCATAGATCCCAGCTGATCCCTTGAAATTAGAATTGCATCCTTCTCTTCTAGTTGGTGTAGTTTGTTCCATCAAACATAGGAGGCCTAGTCACAAGTCTACCTTCAAGGTTGAGGTTGTTGAGCAACCCATCACCCATTCTTCAAGACTTGGTTAGAGTTCCTTGAAGCCTGCTCTGATACCAATTGAAAAACCACTAGAGGGGGGGGGTGAATAGGGTTTTATGAATATTTTAACAATTATTTAACTCAAACAACCAACCACAATAATATTGGATAAGGGAACAAGGATTTAGAGTGGTTCCAACCTTAGCAAACACTAATGAAGTCAGTCCACTACCCGGTTGCTTACCCAACCGGGATTTTGAAAGAATCAAATTTTATTACCTCGCAAGGACTTTACATATAATTACAATTCTTTCACAAAACCCTTCGAACAACCTTCACCTAGAAGTAATTGCACCAACCTTGAAGCAGCCTTCTTGAAGTAACTTCAAGCTCCCGTTTGAAGTAGCTTTCCTCTTGAAGTAGCTTCCCATTGCAATAGCCTTCTTGAAGTAGTTAGAAGTCCACCTTCTCCACCGAGAAGAACCTTCTCCAATCCGCACCCTCCAACCCTAGGAGTAGCAAGGAGAATACAAAGGATAAAAGGAACAAGAAGGAAAATGGAAATTACACTCAACCTTTGAAGCACAAGGCTTGATTTGCCTATATCAAGCGTGTAGATCTCCTAACTAATGTATATGGAAGTGTGATTGCTGTGGATAGGAGATACTAGCCTATAGGACACGAAATTAGAGCAAGGAGAAGAATAGCCAATGCAAGTGTTGCTCAATTTCTCAAAACAGATTCACAATTGCAAGTGTAAGATCAAGTGTATCACAAGTGTAGAATAATAAGTTTAGGTGTCCTAAGGCATGTCCTATTTATAGGAATGACCTACAAGTGCTTAAGGACGTTCTATACACTTTCTAGGGGGTTCTAAGTGCTTAACTGTCCGTTAGGTACACTTTAGTTGCTTTAGAAACGACTAGTTAATTAATTTTGCAGTTGTTGTCAGAGTCCATCTCGGTCGAGGAATTGTCGACCGAGACACCTACTCGGTCGAGGTTTTGTCGACCGACAGGCTCTCTGGATCAAGTGTTTGCAACGTTCATCTCCAACTGCCAACTACCTTGTCAGCTGTGTCTAACGGCTACCAGGGTCTTTCTCGGTCGAGAAGCTTGTCGACCGAGAGTGTCTCGGTCGAAGATTTTGTCGACCGAAATTGACCCTGTTTCAATGTTTCAAATAAAGTGCTAAGTGTATGTATGAGTGTGCATATGTGACACTATTGAAGAGGATGATCTATCTAAGTGTAGTGATTGACTAGGGGAGATCTAACGCTTGATTTACATGAAGTCTAAGTACTTATACATTATATATTTGTACAAGTTTACAATTGATTACATTTCATGAAATTTACAAGCATTCAAGCATATAGATTCCCTAGTGCTTTGTCATCCACCTCATTCCTGCAACACTCAAGTAGCACGTTAGATCAACAAGAATGAAATGTTTATCATCATCGAAATAAAGGGATTTATCATAATGTCAATTTAGCCAACATTTCCTCTTTGTTGACCGTTGAAATACCTTTGTTGGTTTGGCATCATATTATTGTTTTGCTAGAAACCTGAAGCGTTTCCTCTTCCTACACCTTGGCCTCTTCCTCTGATTTGAGACTAATGTTTCAACTAATAGAGTTCCCAACAACAGATGTTTGCCATATGAAAAAGGGTATTTTGGTCTTTTGTGACTCGCAGATGAGACATTCTCCATGGGTCTGCCTTGTTGGTCTTATGATTCATGAGTATATATGTAATGATCAACTCTATTTCCACTTTCACCACAAGTGACACAATTATCATGATGGTCTCACTGTAGTGTCTTACTCTTTTGTTAGTCTCTTTTAGAATGTGGAGATATGTGGCCAAATTATCAAGCTTGGAATTTGGAGTATCTAGCAGTTTTGACTCAGAAGTGGTGTCAATGGAAGAAGTAGTCCCAATTGAATCCCTATCATAGTCTAACCCATCTTGTAGTGTTTTCATATTATTGATAATTTTTTAAAGTGCTTATAATTATGTTCCATAAAATCACTACCTATTACAGTGCTAAGGGGAGTTCTATTGCTAGAAGTGAAACCACTATAAAAAGTAGTGATTAGATAGTTGTCATTAAAGTTGTGTTCGGGGAATCCCTCTGATATTCTTGGTATCATTCCTAAGATTCATGTATACTCTCACCAAGCTTTTGTCTGAAGTTGGAAATCTTATTTCTACAATACATGGTTTTCTTGATTAGGAAGAACTTGTTGACAAAATATTCTGCCAAAGCTTGCCAACCAATGATTACTTCATGCTTCAGACTTTGATACCATGCAAGAGCTTTATCCCTTAAGAGAGAATTGAAAATGTTTGAGGTAGATTACTTCATGTGGAACTCCATTGATTTTAATGGTACCGTAAACATTATTAAAAACATCTATATTATGATGAGGGTTTTGTTCAATCAAGCTTCCTCTAAAGGTTCATTGTTGAATAATATTCAGGAAGGTCGATTTTAGTTTATAAAATTTGCAACATGAACTTGGGGAATCACCATATGTTGTCTATTTCGTTGGTTCTTATAGATGCCAAAGAACGGAGAGATGGGTCATCTTGTGGGTCTTTCCCTACTCCTCCTTGGGCAGACATTGCTTCTTCAATTGGTGGGTAAAGGAAAAGGGTATTCAAGGTGAATGAATCACAATACTAACCATAAGAATTGAATAAGTGACAGTCAGTAACTGGATACACGAGTGAATCTTCAAGATATAAAGTGGTTGAATTGTATGGTGTGTGCAATTAAGCCAAAACTTAATAACACTGACCAAATCTAACCAGACTTTAGGTCCTTAGTGGTTGTTTTTTGCCTTATTCTTTGGTAGTGGCACCAAAAGTTGATCATTTTAAATGTGGGTCAAAAGTGTATATACAATTTCCTAGTCAAAGATACATGACTTTAAATTTATACTCGAATTCAAGAGTGCTAAATTCAGCTAAATCCCATTGCCTGACCCCACCCACTTATCATTCCTACCTATCTGACTTCCATAACTCAGTATGGGTTCTATTATAGTAATATGAGGTCAAATACAAGGATAAGGAGAAACATCAGAATAATAACAAAAATCCATAGCTTACCTTAATCAAATCTAAAAGAATTAAACTGGTATTTCTCTTAAGGAATAGAATAATCTACTAATAGAAAGAAATCTAGGCTATGAAAGTTAAATAGGACTAAAGTAATCATGAATATGAGAAAGGGAACTTGGATTAGGTTTCACCAATCAGATCGGCCTCAACCATGGAAAACCTTCTCTTCCAATTTATATATATTCTTGACATGTTTTACAAGAGGTCATAAGGGATATCAAACACCTTCCTTCTCTTGAGATCATGGTAGATTTTTATCTAAGGGAAAATCTCTCTCAAGATGATAACCGATGGATCAAAGAATAAGCATATGACCTTTTTTTAGCCGCTCCACACTCTTGTGGTTTGTCACTAATCCATACTCTTGATCTTATTGAACTAGTTATCTCAAATTCATTTAGACCAAACATCACAAGAAGGAATCTAATCAACTAGTGACACATTTAAATAGGAGTATATAAAAAACTATAAGAATATATGAGATGGCATGATGGCTACTCCGAACCCAAGTTATCAAGTTTATCTGATCATGGTGTAAGAAGGAATCAACCTATAACTTAAAAAAAGTCATAGTTCTTAAAGGAAAGCAATGAAAAAACAAGAAAAAGGAGGAGGTCAATACATGGGTAGGACAATTCTAGATATTGATCTACTCGCCTTTCAGATGAATCTAATAGAGATGTCGATCACCTTGTAGAGGTAGATATCCCAATCAAAATTGGATAGGTCAAATACTTCTACTTCTTTCACTAGTAGACTTGATGAAGCTGGTTTTATCGATTTGATGGTGGAATGGTTGGTGGCAAGACTAGAGGTTGATCACCCTCACTAGGTTGATAGGATTTGCAAAGTCGATCGATCTATTCTTGATCTTGGTACTCTGGAAAAGTGTTTCAACTTGTTCTTAGAAAATAAGATGCCTTGAAATGAATGCTTTTGGTTACTATTTATAGGGTCTGACCTGCCTCGTGTTGACCTATGATTGGTCTACATGGCATTAACCTTTGGACTTTTGTGCATTGACCTAGGAGGTCAATTTGTCTTGGTTTGTTTGATTCTTTATCTACCTCTAGCCAAAGTATTTGAGAAGCATGATTGTTGTGATTTCTCAAGCTTTGGTCTTATCTCCATGCTTGATGGGTTTCTCTAGGGACTGTCAACCTAGAGATTGACTAGTCTAGTTAGTGTTAGCTTGATGGGTCCATTATCAAACTCATAGCTCAGTTGCTTCTTAATTGAGCTCGTGTTGAGTTAAGATCCAATGATGTGGGGCTCAATAGCTATCTAGTGGGTCAATAAACCTTGAAGTCAATTAGTGTTGTCTTTGATGCACCATGTTACAGTGTTTGTATAGTTCCTTTGTCACTGATATCCAGATTGAACTCGAGGCATGGATCTATCATCCTCTTCAACATTCAATCTATGTTTCTTGCTATACCAGACTATATGAGATATGTGTAAGCTCAATATCATATATTGACTCACATGTACATGGTCATGTATTTCTCAGTCTTGCTAACTCAAGTGGCCTTGGATATCATACTCCCACAGGAGGGACAAATTCCATCTCTATCACTCATAGTCAGTCCCCATGTGTCACAATCACCCCATAATCACCTTTATAACAACCTATGTTTTAGGATTGCGTTTGATGATGTCAAAGCATACCGAACGACATGTGATGAGTGTAGTGATTTTAGGTCTAAAAACCACAAACACCACCATCACTATAACAACTGACTATGACTACCATGATAATGGCTTCCATGTGTCAGTCTCATGGTGGGTCTGTCTGATACACTATTCTCTAAAATGTATCTGTGTGCTTGTTTTAATATTTCCATATCATGACTAATGAGATTTTGTCATCAACGAACTCACACTCTAATCTTATGTGTTATTGTTGTCTATCTACCTTCTATAATAACAACCGATCAGGGACATAATGAGAATGTATATACTCATAACATCCCTATGATATCATTCTTCCAAGTCACATACTTGAAGATATACATCATTGAGTAATATAATTATCTAGACATTTATTATGTTATCTCATTATCTCAAAACAGAACACACCGAATAAATTCAAAGCTTGCCTTTATTAATAATCAAATCATTTACAAGTTATGCCATTATGATTATCATATGCTGGATCTATGAGCATACATACCAAGACTAGATACATAGGAATTTTGAATACAAAATCATAAGGTAAAGGTATTCATAAAAGATGACTTTTGTAGGAATCAAGATTCTAAGCTAAAAGAACCTAACCTCTGTAAGCTTTCATGCATTCCCTCATGAAGTCACTTATTTCTCTCCTCTCTGCGAACATTGTCAATGTTGTATAGTTCCTATGTTGAAAAGTATAATTCTTCCTCAGGATAACCCCCTTTTCTCCTTCATTGACCTAGTTGGAGGTGTAGCATGCAAGTTTGGTGATGGGACCTTCTTTGGAAGCACTTTTGGATCAAAATATTTATCTCATTTGTCCTTGAGTTGTAGAATCCATGTTCTCCTTCAAGTTGAGTGGTTAACCCATTGCATAAATAGACATGCTAAGGACTTAACAAAAATATAACAATAACTCAAATATGAAGTTTTTTACTCTTCTTTGAGAACCAGGAGGGTTAGAAATACGATCAATAGTCTTAACATCAATGGGACTATTTTGAGAAATCCTGATGAGATCAAGTCAGCTATCTCTGATTTTTATAATGGCTTGTTCTGTAAGAATGACACCAATGAGGTATGGAAGGGAGAGTGGAAGGGGGCCAATATTTCAAGTATCCATAATATGATGTTAACTAAGGAGGTTTATAGAAAGGAAATTGATGAGATTGTTAAGGATCTTAATGTCAACAAGTGCCCTAGCCTTGATGGGTTTAATTGCTTCTTTTATAGATATGCATGGCCTGTGATTGGTGATGATGTTTATGAATATGTGAATGAATTCTTCCAGAATGGCACTCTCCTCAAAGAAGCTAATAGGACTTATATCACCCTCCTTCCGAAAGGCAATGACTCTACTCTCATCAAGAACTGGCGTCCCATTGCTTTATGCAGTGTTTTTTATAAGAACATCTTGAAGACCCTTGCTAATAGGATTCAAAATGTTCTATCTGGTATCATCGACATTAATCAATGTGCCTTTGTTAAAGGCAGAAGCCAGAAAGATGTTGTGCTTCTTACAAATGAAATATTGAGTGATTTTAGAAAGAAGAGTTGCTCAAATATGTGTATCCAAGTAGATATATCCAAGGCCTATGACTTTGTTAATTGGAAGTATTTCTTTTCTATATTGTTCAAGATGGGTTTCTTGATTAGATGGATTAGGTGGATTGAAACTATCTTTCACTCAACTACTTATCATGTGCTTGTTAATGGCAAACCTTCTCAACCAATTTTTCCTTCTAATGGTGTTAGGCACGGGGACCCCCTCACCCCATACTTGTTTGTTCTTTCTTTGCAAGGTTTCTCCGAGATGATGAAGCAGTATATAGAGGATAACATCATTTCTCCTATTTCTATTTCCAAGTTTAGTCACTGTTCTCATTTGATCTTTGCTGATGACTTGATGATTTTTTCTAAGAATTCTGTCGAGAATGCTGCTGGCATAAAATCCCTTCTGGACAGATTTGAGAGGATGTCTGGACTTCGTATGAACAAAGAGAAAAGTATTATTTTTACTAGTCATGTTAATATTAACAAGGATGTGGCTGATGCTCTGGATATGCAGTTTGGTAACTATGAGGATACTAAGTACTTGGGGATCCCCTTGTTCTTTGGTAAGCTTAGAAAGAATCAATGTGAGCAGTTGGTAGATAGAATCAAGAGGAAACTAGAAAGTTGGAAAATGAAGTTACTATCCTTTGCTGGTAGAGTAGAGTTGGTTAAGTTAACCCTCTCAACTATGCATCTCTTCTGGGTTATGGCGTTCCCTGTTCCTAAATCTATTTTAGATGAGATTGATAAAATTTTTAGAGACTTTATTTGGGGTTACTCAGACAACAAGAAGAATCTTCATCTGATTAATTGGGATTCAGTCACGCTACCTAAAACTGAAGGAGGGTTAGGCATAAGAAAAATCAAGGAGGTTGTTGAAGCTTGCCTTATCCTAAATGTTTGGGACATTACTAGAAAGAAGGACTCTCTCTGGGTGAAATGGGTTGGAGAGAAATACTTAAAAAAAGATTCCATTTGGAGTTGTGATTTATCTCCAAATCATTCTTGGATGTTTAACTCGATGTTAAGATGTAGAGACACTCTTAGACGTCTCACTACTCTGAAGATTGGATCGAAATAGAATATTATGATGTGGAAAGATCCTTGGTTTAATGGTAAATTTTTTCATGAAGTGGTTGATAGAAATATTATTGTTAGGGCTGGTCTTCCCCATGATGCCTACCTTAGTAGGATCATTTACAATAGGAGGTGGTTGCTTAACAAGTCTAGATGTTCAGATAATCTTCTTAATACTCTGAAGAGTGTGGTCATTTGCAATGAAAGTGAAGACGACCACTGGTTGTTTATGGGAAGGAAGAAATATGATTTCAAATATATTTGGGACAATGTCGGAGATAATAAATATGTTATTCCTAAATTCTCTTGGTTATGGAAGAGTAAATCCCACTTGAATAGTAAATTCCATACGTGGAAGGCCATGCATAACAAACTCCCCACAAATGATTACTCGAGGAGGAGAGGTATTTTTGTGGTTTCTGTCTGTGTTTTGTGCATGCATGACTATGAAGATACTCACCATATCTGCTTTGGGTGTTTATTTACCAAAAAATTGTGGATTAAGGCCCTACAAAAAGGTTGTTGTTTGAGTATTCCTAATGACTAGCATGATATAGTTCTGTTTAAAAAAAGAATGAAAACATCATTATCCCTCTTATTCTATATCATGCTTGGTTAGAGAGGAATAGAAGGATTCATGATAACATTCATAAAAGTCCTAATGAGGTCTAGAGAATTATTGACAATGAGTTTACCATTATGCAGGCCTAACTGGTGATGGTTTTTTTCCTTGGGGCTTTTTTTCTGTCTGGTGTTGACCTTTGTTTGGAGCTGATGCTTCTTTATCTGATGATGGTTGAGCCCCCACTCTGGTGGGTGTTGATGCTCCCCTCTCACCTTTGTGTTGCTGCTTGACGGGTATGGTTATGTCTCTTTTAGACATCTGGTGATCCTTTCATGTTTTGAGTGGAATGCTTCCCTTGGTTACCTGGTGTTGGCTGGTTCTTCGGCTGTTTGCCTGTGATGATGTTTGGGTTGTGTTCCTTCTACCTTTCTTTTTGTGACCTTGCTGGTTTCTCAACTTCAAGTTGATGATAGTCAGTGTGGAGGATCTTTTCTTTTTCAGATGATTATGGCTTTTGGTTTTGTTGGCTGATCCTTGGTGTGTTAGATCTTGGATGGTTTTTCTAGTATTTTTTTCTGCTCCTCTCACTTGGAAGCTGTCTCAGGGTAGAAGATAGATATGCAGGGAGTTTCTCTGAACATTGATGGTGGTTTCTTAGTGGTGAGGCTGCTTGGTATGATGATATATGGTGTTGTTCATTTGCTTCATGATTTTTCTCCCCTCTCACTGATTCAATGATGGTTGAGTTTTGAGATGTTTTTGTTGGATTTGGTGATTTTATCCTCGTCATGAAGAGTCTGATGTTTGTGGTGGTTGATGAGCCTTTTAATTGAAGGGTGTTGTTTTTATGTGCTTATGGGTGATGCTGCTAGCAGGGATATGCTCGATGTTGTTTTTGTAGAATGGTCATGGTATTTCTATGTTTGGGAGTCTATGGCTGCTTTTTTTTAGAGACCTAGGCTCTCCTCTCACTTGTGAAGAGAGGATCGAGCTCTAGCTTGTTCCTGTGGTGTTTCCTAAATCTAGAGACAATATCTTGTTACATGTTCTGTAGTAGTTGCCTAGGTGATGGTTGAGTCCCCATTTTGATATGGGTGTTGATGCTCCCCTCTCACTGCAGTTTGATGATGGTCTTGGCTCCCCTCTCACAGTAGTGATGGTCGAGTTTCACTAGTTCCATGAAGCGGTCTGGTTCTATTTTTGCTTATGTGTTGGTCACTTTGTCAACAATAACATGTTGCTTTTTGAAGTTGTCTTTGGTGATGGCATGCAAGGGATATCTTCCTCTGGTTTGGGTTTGCTTGGGCATGTTCTACTTCAGTATCTAAGTGAAGGATATGTTTTTTAGCTTCCCTGGAGTTAGTTGTAGATATCTCTTCTGGTTCCCTTCTAGCTATTTTCCCTGAAGATCCTTGGCTAGAGGTTGTTTCCCCGAGTCATTCGTTATTCTTTTGTATTTAGCTTGTGTAGATCTTCTTAGCTTTACACTATCTTCAGTTGAAGGTAGTATGCAATGTACAAACACTAAAGAAAAATACAAAAATAGCAACACGAGTTTTTTACCAAAAAAAACAACAAAAATATAACAATTAATAATAATAATAATATTAATATTAATAATAATAATACTTTATAACCAACTAAGGTATTGAGGTTAAACCTAAAAATTCTTTGGAAATCTAAATATTTTTGTATTATGATTACATGTTTCTATTCATGTGTTAAACAACTAATCCTCTATAAATTAAGTTTTACAAAATTTAGTCACACATGATAATACTTAGCAAAAAGGCACCCTAATTGACCCTTCTATTAAAAACCAAGTAATTTGATGAATGAATGGACTATTTTACTCTTCTTTTTTGAAATAAATAGTCATGTTTGTATTTGATATTTTTTAAGATTATTTATGGTCAATAATAAAATCATATTAGATAAGACAAAAGGCCAGGAATTTGGATGATTAAGTTTAATTTATCAATAAAGTGGTGGATATATGGTTTTATATGTCATGGAAATAATGTCTATTAAGGAACCATGTTAGAAAGGTTAATCACAATACTATAAATAATATATGACATGAATCATTAAGAAGGGATATTAATTCCACACAGTTAGTAATTGCAAATAGGAATCTTCCTTCGACAAAGATAATTCGTGCCACTACTTCTCATCTTAATTTGTAAGATTCCAAGTGAATAGATTAGGGATTATGGTTTGGTCTAAAGTGCATGAATATTTTTTGTTTGTGTTGAGAGTTCTAAAAGGAAAATATTTCAACTCACTAATCAAACACAAGTATATGAAAATCAATGTAGTCGAGAGTCGAACACAAGGAGCTAGGCTCGTTAGGCGCAAACATGTTAACTTTCACTAAGTTAAATCAGATTGCAAAAGTGTGCTTGTTTATAGACCTAAGAAAAGGAAAACAAGGCAAAGGTTTTAAACAACAAAATTGATTAAATGATTAGGAACTTGAGCATATTGTCCGGCCATAGTAGCCCGGGTGGTAAGAGCACGATAAGTCCCAATGAAGGACCCGAGTTTGAACCTCACCGAAGGCACTTTGCGAATGGCACTCCACACTGATTAGGTGCGAGAGGGTGGTGACCGGACCACACCCTCTCATGCCTCGAGAGTTTACCATGTCGGGCTCGCCCGAGGTGGGTTCTCTCGGTTACCAAAAAAAAAGATTAGGAACTTGAGCATAGAATTTCACTACCATTACCATTATATCACATGAACATAAGAAACGAGATTCACTATTTAATAAGCAAGGAGGTTGTCATCGGAATGCATTCCCCAATGCCATGAGATGGTTCTCAACTTCACATAATGCTCCTGTTTCTATGTTTAGCATCAAACACAACCGAAATCATTAATAATCCCTAGCCACTCTCATGGTCAAGATAATATTGCCATAGACCCTACTCCATACTTCCTAATGCATTCTCCCTAAGCACAAGGAAAGCAATATAAAAGGTGTCTAACCTCGCATACAAGCAAGAAAACACCATAGGCATCCATGGAAGAAAGCAAACTAAACAACAATAAGCATAAAATTCGAGTTCACATGATCAATGGCATGGGAGCTACTCTCCCATGCTCAAGAAAAGAGCTCGACTCATCCATAGTGAAGATATGCAGATGCATGACAGTAGTTTCAGAGTTTTGCATGCTTAAGAGAAGGAAAAAGATACAGGAACCACAAATGCATACTAAGAGGAGAAAACTCTAGCTGGAGGACGAAGTTCTACCCCTTAGAAAGCTCCAAATCAGACCAACTTCCCTCCCAGAAAGCTAAAATGAATAGAGTAACTCTGTTGCACCTCTCAAAAAGAAAATAGAGAAGAAATGAAGTAAAATGGGAGTTCTCTTCCAAGAAACCACATTCTTCTACCACAAAATCTCCTTCCTCTTCTCTATAACTTCTCTTGGGAGTAAAAAACTTCAAAATAATCGAGCATAACCACCTCATAGGCTCCCCTTTGCTTTTAACATGAAAGGATTTCGTTTTCATTTTTGCAGAAAGTGACAACGACACGACGTGTCTTTTGTAGAACACACCGTGTCATGTCATTTGTGCTAGCTCAGTGTTGTCGCTACATTGAGGTACACAGTGTGTTTGAATTAGACACATGGTGTTTCTATCTTTAGGGAGTGAATCAAATGAAGGGCACACGACATGTTTGAATAAACACACGACGTGTTCTTTGGCAGAAAGGTTCAGACGGTCTTCATGTACCAGGAACACACCGTGTCAGATGAAGAACACATGTTACCTCTTTCCTCTGATTTGTACTAGATGCTACTGGAGAAGCACACACCGTGTGTTTAATAACACATGACATGTTCTTTGTCCTGTGAGACTGCCTATAAGTGAACACGCCATGTTCTTAATAGAACACGCCGCGTCTTCTGTCGTTTCTTCAAAAATTTTCTTTAAAACTTGGGGAAGTCCCATTGAGGTTGGATCTGAGTTAGGTTATCTCCAATTTGACCTTTTTAATACATATCTACAACAAACATCATGTGATAAGAAAAGAAACTAAAAAGTGTGGCAAAATGAATATAAATAGAGGCTAATTTGGGACAAAATTAGCTGAAACTGTGTGTGAAGACATGTAAAAAAATCTATATAAAACACTCACAACAGTTTGTGAGATGACCATAATAATAGTGTGTTTATGGTGTCTCTCATGATTGAATGCATGCCTCTTGAGGTCTAACCTTAGTATCTATTGATGTCTTTTGAAGTTCATGGTTGAAAATTTGTTTTCTAAAGAAACATGTTTTCTTAAGAGAAACATAATCACCAGTGATATGATATTTATATTGATATTGGGTTCATAGGTTTCTAACATGAGAGGCTAGAATGGGTTCCTATTGTTGGTTTATAAAAGAGATATTTTGTAATTATATAATTATTCAAGTGGAAATACAAGGATCCTACTCAACATAGTATTGTGTGCTCTTATATTACTCACATGATCTTTATGAATACCTTAGATGATGATAACAAGACTCTTATCTCATATTCGTAAAATTTTGGAATTAAATTTGCTCAATTGTTATGTTCTTATCTTATTCTAAATGCAAATCTAATTACTATTTAACATATTTTGCATTTATAAAGTAATGATGGATGATAAAACATAATGTGTAATATGATTCCTATACAATTCAAATCATGTATAACTATATACAATCACTTAAACAAGAAATGTGACAAAGAAGTATGACATGGTAATTTTGAGACCCTAATTAGGGTCTTTACATCAATGTTTAGTTGAATATAGGGCATGACCTAGATTAAAAAGTGAATTCTTTATTTAGGATAGCTTGAGGTGATTATATAATGATTAGGGAATGTAGACATAGATATTCACTTGTAATACATAACAAGATAACAAACTTAACAATAAAAACCACTTATGTTTTGCATTATTTAGATTCTTTGTATTATCCTTATGCTATCTTTTACTAGTGTTACACCCTGCCCAAAAAAAGGAGAAATAGAGATATATAGATAAAAATATACCCTTTTTGGTAGAGAGACATGCATTGAAAATAAAATATGGATGTTTAGAGCTGCCACCACATTTTATATGAGCAATGATAAAAAGCAAGATAAATCATTGAAGGCATGTTGTAAACCTAAGTTGTCGTCTGAGTCAGATAAAATGAAAAATAGTAAATAATGAAAAAATCCAGAGATTAAATTTGAAAGTCTTGTTATGAGTGGGGAAGGATTAGCACCCCCATACCACCAAGTAAATCAGTATGAAGACACTTTCTATTGGGAAGAAGATAGTGATTTATGACTGTTGATGTGAAAATCAAAGGAAAAAATGAATTTTATCAATGGGCAGGCATTTAGGACTAGAGATGGTCACGTCCTGTCCATCATTGCCCTAGAAGTCCCAATTTGTAGGTGGATTGAGGTCCTAATCACCTCAAGACCTCCAACCACATAGATCCCTCACAGGTTGCTGAGGACCAATGCATAGGATTTAAAAGTGACTAGTAGATTCTAATTTCTAGATAGTGGAAATATTTATTTTTTCTGAAGAAATAAATAATAGAAACAATAATAACAACAATAGAGAAATTATAACGGTTGAACAAACAAATTTAGTAGTTGAATAGATCATTTGCAACAATTATAGATCAGATATTGCAGCTAATAAAATTAGATATGTTAGTTAGGTACAACAATTAAAATGATTTATCGTTGTAAAAATGCTACTAGGATAGGAGGTGTCTGAGGAAGAGTCCTTTGATCATAAGAAATATGAAAATAAAAGAGGGAGGTAGTTCATCCTCTATCTTTGTGAGGTTTGAAAGGGGCCTTGAATACTTTGGGTGTAGGGGGGTATGTATAATATCTCTTTAAGGTTCAGGGTTCTAGGTAGCACATTCTAGAAGAGGTGGAAGATCACCCTGATGCACCATGTTTGTGGGGAGTGTGGATTGAGGCACTTCGCCACATGACACGTGGTGGATGGATCAGACCTATTGGGTGTCTTGGGTGGTTTAAACTTAATTTCTCGATTGTCTAATAATTTTAGGGATTTTCTAGATAAAATAGAAGAAATTTGCATAAAAAGATAACTCATGATTGTCTCTTAAAGATATTTTTTAAAAAATTGAATATCCTTAGAAAAAGGAAACATTTTTATTTCGAATTATTCATCTAGGAAATTTATGAAAAAGCTTATATAAAGTAGAAATTAAGAGCATATTGCATTTTCAGTCTAAGAAGATGGTTTCTTTACAAAAAGCACTAAATTAGGTGAAAGTGGGTGAATTAAGTATGTAGAAAAATATGAAAATATGTAGAAAAATAATAAATGTGGAAATTGGGTGGAGTGTGGAATGGAATACATCATTAACTATAAAATTTACATTAATCTTAAATTTCTATTAAGCGAGCAAAGATGAAGTATCAACAGTTTTCCGCTCTCAAATCAAGGTTTGAGATAAGAGTTGAATCACAGGCTTGAGCCAACTCTGACCCCATTTTTGGTCACGAAAGGCAAAAAAATTTGGAATCCTCAAAGATGTTCTGATAAACTTTGTGGAGGGTGAAAAGTGAATGTGACGTCATTTTCTTCTAAGGATAAATTCATAAATTAGGCATTCATAACAAGGATGTGACTGACATGAATAAATTTTCTAGAGTAAGGGTAGTCTCTTTCTGAGACACTTACCTATGTGTAACCAATCGTTCATTCCCCTAAACTTCCAATGATCCAAAAAGGTTTCTATACTACTATAGTGACTCTCATCATTGCTCCAGTTCTTAAATCAACATGTTTGATTCTCTGACTAACTCATGTATTAGTGAGAAAAAGGTGGATGTGAAAAAGTGGATGTGGGTTGTAGTTTGTCGAAAGACATTAAGGTCAAGAGTCTATGATCATTAAAACATAATGGCAATTGTTATGCTTTTCAATAGATTTTTGAGAAAAGATTAATTACCCTTCTTCCCACACATCTTTAGTTATTTTTTTTTGTTTTTTGAGTGGGCCATTTTTAGAGTCAGGACCATAACTATTCAAAAGAAACATATGAAGAGTTTGACTATCTAAGATAGGGCTTAAATCGTCGAGATTGGCGATTAAGGTTTCAGATTTAAGGTGACCTTCTTTCTAATTACTGTGTTGGTCAGCTTTCCATCCAATTGAGGCATATGAGGTTGAGAAGAGATTGGGTTCTTAGGGAAGTATCTAGTTGAAGGTGGTCTTGACAACATGTTCCCCTATTGGTTCACATTTTGTCCTCTAAAGTGTTTACAAGAATTTTGTCCTCAATTCTCTAGTTCCCAACCTTAAAATTGGATATTTGAGCCATAACATAGGCTCGTGAAGTGGTTCTAAATATTCAACTCATTTTTTGGTCTTGATCTAAGATTGTAAAATGATACATGCATGAGAGAAAAATTGATAATCCTAGTCCCGATCTAGGATTACTGAAAACATTTGAATAGAAGGAGTATCTTGCTTCAATTTTAAGGTTACAAGTTGGGACCCTAGAAATATTTGGAATTGAGTGGTGACTTTTGTTCAGTTTAAGATCATGATCGGGGACCCAAAAAGAATGGGAAGTGAATAACATTATTAGGTCATAGTCTAAGACCTTAGTGATCATAGTTAGATATGTTGATTATCTTTTTAAAAATGGGAGTTTTCATTTTTTCATTCAATATTTGATATTTTCGACTTCTATATTTTTTTGGTATTTTCTTTGTATTTTTCTGATTCTTTGGTGATTTTTAATAATTTTATGAGCCTCTAGAGATTTTTTTGAGACTCCAAGGACCTATTTGCAATTTTGTAGAAGTTTTTTTCTTTTAAATAGGAGAAAAGGTAGGAGTGTCGGACACCCTTCCCATTTCTTCTTCACTCACAAAGCAGTAGCGGTGATTACCAGCTTGGAGGGGATTGAGCCAACGACGACAGTGGGTAGAGAGGTAAAGAAAGTTGGTAGATTACTTTGATCCTCTAGACTTAGATAGGAATATCGCAACATGGTAGAAGAAGGGATTCAATTTGACTACTATGTTATTGTAGATTTCAGCACACCCATTTTAGGAAAGGTATAACTCTCATTTTTGCACTTCGGTCTGACCATTTCAGTCCTTGTTGGCAAAATTTGATTTTTGGTTTCCCCACAATCTTTGTGATTTGGAGGTTGAAGATGATCTGAATGCACATCATGATTTGTGATCCAGATGATTTCATCATTGTCCTTTCCTTGGCCATCTATTGTCTGATCAAGTTGATTTTAGTTTTTGTGGAAAGCATATGATGTTACCGTTGTTCTTGTGTAAATGGAAACTCATGACTAGATCAAGGAGGATCCCATTGTGGATGAGAATGATGTAGGTGATGATATGGGGATCGACTCGTACCTATGATCAGCCCGAATCACGTGTCCGAAAAGGGAGGTGGATGTTGAAGGAATCAGACCTTTAAATTTATAACCTGAAACCTTCAAGGACCCCCACAACTTTATTACGGGGTCAAAGTAGATATATGAAGTCGAACATAGGGATGTGGTGACATTTAGGATGCTTGAGATTCATTCTTGAGTCAGATAAAACAAGACAATAGTCGATAAAAGTATGGAGCTACCACTAGTCTAACGGGTTGTCACGAATTAAAATAGAACAAAGAAAAGAAAATAAAACAAGTCTGTAGGATTCTACTAATCAGAGAGAAGGAGTTCCCAGCTATGTAACCACAAGTTGGGCAGTCTTTACACACATTCTCGGGCGTAGAAAACCCTCAAACACCTCAGCAAGCAACCTACATTCAAACATAGCATATACCGTGGTATCTATTCCTGTGGGGTCATCCCACTCGCTCTCGCGTAGTGTGACTAAACCCCATCTATGGTATGAAAACTCTCTCGAGGATGACAAACCAACATCCTAGAACATCCTAGATACCTTCTCAGGTCTAGATTACTCTGGGATGTTAGGAATAGATGACCTTGAACCGTCCTCCTTTCAGATTCTGATCCAAACTATCTTCTCTTGTCTATTTCTACAACGAATCTCTCAATGTAGGCAGAAATAGTAGTTCAAGTAAGAAAGAGATCAACCAAACTAGCAATCATAACCAGAAAGAGGAGATAGAACATAAAACGTGCTAGATCTGAAATAAAACTACTTGCTTAAGGTAAAAGTAAATAAACATGCCCAAAATAGGCTACATAGTCAAGAAGGAGCTCAACTAGCCATGGAAAAGCATAGTTGGCACCAAACAAAGATGGAGGAACATCATTTGTACAAAAACAAAGAAGAACAGTGGAAGAAAAGAGAAGAAGAAGAGATTTAGCCGATAGAGGAGAGGTGACTCTCACTCCCTAGCCTTTGTATAGGCCAAATCTCATCTTTTGGGTTGTCCTCCTTGATCTTATAGACTCCTTGGCCTCCTTTCTATCTAGATCTACCCCAAACAACAGCTCGGTGGATGTGTGGAGGTGGAATATGGCTGGGAATGGTGGGGAATGGGTGAACGGAGGTGGAAGTGATGATGAATGGAAGCTCACTATAAAGACGGGCGTAGGATGAGTTCGCCAGCCTTTCTAGGTCCCTCAAACTCTCCCACGGGGCTCTGGGAACCAAGAGGGGTTGTTACCACAAGGTGGAAACTCCCAAGATTGGAACCCCTCTCCATGTCGTGGGGTGTGTGTATTTATAGACACAGATCACCGACTTAGTACCGTGTTCGCAGTGGACGTCACGGTCACAGTCGAGGCGAGGTCATAGTCGCGGTCGAGGTCACAGTCGAGGTCGAGGTCACGGTCGCAGTCGAGGTTGTGGCCACGATCGTGGTCGAGGTCATGATCTATCTTAGAGTCATCGTGATCGTGGTCTTGGAAGACATACCGTGGGTCACAGTGTCATGGACCAAACCTACCCCCACCTGGGGGTTATTACTGGTGATCGATGGGCCCGTGTCGATGAGCCTTCTGATTGCCAAGGTTGAGAAATACCTTCTATCATGAGGGAAAGCGGTGAGGCAGTAGTGATCCATTTTATGCAGCCCCAAGGGTCAGGGTGTTCTTGTTTGTCTTGATTACTAGTTGCTTGTTTAGAATTAGCATGGGGAATAGGGGTGTAATGACCCCGCCTCCCGGTAACCCCCACTTAAAGGAGACCAAGAGGTCAGAGCCGTTATCCCAATAAGTCAGATCAAAGGTTTGACAAATAATCAGTAATAATTATGAAATTCTACTAACTAAATTAAAATCTGGTGTAAAATAAAACTTTGCATACCTTTTAAAAACTTTGGATATCTACTACTATCCACAGCTAGAATCTATTCTATCTAATCCTCCTCACACTTTATTTCTTATTTTCACAATGTGTCACTTTACTGTTTGTTCCTTTTAGGGTTGTACCTAAAACGCTGACAAACAAAACGTCGATCAATATATATGAATATGCCAGTATGTGGGGACAACCAAAATGTCATACATAAGTCTAACAACCTAATTATCACAACCAAGTTAATTAACAATTCAATTTATGATTTCAATGTGTCAAACTCCACCGCTGTTTCCCTAACCCTGGAATACCCCCTCTTAGGGTTTCTCATTGCCATTGACTTAAGGCCACCTTCTCCATCCTGAGATTGGTGCTTGGGGTCACCTCTCATGGTGCCCATTAGTCATGCAATAAAGACCACCTTCTCTATGGCGAACAAACTTGTATTAACTAAAGTAACACGATTAACTAATGCGGAAGCGTATCGTTAGTAGCGGAATTACTGAAAATCATTGAAAATTAAAACCATTATATAAAAAGGTCCATTTCCAGAAAACTCTGTGAACAAGAACCACAATATTATATTTACATAATGGTCCACCTTGTACATTCCATGTACCATCTCTCCTCGAGGGATATATGTACATCACCACTTTGTTAAATAGCACAAGTAACGAAAACCTCGAGAATAAAAATCTCAGATTGATTATAAAACACTATCTACTGACCCCTAGGACCTGAGAGTACAGAGACGACACATAGGACTTTATGTACAAAGCTTGACATCTAGTATCCCCACCTGGGATATTACTGTTGTCCTTGCAGTTGCTGCTGTTGCTCTCCTTCTGCTACAGAGGTTCTGCCTCTTTGTCTGCATCTACCTAAAAATGTTGAATCCCGCAGGGGGTGAGACAAATATAAAATTGCCCCAGCGAGAGATATAACTCTCCGCCGTAACATTATTATTGCAGTTTTAAAAGAAATAAACTGAGCAGTGGGATAATATACTTCAATAGCAGATACTTACTATCTATGCAGGTTAGAGCAACATTCCTATTCAAGTATTTCAGTTATAACTTGATAAGACAACATATCTCTTATTCAATTAAAGAACATAAATAACATTTATGTATTGAAGGACATGCTAAGAAGGTTAATATCAACCAGTGGTTCTCATATTTCAATCTTAAGCAAATACGCTACACGGCTGATTATATTTTTCAGACATTCTTAAGCTCTGAGGAGATGAGGTATACCGCTCATACACCAACCGATCACTGCGAAGTCAATATCGGTACCATACAAAGTCAAATGGAAGAGCCGACTTCCATGACTTCCCACTTCTTGATCAGTGTGAGATTACATGCAAGACATCTTGTGTCTCTACTTACATAGCTTGCCAAGGTATAGTGGCATCTAGCTATAGAGCTACAGTGACAGTTGTACTCTCTTCGGGATCGAGAGATTTCATGTTTACCTCCATTGATCCAGCACTAACATCATCGGGAGATTAGTGATACATCCATCTCGGAAGCATGAAGGATTGAGAGGTTTAATGTTTACCTTCCATCAATTCCCTCATTATGACGTAAGGATATTTTCTCCCATCAAACCCCACATATTCAATAATATGCGAACTCCAGGAGATCTCATGAGAAAACCTATTTCACCATCACCCGCTTCTGACAATGATGGATCTATGGTCAGAGCACTACATGAATAGCTATCATTTGATTAATTAGGTACATTATCATATCCTTTTAGCATCAATCAAGTTTGCGAACATAACTTATTAAGACAAATGCTATAAATAAACATGTACTATTTTTATCAGTTACTTCTCAGTCTCTAAAAGACATTGGGATCTTAGTCCCTCACATAAACATATGGTTCTGGGTATTCAAACCCTCATCCCATTACTGAGCACTGTCACCACTGTTTCAGGTAATCATCACCTTCAGGTCATCTGACCAAGGTAAACATGACACTTGCTACACAAGCATCTCATCTGGTACTTGAGGCCCATTAACTCTCTTGTCACCTCTTACTAGGAAACAAGGCATATTATGGCACACAAGGTCCAATAATTAATTTCAATAAATAAAACATCATAGCTCATACCTGGCTATGTTCATCATCTTAGGATATCTGCATGGTTAGCACACATGGTAAAAGATATATCAATCATATTTCAATTCCATGCTATACAAGAGTAATATCACTATTCCTATACTAGGGTTAGGGTTTCCCTTTTTATTTCAATCAAGGTTACTCACCCCCTTTGATCAATTAGGACCAATGATTCATCATTTCATTGTTCAAGATTGGAGTTTCATGCTAAATAGCATAATCAAGAATTAGGGTTTCATACAACTTCACCCTATTTAGAATTAGGGTTTACTAATCATCCCAATTAGGGTTTTACATCAAAATACCATGAATTAGGGTTACTTATGTCATTACCCTAAATTCATATCACAATAACTTCCTAGATTAGGGTTTCATTCAGAATTGCCCTAATTTAGGGTTTGAATTCATCACTTAACTCAATTAGGGTTTCATGATCTCTTTACCAAGGATCATCCCCTAATTGTATATCACCTTTATTTTAAATGTGTTAGGCTTGATTGCTACATGATTATCTTACATGTATAAATCTCTCTCTCTCATCCTCTTCTAGGATGTCTAGAGGATTTGATCAATTGAGCCTTCACTCACATGAGAACTCAAATGAATTGACCAATTGAATCTTTTAAAATATATATCCAATTAGATTCACCCTTTTGAACCTCAAACGGTCTTACTTACTTAGACCTCAAACGGTCTTGGGTTCTCAAGGTTCAAACGGTTTGAAACTGTTTGGGCACATTGCCCTTAAAACCATTTAAGCAATCATTGCCTTGAAACCGAATGAGCTAGAAAGTGTTAAGCCCGCATGAGCTTGAGTCTCCAAACGGTTTGGGATTGTTTGGTCCCAAACGGTCTTGAGACTGTTTGGTCCAAACCCTCTCAAAACCACATGGACCAAAAAGGTGTTTCAACACTTAATCATTTCAAGGTTCCAATCCATGAACCGACTATCAATTAAATCCTTGATTCATTCATCAATTGAAAAATTAAACCATCCTTCAATTAGACCATCAATTAGGGTTTTGAACCCAATTGAACTAGGATTTATAATCAAAGAACCCATCAATCAGGGTTTTGAGAATCGAAGAACCATCATTGGTTATCATTGTGGAACTAATCCAATTGAAACCAATGAACCATCATCAAATTATAAAGTGACCTGACCTCAAACGGTCTTGAGGTCATTTGGATGACCTCCAAATGGTCTTGAGACCGTTTGCCTCGTCTTTCCTTAAAATTGTTGAAATCCAATTAGGGTTTGCATCATTGGATTGATCATCAATATAGCTATTGAATGCACTTCAATTTGATATCTCTAACTCTTCAATTACTCAACCATATTCAAACTTAGAACTCCAAACGGTCTTGGTTTACCTCCAAACGGTCTTGAGACCATTTGGGGTGACCTCCAAATGTTTTGAAACCGTTTGGGCTAATCAACCCAAAACATTAACTTAGTTTATTGCAAATTCAGCACTTAGCCGATTAGGGTTTCCACTTGAAGGATTGTCTATATATTGGCTTAATCAATTCGATCAAATGGATCATCATCCAACATGTTCTAGGGTTCTGACCTCAAACGGTCAACCCATCCAAATGGTCAACTCCTCTAAACGGTTTGGGGTCCAAGCCTCCAAACAGTTTGGAAACCGTTTGGTCTCCAAACGGTTTGGTGAAACCGTTTGGACCAAACTCTTGAAAATGTTTACAACTCCAACCTATTGGAAAGTGAGCCTAAGATGATATTATAATCATCAAGCCTTAGTCCATGGAAAACTACTGCCATTATCATGGTAATTGCATCAACTAATCAAAGGAATTGAAAGAAGATCAATTGAATATAGTTGATTGAGAAATTGAAATCAATAACAATGAATAGGGGTTCAAGTTATATAACCCACCTTCAATTGAACTTCAAAGCTTGGAGCTTCACGTCAAAAATGGTGGAGGAAGCTTTTTCACACCACAAGGTTTGTTCCTCAAGCTTTTGAGTGAAAAGGGATGGTTAGAAGTGAAAATGGGATCAAGATATGAAGAAATCATGCATTGGTTTATGATTTCCACCATGAAATCAAGATGAATGAAGGTCAAGAAGCTTACCAATAGGTTGAGGGTCGTATTCATGATGTACTTAGCTCCCTTGATCGTTTTTGCAAGCAAAGGAAAGAAATGGATCCGAAAAAGTCCTTGGTTTGAGTGATAAAGGGTCTTTTTATAAGGAAATCAATGAGAGAGAAAATGCTTTATAAAAATCCTTTAAATCCGAAATTATTGCCACCTCTTCCCCCTTGGTTCCTTGCATGAAAAGTTACCTTTATCTCCACTGAACTCCCTTCCATTATCCATGAATTAAGGGAAAAGAAATTAAGCACCTTAACCTTTATAATAGCATTATCCATAAATTAGTGGATAATTCTTTTTAGTTTCTTAATGTGAGTGGGTTCTCCACTCACGTTGATCTTTCCTTTGCCTTTGCAAGGCACAAGGACGCCCATATGTATGGATTTCAACCAACAAAATTTTGGTTGAAGGGCAATCCATTTAATATAATTATTTTTGCATTATTTCAATTATGCTTAAATCTTGATTATTTTAATATCAAGATTCTCTCTCCTCCAAAGTAGATCAAATGAGATGCCCCTCTAATTTTATTGCCTCTACAAGATGTCAATAATATTAAGGACCTTAATGAAGAGGTAAATTTTATATTGAACCCTGGGTTTTGGGTAAATTGCACATTACACCAAAACTGGGTTTTAATGCACAAACATTGCTTTATCAGCTCTTTCTTGGTACTCAGGATTTCACTAGACATTTCTCTACATCATCTTCATTATCATGATGCTTCAACACATGAGGAACATATTATCATGTAACATTTGCAATTTAACCCCTCAACTTGGGTAACTTGCACTTTAGTCCAAACAAGTAAAACATTACTTTCAACATCGTTAAAATTGGACTAAAATTAAAATATAAGTTTCTGTTGAGCCTTAATTACTTTTCAAAAGATAATATCAGGCATATAATTATCTTTCTTAAACAAAACACCTAGGGTTAAAACATAATCCAGGTCAGGGATGTTACAAGTTATCCACCCTTTACAAGGATTTCGTCCCCGAAATCATCAACAAACATCAAGAGAAAAGAGTAGGGTATTTCCTCCTCATCTCTTCCTCTAGCTCCCACGTAGTTTCTTAAATGCCACGGTGGTGCCAGAGAACTTTTACAAGACTAATGTCTTTATTTTTCAACTTTTTAATTCTTCTGTCAAGAACTATCGCATGTCCTTCAACATAAGATATGTCATCATTTAGTTTTACCTCTACAGGTTGCAGAACTAACTCAGTGTCAGGATGACACTTCCTCAACATAAAGATGTGAAACACTGGGTGCAATCTATGCAACTCAGGTGGTAACTCCATCTTATAGGCTACCTTTCCCATCCTTTCAATGATTGGATAAGGCCCCATAAATCTAGGAGCTAACTTCCCCTTCTTTCCAAATCTCAGGATACCTT
Source organism: Alisma plantago-aquatica (assembly GCA_963693085.1). NCBI lineage: Eukaryota > Viridiplantae > Streptophyta > Magnoliopsida > Alismatales > Alismataceae > Alisma > Alisma plantago-aquatica. The sequence goes on along the minus strand of OY856413.1, from coordinate 1,108,417,741 downwards.
TCCAAGGTGAGACCTTGAGGTATACTCAGTCTCCAACTTGGAATTCTAAGGGTCTACAACGCTTATCAGCATAAGATTTCTGTCTATCCTGGGCAGCTTTCAACTATTATTGTATTACTTTAATCTTCTTAGGTGTTTTTTGTACTAGCTCAGGACCCAAAAGTTGATATTCCCCCATCTCATACCAACATAACGGAGATCTACAACGTATACCATATAATGATTCACATGGTGCCATATCAACACTATTTTGATAGCTATTATTATAAGCAAATTCTATCAAGCTCAGGTGTAGATACCAACTTCCTACAAACTGAAGGACACATGCCCTAAGCAAGTCCTCCAAGGTTTGTATGGTCCAAGGTTTGTATGGTCCTCTTAGACTGTCCGTCTGTCTGCGGGTGAAAGGCTGTACTAAACCTTAATTGCGTACCTAGAGCTTTATGGAGTCACTCCCAAAAATGACTCGTAAACTGGGGACCTCTATCAGGTACAATTGTAGCTGGAACCCTGTGCAAATGCACTATCTCATCTATGTATATCTGTGCCAGATTCTCAGCTGTGTAGGTTGTTTTGACAGGTAAGAAATGTGTTGTCTTAGTCAACCTATCAACTATCACCCAAATGGAATCATGACTTTTGGCTGTTCTAGGAAAACCAACCACAAAGTCCATGGTTACATGATCCCATTTCCACTGCAGTATAGGAAGAGGTTGCATTGTTCCTGCAGGTTTCTGATGTTCAGCTTTAACCTACTAACACACCAGATACCGCATAACAAACGCATCTACATTTTTCTTCAATCCAGGCCACCAATACATATCTTTTAAGTTATGATACATCTTGGTGCTCCCTGGATGCATAGCATATATTGAAGAATGAGCTTCTTCCAGAACTAACTTCCTTAAGTTATCAACATCATGTACTACCATCCTATCATGGTAACAGACTACCTGATCATCTGAATCATAGAAACCATCTCATTTCTCACTATCATACTCTAACCTAATCTACTGAATCACAATATCAGCTTGTTGTGCTTCTTTAATCTGCTGCCTTAGAGTAGGTTTCACTTGCATCTCAGCTAGCAGCCCGGCTAACAACGATACTTTAAATTGTATGTTGTCTTGCCTCAAGGAGATAAGCATATCTCTCTTAGAGCACACTAAGGAATTCAACTGTGCTTTATCTAAGGCTTGTGTTGCTGATTTCCTACTTAGTGCATCAACAACCACATTAGCCTTCCCTGGATGATAATCAATTGTACAATCATAGTCCTTGATTAACTCCATCCAGCGGCATTGCCTCATGTTTTGCTCATGATGAGAAAAGATATACTTTAGGTTCTTATGGTCTGTGAAAATATGGAATGTTTCTCCATAGAGATAATGCCTCCAGATCTTCAAGGCATGGACCACAACAGCTAGCTCTAGTACATGTGTTGGATAATTCTCCTCGTGTTTCTTAAGCTGTCGAGAAGCAAAAGAAATCACTTGCTTATCCTGCATCAACACACATCCTAAGCCATTCTTAGATGCATCACAGAAGACTATATACCCCTTTCCTTCCTCAGGTAACACCAGCACAGGTGCACTGGTTAACCTTTCCTTCAGCAACTGGAAAGATTGTTGACACTTTTCATTCCAGACAAAAGGAATCTCCTTCCTGGTCAACTTAGTTAGGGGTAAAGCTATTGAACTGAAGTTCTTAATGAACCTCCTGTAATAGCCTGCCAGTCCTAGGAAACTGCGGATCTCCATCAGTGTCTTCGGCTGTTCCCAATGTAGGAAAAATTCTACTTTCTTAGGATCAACACGAATACCTGAAGCAGATATTACGTGTCCAAGAAAAGAAACTTCTGGTAACCAAAACTCACATATGCTAAACTTAGCATACAGCTTATGCTCTCCTAGCAAAGTCAAAGCCTGACAGAGGTGCTGCTCATGCTGTTGAGCATCTCTACTGTATATCAAGATGTCATCTATGAAGACAACTACACATTGATCAAGAAAAGGTCGAAAGATTCTATTCATGAGTTCCATGAATGCAGCCGGTGCATTAGTTAGTCCAAACGACATAACTATGAACTCATAGTGACCATACCTTGTCCTAAAGGAAGACTTAGATATGTCACCCTCCTTAATACGCAACTGATGGTATCCCGACCTCAGATCTATCTTAGAAAAGATAGTTGCACCATGTAACTGATAAAACAAATCATCAATCCTTGGTAGAGGATACTTGTTCTTTATTGTTATTTTATTTAACTGCCTATAGTCGATGCATAAATGCATAGACCCATCCTTCTTCTTAACAAAGAGGACCAGAGCACCCCATGGTGAAGTACTCAGTCAGATAAAACCCTTCTCAAGCAACTCTTGTAGTTGTTTCTTGAGCTCTGCCATTTCAGCAGGTGCCATTCTATATGACGTTTGTGCTATTGGTTGTGTTCCTGGGATTAGATTAATTTCAAAATCAATCTCTCGAGGATGTGGAATGCCTGGAAATTCTTCAGGAAATACATCTTTGAATTCCCTGACCATAGGAACTTCAAAAGGATGAGGGCTCTCCATTGTGGTATCAACCACATGGGCTAAGAATGCAAAGCATCCTTGTCTCATCAACTTCTCAGCTACCATAGCTGACACAAGTCATGTTGAAAGAATCTTTCTATCTCCCTGAAAGATCCATGTGTCACCATTATCTGTGAACACAGCCTACTTGGAACCACAATCCAAGACAACTTTATACTTTTTAAGGTGTCCATCCCAAGAATTATATCAAACCCATGCATTTCAAGTGGTATAAGATCCACCTGAATGCGGTGATCAGAAAAGATAAGACTATAGGGAGAACACACTTCCCGCAATACGGCAGATCCCAAAAAAGGTGTTTCTAACAATAGGCTATCTGCTCTATGACTGACGATCCTGTTGCAGTCATGAATCACTTATCGAGTGATAAAAGAGTGTGTAGCACCCAGATCAATTAACACAGATACGAAGCAGGATGAAGACATATCAGAATAAAATAGTTCCATCTGACCTGTCACAACCCAAGGGTTGATTACTGCTTCAGGATGATTCATGGCATAGAATCTAGCTGTTGGTTGTTGTTGACCCTGTGCTTGGTTGTTTGGTGCCGACGATCCAGCTTGGGACGCTTGTCCACGTCCTATAGAATTTTTATTGAACTGTCACCTCTGTGAGCCTTGCTGACTCTGCCTCTGGCGTTGAGTTATAGTTCTGACCTTCTCAAGACAATCTCTCTTCAAGTGTCCTGACCTCCCACACTGGTAGCAGTTGTAGATTCCCAAACTCTACCTGGGTGGTCCTGTCACTGATGCTGATGTTGTACTGAGGGATCTACTTGGAATAAAACTACGACCCCTACCCCTACTTGACGTCCACTACGTCAGGGCATTAAACCTTGGTGGTGGTGGTGTAGAGAATCTCAGCTTCTTAAAACTCTCAAATAAGGGTCCTTGAAACTGGGGATATACTTTCTTAGTACTAGTATATCGCTTCTCGATCACAGACCTCTCAATCCATCTCACAGACTCCACAAAAGTGGAAAATCTTTCCTTGTTCTCTAGAGCAGACACAGGGGTGGTCAATTCAGCGTTCAACCCTTTCTCGAAATGCTGAATCCTCTCCTCATCAGTAGCTGCCATGTGCGGACAGAACCGCAACAACTCCATGAACCTAGCCTCATATTCACTAATGTTCATCTGTCCTTGCCTCAACCTCTCAAATTGAGAGATCTTCTCATCTAGATACGTCTTGGGAAAGTATCTAGCAACAAATTCCCATCGGAATTCATCCCATCCGACTTCAACTCCCGGCCTTTTACCTTCCTCAATGGTCCACCAATGACCAGCACTCCCCTTTAGTAGATAGACAACATGTCTCACCTTCTCATCTTTAGGAATCATAAGGATTCTGAAAGCCTTCTCTAGCTTAGTTAACCATAAATCAACATCTGCTGGATTAGCTTTACCAGCATACTCTGTGGCTCCTACCCTCCTAAGCCATTCAAAGGTCTTGCCAGCTCCCTGTCTTTAATTGTGGGCTGGTGCCTTTGGTGCAGGTAGTGGCATCCTATCTGTCACGTGAGTCATCATCGCAATAAACTGCCCAAACATGGCTTGGAAGGTTGGGTTCACTAATGCAGCTTGATCAAGTTGAGGAATCTCAGGTATAGGTTCCTCCCTAGCTTGATCCCTTGTACCACCTTCTGGTGCAGCAACGCTGCTCTCAGCAGCATGTTCATCATGTGATCCAGACATCTTCAAGTTCTTCTTCTCCTATATGAGCAGAAGACACTATCAGATAAACTGGAAGACACTTAGAATAGACTCAACAACCTTAATCCTATGTCTCTGTAGACTCAGCGAACCTAGATCTCTTATACCACTAAATTGTGGTGAACAAATCGATATTAACTAAAGTAACATGATTAACTAATACGGAAGCGTATCGTTAGCAACAGAATTACTAAAAATAACTGAAAATGAAAACCATTATATAAAAAGGTCCATTTCCGGAAAACTCTATGAACAAGAACCATAATATTATATTTACATATTGGTCCACCTTGTACATTCCATGTAACATCTCTCCTCGAGGGATATATGTACATCACTACTTTGCTAAATAGCACAAGTAACGAAAACCTCGAGCATCAAAATCTCAGATTGATTATAAAACACTATCTACTGACCCCTAGGACCTGAGAGTATAGAGACAACACATAGGACTTTATGTACAAATCTTGACATCTAGTATCCCCACCTGGGATATTACTGTTGTCCTTGCAGTTGTTGTTGTTGCTCTCCCTCTGCTACAGAGGTTCTGCCTCTTTGTCTGCATCTACCTAAAAATGTTGAATCCCATGAGGGTGAGACAATTATAAAATTGCCCTAGTGAGAGATATAACTCTCCGCCGTAACATTACTATTGCAGTTTTAAAAGAAATAAACTGAGCAATGGGATAATATTCTTCAATAGCATATACTTACTATCTATTCAGGTTAGAGCAACATTCCTATTCAAGTATTTCAGTTATAACTTGACAAGGCAGCATATCTCTTATTCAATTAAATAACATAAATAACATTTATGTATTCAAGGACATGCTAAGCAGGTTAATATCAACCATTGGTTCTCGTATTTAAATCTTATGCAAATATGCTACACGGCTGATTATATTTTTCAAACATTCTTAAGCTCTGAGGAGATGAGGTATACTGCTCATATCCCAACCGATCACTGCGAAGTCAATATCGGTACCATACAAAGTCAAATGGAAGAGCCGGCTTCCATGACTTCACACATCTAGGTCAGTGCGAGATTACATGCAGGACATCTTGTGTCTCTTCTTACATAGCTTGCCAGGGTATAGTGGCATCTAGCTATAGAGCTACAGTGGCGGCTGTACACTCTTCGCGATCGAGAGATTTCATGTTTACCTCCATCGACCCGACATTAACATCATCGGGATATTAGTGATACATCCATCCCGAAAGCATGAAGGATTGAGAGGTTTAATGTTTACCTTCCATCAATTCCCTCATTAGGATGTATGGATATTTTCGCCCATCGACCCCCACATATTCAATAATATGCGAACTCCAGGAGATCTCGTGAGAAAACCCGTTTCACCATCACTCACTTCTGACGATGATGGATCTATGGTCAGAGAACTACATGAATAGCTTTCATTTGATTAATTAGGTACATTATCATATCCTTTTAGTATCAATCAAGTTTGCAAACATAACTTATTAAGACAAATGCTATAAAGAAACATGTACTATTTTTATCAATTACTTCTCAGTCTCTAAAAGACATTGGGATCTCAGTCCCTCACATAAACATATGGTTATGGGTATTCCAACCCTCAGCCCATTACTGAGCACTGTCACCACTATTTCAGGTAATCATCACCTTCAGGTCATCTGACCAAGGTAAACATGACACTTGCTACACAAGCATCTCATCTGGCACTTGAGGCCCATTAACTCTCTTGTCACCGCTTACTAGGCAACAAGGCACATTATGGCACACAAGGTCCAATAATTAATTTCAATAAATAAAACATCATAGCTCATACCTAGCTATGTTCATCATCTCAGGATATCTGCATGGTTAGCACACATGGTAACAAATATATCAATCATATTTCAATTCCATGCTATACAAGAGTAATGTCACTATTCCCATACTAGGGTTAGGGTTTCCCTTTTTATTTCAATCAGGGTTACTCACCCCCTTTGATCAATTAGGACCAATGATTCATCATTTCATTGTTCAATATTAGAGTTTCATGCTAAATTGCATAATCCAGAATTAGAGCTTCATACAACTTCACCCTATTTAAAATTAGGGTTTACTAATCATCCCAATTAGGGTTTTACAACAAAATACCATGAATTAGGGTTACTTATGTCATTACCCTAAATTCATATCACAATAACTTCCTAGATTAGGGTTTCATTCATAATTGCCCTAATTTAGGGTTTGAATTCATCACTTAACTCAATTAGGGTTTCATGATCTCTTTACCAAGGATCATACCCTAATTTTATATCACCTTTATTTTAAATGTGTTAGGCTTGATTGCTACATGATTATCTTACATGTATAAATCTCTCTCTCATCCTCTTCTAGGATGTCCAGAGGATTTGATCAATTGAGCCTTCACTCACATGAGAACTCAAATGAATTGACCAATTGAATCTTTTAAAATATATATCCAATTAGATTCACCCTTTTGAACCTGAAACGGTCTTACCTACTTGGACCTCAAACGGTCTTGGGTTCTCAAGGTTCAAACGGTTTGAAACCGTTTGGGCACATTGCCTTTGAAACCGTTTAAGCAATCATTGCCTTGAAACCGAATGAGCTAGAAAGTGTTGAGACCACATGAGCTTGAGTCTCCAAACGGTTTGGGATCGTTTGGTCCCAAACGGTCTTGAGACCGTTTGGTCCAAACCCTCTCAAAACCGCATGGACCAAAAAGGTGTTTCAACACTTAATCATTTCAAGGTTCCAATCCATGAACTGACTATCAATTAAATCCTTGATTCATTCATCAATTGAACAATTAAACCATCCTTCAATTAGACCATCAATTAGGGTTTTGAACCCAATTTAACTAGGATTTATAATCAAGAACACATCAATTAGGGTTTTGAGAATCGACGAACCATCATTGGTTATCATTGTGGAACTAATCCAATTGAAACCAATGAACCACCATCAAATTATAAAGTGACCTGACCTCAAACGGTCTTGAGGTCATTTGGTTGACCTCCAAATGGTCTTGAGACCGTTTGCCTCATCTTTCCTTAAAATTTGTGAAATCCAATTAGGGTTTGCATCACTGGATTGATCATCAATATAGCTATTGAATGCACTTCAATTTGATATCTCTAACTCTTCAATTACTCAACCATATTCAACCTTAGACCTCCAAACGGTCTTGGTTGACCTCCAAATGGTCTTGCGACCGTTTGGGGTGACCTCCAAATGGTCTTGAGACCGTTTGGGGTGACCTCCAAATGGTTTTGAAACTGTTTGGGCTAATCAACCCAAAACATTAACTTAGTTTATTGCAAATTCAGCACTTAGCCGATTAGGGTTTCCACTTAAAGGATTGTATATATATTGGCTTAATCAATTAGATCAAATGGATCATCATCCAACATGTTCTAGGGTTATGACCTCAAATGGTCAACCCATCCAAACGGTCAACTCTTCTAAACAGTTTGGTGTCCAAGCCTCCAAACGGTTTGGAAACCATTTGGTCTCCAAATGATTTGGTGAAATCGTTTGGACCAAACTCTTGATACCGTTTGCAACTCGAACCTATTGGAAAGTGAGCCTAAGATGATATTATCATCACCAAGCCTTAGTCCATCAAAAACTACTGCCATTATCATGGTAATTGCATCAACTAATCAAAGGAATTGAAAGAAGAGCAATTGAATATAGTTGATTGAGAAATTGAAATCAATAACAATGAATAGGGGTTCAAGTTATATAACCCGCCTTCAATTGAACTTCAAAGCTAGGAGCTTCACATAAACAATGGCGGAGGAAGATTTTCCACACCACAAGGTTCGTTCCTCAAGCTTTTGAGTGAAAAGGGACGGTAAGAAGTGAAAATGGGATCAAGATATGAAGAAATCATGCATTGATTTATGATTTCCACCATGAAATCAAAATAAATGAAGGTCAAGAAGCTTACCAACAGGTTGAGGGTCGTCTTCCTGATGTCCTTATCTCCCTTGATCATTTTTGCAAGCAAAGGAAAGAAATGGATCTAAAAAAGTCCTTGGTTTGAGTGGTAAAGGGTCTTTTTATAAGGAAATCAATGAGAGAGAAAATGCTTTATAAAAATCCTTTAAATCCGAAATTATTTCCACCTCTTCCCCCTTGGTTCCTTGCATGAAAAGGTACCTTTATCTCCACCGAACTCCCTTCCATTATCCATGAATTAAGGGAAAAGAAATTAAGCATCTTAACCTTTATAATAGCATTATCCATAAATGAGTTGATAATTCTTTTTAGTTTCTTAATGTGAGTGGGTTCTCCACTCACGTTGATCTTTCCTTTGCCTTTGCAAGTCACAAGGACTTCCATATGTATGGATTTCAACCAAAAAAAATTTGGTTGAAGGGCAATCCATTTAATATAATTATTTTTGCATTATTTCAATTATGCTTAAATCTTGATTATTTTAATATCAAGATTCTCTCTCCTCCAAAGTAGCTCAAATGAGATGCCCCTCTCATTTTCTTGCCTCTACAAGATGTCAATAATATTAAGGACCTTAATGAAGTTGTACCCTCGGTTTTGGGTAAATTGCACATTACACCAAAACTGGGTTTTAATGCACAAACATTGCTTTATCATATCTTTCTTGGTACTCAGGCTTTCACTAGCCATTTATCTACATCATATTCATTCTCATGATGCTTCAACACATGATGAACATATTATCATGTAACATTTGCAATTTAACCCCTCAACTTGGGTAATTTGCACTTTAGTCCAAACAAGTAAAACATTACTTTCAACATTATTCAAAATGGACTAAAATTGAAATATAAGTTCCTCTTGAGCCTTAATTACTTTTCAAAAGATAATATCAGGAATATAATTATCTTTCTTAAACAAAACACCTAGGGTTAAAACATAACCCAGGCCAGGGATGTTACATTCTCGATCTTGAGCTTGGAGTCTGGGGTCACCACTCTTGGTGCCCATGGGTCTTCCCACCTGGGCTTGACCTTTTTGCATTATCCATCTGGGTGGCATGTAAGTGTGAGTATACACACTTATATTATACTTGTGATAATCATAGTGGCTTTATAATTTGCACCATAATTAACCACATACATGAAAGGCAGACTTGAGTGTAGGAATAATCCAAATAAGTAAGAAATCCTAAATCAAGCAAGCACACAAATTGGCCCTGAATTACACATCCAATATTCCTATCATGGATCATGTCATCCAAGTCTATTAGGCCTAGTCGTTCCCTAGGGTTACTAGCTCTTTTAGGGTTTCAACTAAAATTAGGGTTTCACTCCCTTTTACCACTTTAACCCTAATTTAATCAAAATATTCACCAGACCCTAATTATCTCATCCTATCTTTCATAAAGATCCTAAGATCATCTTTTGACAACCAAACCCTAATTTTCAGATGAACTACCTCTTTTCTTCCCCTTTTCCCTTTACTTAGGGTTTCCAAGGATATTATTCAACATATTAGGTTTAAATCCCTAGATCTTGCAATTTCATCTCCAAAATAGGTTAAGATTCATCTTAATCATTAAACAAGTTAACAATGCTCGAATTAACTTATTTGCAACATCAAATCTATCCTTTATCATTAATTAGGGTTTCTAACTACAAATTAGTACCTTTTTCATCAAATTATATATTTTTGGAAAACGATACTAATTTAGGCCTTCAAAGTATTTTTAACTTATTCCTCATATTTTTCTAATCAACTTTCATGTATAAAGTTTATTCATCCAATTTTCCTACAATTTCTAGGATTTTTACAAGAAAAAGCCTTTTTCAACATTATTTAAGCAGAGAGGGAATTTACCGGAAATTCGCGAGCCGCTCGATCAGTGGACCGGTGATCCGCTCCCTGGATCGGACTATCCTTAATGTGTGTGCCCAAACTAGACACTCTCGCTCTCATTCATCTGATCCCCGCTCGGGATCACGATAGTCTGTGATTTGACGGCTACCCATCATCATCTTCCTCAGAATGAGTGACGAACCGCAGTCAACTCGCCAGTTGACTTCGAGCTCCAGGCCACCAACAGAAAATCTGAGAAGCCATGAAGCTTCATTGTCATTGTCCAAACTCGATGCACCACTCAATTTCCCAATCTAGCCTGACCTTCACCACGAACGAGTCATCGGAGCTCCACCGTGGCTTGTAGGTTGCAGAGGGGGGTGGGTCAGGTTAGAATCGACAATTCAAAGTGTTGTTCCACTCGTCGTCGCACTCCACAACGATGGGGATGGTTTTTAGGTATGCTGGTACCCTCGAGTACCCTCCCTTATATAGGGCTAGGTCATGGGAGTCCTGCAATTTGGGAGTTTCTTCCCTCTTCGGCGATAGCCCCCGAACCTTGGGTCCAGATGCTTCGCAACGTTCTCGTGAAGGCGATGGGCTCATTAGTTTTTTAGATTATCGCTTCTAGCAAGAAGAATTTGGATTCCCAAATCATCTCCCAGTCCCACTGGAACTCGGGGTAGACGATGCATGGCTGCCCTTGGATCTGTGGTCCCCTGGACCACACAGTCATCCAACGGCCGACATCGCTCCCCTCTATTGCTATTATCTAAAAACGAGTAAAAAGGGGTATTTTAACATGATAACTTGGAAAATTCATTTCTCTCTCCTTGTTTAACATTTTCTTCTCAAATTTTAGAGAAAACTCCATCTTATCATTATCTAACCGTCTATTAAATTTGAAGGTTAAATTCCAATGGTTGAGAGTGTTTCCTTCACATCCCAGTTATTCATCAATTAACCCAATTTTAATTAGTATTTCTTTTTCATTTTCCATTATCTAATCATCTCGGGTCCCTTGATCCTCAAGGAACCCTATGGGTACGAAATATCCCTTGGGAAATATCTCCTTGCCTTTTCCCATTATATTTATCCTTTTTCTTATATTTCCCTTTTTATTAGGCAAATCCTTTCCTTTTTATTTCTCTTTCTTTTTAATTGGGCCCAACGGCCAACTAAGCCCAATTATAAACAATCAAGGCCATTGCACATGAAATCCACTAATTAAAGCAAACAAATCAATCATAGATTTCATTCATAATTAAAAGAGAATTACAAATCTCATTACATTATTCAGAAAATTGAGGTTATAACATCCTCCCCTCCTTATAGGAATTTTGCCCACAAAATTCAACAATCAAACAAACAAGTCGGGGTATGCTTTTTCCATGTCTGTCTTCAGCTCCCATGTGGCCTCATCCTCTCCATGGTGCTTCCAAAGAACCTTTACCATCTCTATATTCTTGCATCTGAGCTCTTTCACCTTGGTATCTAGAATCTACAAAGGTGTCTCAGGATAGGTCAGCTTCCCTTGAAGCTCAATAGGTTCAATGTTCAACACATGGCTCAGTTCTTGCACATATCACTTCAGATTGGATACGTGAAACACGTCATGCATCATTCTATGCTAAGGGAGTAACACCAAATGATATGCAGCTTCACCAATCCATTCTAACACCTCAAACAGACCCACATATCAGGGACTCAGCTTTCCTCTATTCTTAGCTATAGCTCAGAGCGGTCGGATTTTCAAAAACACATGCTCTCCTATAGTGAAATGCACATCGGTCTGCTTTGCATCAACATATGCCTTCTGTCGATCTTGGTCTCTCTTTATCCTTTGCTTGATCAAAGCAACTTTATCGGCATACACTTGGAGCACATCTGACCTCAACAGGGTCCTCTCACCCACATCATCCTAGTGAAGTGGGGAGTGACACTGTCTCCCGTACAAAGCTTCATACGGAGGCATCCCGATACTAGCTTGGTAGATGTTATTGTAGGCAATCTCAGCTAAAGGTAAGTAATGCTCCCTTGAGCCACCCCAATCGAGCACACAAGCTCTCAGTAGATCTTCTAATGTATGGATCGTCCTTTCTGACTGGACATCCATCTGGGGGTGATAAGCGAAACTAAACTTCAACCTGGTACCAAGTTCCTCTTGAACTTGCTTCCATAACTTGGAAGTAAATTTTGGGTCTCTATCTGAGATATAATCGAGCCCGGTACGCCATGTAAACATATGATCTCCCTGATATACTGCTTAGCTAGGTCTGACACCTTAGAAATGGTCTTTAGGGCAAGGAAGTGTGCTGACTTGGTAAGACGATCTACCATGACCCATATCGCATCATGACCTTTCTTGGTCTGGGGTAGACCCACCACAAAATCCATGGCGATCTGCTCCCATTTCCATTCTAGAATCTCTATCGACTGTAACTGCCCACCGGGTCGTTGGTGTTCAGCCTTCACCATCTGGCACGTAAGACAATTGTCCACACATGCCGCAATGTCTTTCTTCATTCCTGGCCACCAGAAAACCCGTTGTAGGTCCTTAAACATCTTAGTAGTTCCTGGGTGCACCGTGTATTTGGATCCACGAGCCTCTTGCAGAATACGTTCCTTTATCGATGTATCCACCAGAACCCATATGCAATTCTCAAACCTGATTCCTCCATCTACTCCCACAGATAGATGAGTCAGTGGCTTCATCACCAAACCTTTCATTTTATCTAGCTCTCCACTGGTCAACTGTGCCACTATGATCTCACTCAACAACTCATATTGGATTTGGATATTAGCCAAACGAACTCGATCTTCAAGCGGTTGTGGAGTCCATTCCACCAACTCCTTCAAACTCTTCCACTGACTGGACATAACAGCTGCACACTTAAGTTCTTTCTGACTCAAAGCATCAGCTATGACATTCGCCTTACCTAGGTGATAGGCGATGGTGAAGCCGTAATCCTTCATGTACTCCATCCATCGTCGTTGTCGTAGGTTCATGTCTCTCTGTGTCAACAAGTATTTCAAACTCTTATGGTCGGTGAAGATCTCAAAGGTAGCACCGTATAGGTAATGTTGCCATATCTTCAAGGCATGGATAATAGCAGCTAACTCCAGGTCATGTGTCGGGTAATTCACCTCATTGGGCTTGAGCTATTGGGAAGCATATACAACCACATGCCAATTCTATTCCAATACACAACCAAGTCCCATCTTGGAAGCATCAGTGAATATCATGAAACCCTCATTGTCGGAAGGTAGAGTCAACAGAGGGGCGGTGGTCAGTTTCTCCTTCAGCTCCTAGAAGCGAGCTTCACATACGTCAGACCACATGAACTTCACATCCTTTCGGGTTAACATGGTCAGTGGAAAAGCATTCTTTGAGAAGTTCTTGATGAAGTGACGGTAATATCCGACCAACCCCAAGAAGCTACGTATCTCGGAGGGGTTCTTCGGTGCCGACCAGTCTCGTACTGTCGATACTTTGGCTGGATCTACTGCGATAATTCCTCCTGAGATGATGTGTCCAAGAAACATGACTTGGTCTATCCAAAACTCACATTTTGAGAACTTTCTGAAAAACTTATGCTTTCTCAGGATATCAAGGACTCTACCCAGGTGGTCACAGTGTTGGTCTAGGTCATCAAAATACACCAATATGTCATCCATGAACACTATCACAAAAGAGTCAAGGTAAGGCTGGAACACACTGTTCATGAGGTTCATAAAGATACTAGGTGCATTGGATAATCCAAACGGCATGAGCACAAACTCATAGTGGCCATATCAGGTTTGGAAAGCCGTCTTAGGTATATCCTCACTCCTTACTCTCACCTGGTGGTATCCCGACCTCAAATCGATTTTGGAAAAGACTCAAGCTGATTTTAGTTGGTTGAGCATGTCATCTATCCTAGGCAAAGGATACTTATTCTTAATGGTTGCCTGGATGATCATCTAATAATTAATACACATCTGAAGTGACCCATCCTTCTTCTTCACAAAGACGACTGGTGGTCCCCAAGGCGATGTACTGGGTCGGATAAAGCCTTTATCCAACAACTCCTGCAACTGGGTTTTCAACTCAAGAAACTCAGCAGGGGTCATTCTGTAGGGTTCCTTAGATATAGGGTTAGTCCCAAGAGCTAACTTGATGGACAAATCTACCTCCCTCTCAGGGGGAATCCCTGATAGATCATCCGGAAACACATCCGCATACTCCCAAACCACCTCTATCTCCTCTAAGGATTGCCCCTTTACCTCAGGTTCAGAAACTATGGCTAGGTGGGCTCAACAACCCTTGGATAACATCTACTCATCTTTCAAGGTAGACACATAAAGGCTGGTCATCACATCCTTCCTTCCTCAAATTGTGAAGTGCGGATGGCCGGTTTTTCTAATAAGAATCTTCTTTTCCCTACAATAAATCTGGGCTTTGTAGGTGGAAAGCCAATTGATACTGATGATTACATCAAAATCATTCATATTGAGAAGGATGAAGTCAGTGGGAAGCTCATGGTTCAAATACTTAACTGGAAAAATAGGGGTTTTCAAAAGAGATGTATAGATACGACCATTCGGGGTTGTGACATCCAAAACATACCCTAAATTCTTGATGTCCAAACAAAGCATAGTTGCCAGATTTCTCGAAATAAAAGTATTAGTAGAACCATAATCAAAAAGTGCTTTTACATGTTGTCCCGTGACTTCCAACAAGCCTACATAATTCATACAATATCAGAAAGCTATTACATGTCCTACTGATCAAAAAGGAAAACTCTAGGGGTTATTACCCTCAATCAGCCTATTAGCATTCACTTGAGCTTCTTCATTGTCGATGGTGAACACTCTAGCTTGCCTCCTCTCTCCAACTGGGGGTTCTCCGACTGGTGCTCCTGCTGGGGGTGCTGCAGCTACCGATTGTGCTGCCACTGGTTGTGACCCCAAAGGTCCCCTTGGGTCGGGATGAGGGTAGTTGGCGATGAAGTGCCCCTCTTGCTGACATTGGAAACACACCTTCTTCTCAAAGCGGCACTTCCCAGGATGTATCCGTCTACAGGTACGACACTTGTGGAAGCGATTTTCACCACGTTGTTTGCCTTTGTGTTTGTGCTTGCCTTTGTTGTGGTTGCACCCTTGCCCCTTCTTGTGCTCATTCTTCTTTCCCTGAGCTCCTTCAGTGAAACTTATGTATACTTTAGAGGGATTCTGTGTAGGCATCACCATCCTTTCCATGTCCAAGGTGGTGTTGTAGGGTTCAGAGAAAGTCTTCATCTTACTAGCCATCACATGGGGCTTGATGGTAGGGTGCATACGCTCTATGAAGTGGTCCACCCTCCTCTCTTCATCCATCATGTGTCCAAAACATTCCAGGATGTGGAACTTGCGACCAAAGTCCACAACTGACGAGCTTCCCTGAGTCATGTTGGTGAACTCCCTTTCCTTCTCCTTCTTAGCTGAGACGGGGATGAATCTGGTGGTGAAGATAGTCTTGAAATCAGTCCACGCCATTGGTTCTTCACTTAGGTCTCTACCTATGATATGGTTCTTGCAACATACTGAAATCTCCTATGTACCTCTTTGTATTCTTTTCTATAAGCTTTGACCTTCATTTTCATTCCATTTTTCCTTGGTTTTGATTTAAAAGAAATTAAGAAGGTTATTGGTTAAATGTTTCTCATATATTCTTATTTTGAGGTTCCATGCACAAATGCCTTAGTTAGAATTAGATAATGGGCCTAAAGTGCAAATTCACATTAAGTAATAAAAAGAGTAAAATAATTCGTCCTAGAATCTTCTAGTGTTTCCTAGAATATAAGAAATAAGAAGGAAATCCGAATTTTATAAAAAGAAAGAAGATAAATATAATAAGTAAAGGAAATATGAGAATTTATGAGTAAAGAAGATAATTACAAAGATTTTTGCAACAAATATGATAATCTGAAACCATCATGATAATTTGATAGTTTAATTCGTTTCCTTGAGCAAAGAGTAAATTAAGGGTCAAGTATTATTTAAAATGAAAATATTAATAACATTATCAATGGAATATAGGAAATATGCCAATAAAAAGAAATAAAATAATTAATGCTCTCAAATCAGGAAAATTACTTCAAATTCATATTCTAAACATAAAAATAAGCATCTGTGCAAATTTGCAACTAATTTGGATAATAAAAGAATAATAAGAAAAATAGGAGAGAGAAAGTGTGTAGAATGTTCTAATTAATTTAATAAATATAAAGATAATGTCAACCTGTGAGGATAATTGCAAAATCATGTTCTAAACCTTTTGGGAGACTTATGGGTGAAGTTACATTAATTTTAGATAATGTTATCACCTCTTTTGAAGGAGGAAAGAGAAAATGACATATTAATTATTTCACCTATCAAACTTTCTCAAAATGAAAAACTAACTCCATATTTGGATTCTACGCGTCGAAATAAGTCAGGATATAAATTTTCATAATTTTTGGGCAACGTTTGAGCCTCCAAAAGAAGAAAGAGAAAAACATCTAAAATCTAATAGTTTTAATCGACTTTAGCTCAGGGATATTTCCCTGATCTAATGCGAGATCGGACGGTCCAGGTTGATTAGTGGACCCGTGTCCACCGATCCGACGACGCACGGTCATCTTCAACCTTGAGTCGGATTAGGCAACAGATAGGATTTTTCGTTTTCTTAAAATCGCAATAACTTGAGATTTACTCAACGATTTTCCTTGATTTTTGTTGCGTTGGATTCCTTGCGAGATTTCGCACAGGATTATCCCAAACTTTTCGAGCTTTGACGCGTATTTGGGAAACGCCCAAAGTAGCCGCCGGCCACTTCCCCTTGCTCCTACCCACATCCTAATCTAGGGTTCCTTGCCTATAAATAACTCAACCCTTGTGACCGCCATCACCTTAGCAACCTGTTCGTACCTCCAATTTGGATTTTCGTGGACGTTTCGACCCCCGACGAGCAGCCGAAGGTCCCTAGCTTGCGGCGCTTCTCCCTCTCTTTTCGGGCCACCTCGGTTCGAATCAAAGGTACCATTGAGTTCGTCTCGTCCTTCTCTTTCTTTCGACTATCTAAACGCAAGTTTTCGTCGAGTATAGCTATTTTGCCCAAATTGGCCGAGCAAGCCTGCTCGCGCGCGACGAGGGTCGGCCGAGGTTGATGACGACGCGCAAATGACTATTTTGCCCCTCCGGTTTCTTCTCCTTTCGTTTTCTCGCCAAGGACACGACGGTCCTTTACCCCTGTTTAACCGCCGGGTCGCTCGACCGGTTGCGAGGGGCCCTGAGACGCGGGTCGCCGCTCTCATTCGCCCGCGACCGCTCGATGCGGTTCGCTTTGCCTACGTGGCAAGCTGCCATTGGTCGGAGTAAAATAATTTTTATAAATTATTTCGTTGGTCAAAAATAATAAATAAATAGTGTTTTGAAATCACAAAAACGAGATCTATTTAATAAAAATGTTTTTGAGATTAGGTTTTGAGTTTTTCGAAAAGGTGTTTTTAAAATCGATTTAATTATCTTAAAAATCACTAAAATTAACCCTAAAAATCTATATTTCCAAAATATACAATATTATATGTTATTTTGATCAGGAAAACCTAACTAAGACGATTATGAGGTTTTTGAAGTCTGAATCGAGATTTTGTGCAAAAAGTTAGTAAATTAGGGTTTTCAATCTTTTAAATGAATGCATGTAAATCTAATATATGAATATAATGATGTATTAGGAAGTTTGGGTTTATAGATCGTGTGAAGAGTTGAAAAAGGGAAACTTAGGACACCTGTGGACAAGGTATGTGTTTAGTATAAGTTTTGTTGTGCATCTACCTATCAGTTGGGAAATACTTAATCCAATACCTAAATTTTTCTATGAGGTTTAACTTGATCTAAACCATTGAATTTCTTGAAACCTAAATGTCTTATTTGCCTCCAAAATCAGATATAGTATTCTCTTGTTTGGGTATTCATACCCCACTGCCATGATATATATTCATTTGCTTATCTTGCCATAAATCTCTTATTAGCATGAAATTAAATGTTCTATTTAATCTTTAAGTAGTGGTACTTGTGTACAACCACCCATAGAGGGCATGTATAAAATCTCCCTAGGGGTATGTTTATTATTCTCCCCATTAAAAATTTGTAGGTGATTTGGAAATGTTTATAATTCTTCCCTCACCTAAGGTTAGAGGTTCGGTAGGTGCCTCAACCCTACTTAGTTAGATAGACATATTAATAAGCATGCTAAAACCTTTACTTACTTCGTTAATGGCAAGTTCTCTTATGAACACATCATACTCTTTGACATCTTCTCACACCAAATATCTAGTCTAGTTTACTTGTTACATCTTTCTTTGCCTTTGATAGATTGTTAGTGTAACACATACTTTTCCTTGTTTTCCCTCTTGCTGGGTGTCTTCCCAACCACCCAGGTGTTGGAGCTGTTCAAGGTGAAGGAAGGGCTTGAACAAAGAATCCTTTGCTGTGATCGTTAGCTTGAAGAAGGATGGCTAGGTTGCTATAGCTAGATCCTCTATTCTATCTTATCTTTTCTTTTAGAAAGCAATGATGTAATAAACTATATAGCCATTAGAAGGCTTGTTATTTCTTTCTTTCCGCTGCTATTGACATTTTATTATGTATCTGGAATCATGCTTATTTATTTGGAATATTATGCAATCATCCTCAAAGTCTAAAATTTCTGTTAAAAATTGTGGATGTTTGTATTTCCTTTAAATTTTAGTAAGGAGGTGATGTCGCCTCCTTACAGCATGGTATCAGAGCCTTTGAGCGACTATTAGGGCATGCAGTTGAGGCAAGGGTGTCTAGAAAGGATCAGGGCATGGGGGCTGACAAGATTTTCCTCCGACCCACTAGCTTGGCATACGGGGACTCCCGTGCCCATATGATCCGGCCTGGCCTGCGCCGATACGAACTGCCCAAAATAGTATGCTTTTAGGCAATAGCATTCTAGTTATCCTTTTCTCATCTCTATTTCTTTTCCCTCTCATCTATGATTCTTTACTCCTGAAAATTTAATATGATAACCCTAATTTCAGGAGAGGTGACCTGTTTGACAACTCAAACCAGGAGTCCAATGCTAACAACCTCGACACTCCTGCGACTCCTGCTGTTACCCAACCAACCTCTGGTGTACCTGCATTCACACCTGAGCAGGAGCTGGCGATGCTGCGATAGCTGTTGTCCTCCACCATGATGGGACAACTCAACACCATTGTTGCTGTTGCCGCCAAGCCGAGGGAGTTCACCCTCACTGACTTCATCAAGATGCAGCCACCCTACTTCAAGGGTGAGAGTGAGCCTAACATGGTGGACAAAGCTGATGACTGGGTGTTGGCCCTGGATCGGACCTTCGAGGGTATGGCTTGCCCTCCTCACCAGAAGGTTCGGTTTGCGACGTACGTGCTAGATGGACCGGCGCGTGTTTGGTGGAATGGAGTTGCCCGCACTCGAGACACCTCCTCCATGGAGTGGACTCAGTTCCTGAAGCTGTTCAGAGAGAAGTACATCTGTCCTGCGTTCCTGAGGAAGAAGGAGGCTGAGTTTTACAGTCTCAAGCAAGGAAGCATGAGCGTGGCTGACTACGTTCAGAAGTTTTTGCTGTTGGAACGTTACGCCACCGACCTTGGAGCTGACAGAAGAGCAACCTTGTTCTTGGAGGGCCTGAACTACCATGTTGGTCGAAGCCTCGTTCCACAACTGCCACTCACGTTTCAAGAGATGGTGGAAAAGGCTCTCGCCATCGAGTCTTATCCAGGATTTCAGTCTTCCAGTGGCTTCAACAACAACAAAAGGAAGAATCCGAACCAGCATGAGAACCGTGGACGTGATCACTGCAACAGATGCAATCGCCACCATCCTCCTGGAAGATGCCCCACCAACAATGCACCTGCTCGTGTTGGCAACCGTCCTCCACCAACCTGCCATGAGTGTGGCCAGGTTGGGCACATCCGACCCAACTGCCCTCGTTTCCAGCAAGGGCAGAATCATGCTCAGCAGCCACAACAGTCGAGACAGAACCCTCCACCGTGGAACAACAACAACAATAACAACAACAACCAGAACCCGAGACGTCCGCCAGCTGAGAGGCAGAATGGGAGAGTGTTTGCTCTCAATGCTGAAGAAGATGGTGAAGGCAATGAAGTGATTGAAGGTACACTACACCTCAATTTGCATCCTTTAAAAGCTCTGTTTGATTCCGGTTCCTCCAATACCTTCATATCTAGACAGTTTGCCTCTATGCTTGAAATCGAATCTGAGTTTATGGATCATGTGTTAGATGTAAAAACTCCTAGTGGTAAAATCTACTCCTCGTACCTCCAAACTCCTACCTTGAACCTCTGTGTATCCAGAATAATGTTTCCCACAGTGTTCGTCTTGCTTGATATGACCATTTTTGACATCATCCTGGGTATGGATTGGTTAAAGAAGTATAAAGTTGTTCTGTTCTGTGAGGAATCCAAGGTTAGTCTGTTTCATCCTGATGAAGGAAGAGTGTGTGTCAAGGGCAAGAAGCGAGGAGAGCGAAAGTTCGTCATCTCTGCCATCAAAGCTGAAAAGCTCGTCTCACAGGGGTGTAGAGCCTTCCTAGCCTCCATTGTTCTCGATGCTACACCTCCTGCCCTAGACCATGTTGCTGTGGTGAAGGAATTCCCAAATATCTTTCCTGAGGAGTTGCTCGGGTTGCCACCAAATCGCGAGGTGGAATTCTCCATCGAGCTCATACCTGGAACTTCACCGATTTCGAAGCCACCTTACCGCTTGGCTCCTACTGAGCTGGCGGATTTGAAGAAGCAGCTTGAAGAGATTCTTGACATGGGTTTCATTCGCCCCAGTGTTTCCCCTTGGGGAGCCCCTGTCTTGTTCGTGAAGAAGAAAGATGGATCCTTGCGGATGTGTATGGATTACCGCATGCTCAACCAGGTGACAGTGAAGAATCATTATCCTTTGCCGCGCATCGATGACCTATTCGATCAGCTGAAGTTAGCCACCGTGTTCTCCAAGATGGATCTGCGAAGTGGCTACTACCAGATGTGTGTGAAAGATGATGATGTTCCGAAGACAGCGTTTAGAACTCGCTATGGGCATTATGAATTTTTGGTCATGCCTTTTGGTTTGACAAATGCCCTGCTGCGTTTATGGACCTGATGAACTGAGTATTCCACCCATACCTCGACAAGTTTGTAGTGGTGTTTATTGATGATGTTTTGGTTTATTCTGAGACGTTGGATCAACATCGCGAGCACCTGCGGATTGTACTCAACACATTGCGAGAAAATCAATTGTATGCAAAATTCTCAAAATGTGAGTTTTGGATAAAGGAAGTGATGTTTCTTGGTCACGTGATTTCTGCCGGCCATATAGCTGTTGATCCTGCAAAGGTAGAAGCTGTGACAAAGTGGAATGCTCCGAGAAACCTGTCAGAAATCCGTAGTTTCCTTGGTCTAGCTGGTTACTATCGGAAGTTTATCAAAGGGTTTTCTGAGTTGGCTTTACCTTTGACCAAGCTGACTCAGAAGGAGGTCAAGTTCTCATGGACCCCTGAATGTGAGGACAGTTTTCAGAAGTTGAAGATGAGTCTGACTTCTGCTCCAGTGCTTGCTTTACCTGTTGAGGGTATACCCTATGTCATCTACACTGATGCATCTCGACAAGGCTTAGGGTGTGTTCTGATGCAAGACGGAAAGGTGATCGCCTATGCTTCTCGACAGTTAAAACCTAATGAAGCTAATTGGCCTACGCATGATTTAGAGCTGGCTGCCATAGTTCACACTTTGAAGATCTGGCGACATTACCTCTATGGAGAAAAGTTTGAAGTCTTTTCTGATCACAAGAGTTTGAGATATCTGTTGACTCAGAAGGATCTGAACTTGCGACAGTGTAGGTGGATGGAATATCTTAAAGATTACAATTTCACCATCACCTATCATCCTGGTAAAGCAAATGTCGTAGCTGATGCTTTAAGTCGCAAGAAGGATGCTGTTTGTGCTGCTCTGAGATGTTCTGTGTGGGAAAACCTTGAACTTGTGGCCAGTTGGAGACCTCAGCTTGTCGATTCAGAGGAAGAAGATAAGTTGTGTGTTCATATGGCCAGTTTGACCGTTACACCAACCTGGATCTCAGAAGTCGTGTCTGCACAGTTGGAGAGTTCCGAGCTTGAAGAGTTGAAAGCTTTATCTGAGAAACCACAATCTGACTTCTCTGTCGGAGTGGATGGTGCTATCCACTTCAGACTAAGGTTGTGGATACCTGATGTTGGTGATCTGAGACAGAAGGTTTTGAGTGAAGCTCATGGTTCCAAGTACACTATTCACCCTGGCACAACAAAGATGTACAAGGACTTACAGCGAAGCATCTGGTGGAAGAACATGAAGAATGATATAGCTCTGTTTGTAGCAAAGTGCTTCACATGTCAGCAAGTCAAGATTAAACATCAACGACCTGGTGGTCTTCTTCATCCTCTTGAGATTCCAGAATGGAAGTGGGAGAGGATCACAATGGACTTTGTTACAGGTTTCCCTAAGTCCAAGAGAGGTTATGATTCTGTCTGGGTGGTGATTGATCGGCTTACAAAATCTGCTCATTTCTTGCCTTTCAAAACCACGTATAAAGTTGCTGAGATGGCTCAGTTGTATGTGGAGTGGATAGTTCGTCTACATGGTGTCCCTGCTGTGATAGTTTCTGATCGAGACCCGAAATTCACTTCTTGTTTATGGGGTCAGATTCAGGAAGAGATGGGTACTGATCTACGTTTCAGCACTGCTTACCATCCGCAAACTGATGGTCAGTCCGAGAGAACAGTTCAGATTCTGGAGGACTTGCTTCGTGCTTGTGTGATGGATTGGGGTGGTGCCTGGGATCGGTATCTACCATTAGCAGAGTTTGCTTACAACAATAGCTACCAAGCCAATATTGGTATGCCACCTTTTGAATCTCTCTATGGTAGACCTTGTCGTTCACCTTTGCACTGGGATGATGTTGGTGAACGTTCCCTAGTGAAGACTGATGACATGCAGATGATGCTTGAGAAGATACAGTTGATAAAGAAACAGATGAAAGCTGCTCAAGACAGACAGAAGATGTATGCTGATAAGAAGAGGTCTGATGTAAGCTTCTTAGTGGGAGACTATGCTTTTCTAAAGATCAAGCCTATATGTTCTATTGCAAGATCTAAAGTAAAAGGCAAGTTGAGTCCTCGCTATGTTGGACCATTTGAGATCTTAGATAAAGTGGGAGATTGTGCATATCACCTAGCTTTGCCTCCTGCTTATGATAAGATTCACAATGTGTTCCATGTTTCTGTGCTGAGGAAGTACGTTAAGGATCTGTCTCATGTGCTCTCCATTGAACCTGTGGAGATTAATGAGAATCTGACTTATGAAGAACTACCTGTGAAGATCCTTGACTCCCGAGTAAAGCAGCTTAAGAATAAGGAGATAGAGTTAGTAAAGGTTTTATGGAGATACCATGGTTTAGAAGAAACCACTTGGGAGTTGAGAGATGAGATGTTGCGTACTCACCCTTCCCTCTTCGTATGAGATTTCGGGGACGAAATCCTTTTTAAGGGGTGGAGTGCTGTAACATACTGAAATCTCCTATGTACCTCTTTGTATTCTTTTCTATAAGCTTTGACCTTCATTTTCGTTCCATTTGTCCTTGGTTTTGATTTAAAAGAAATTAAGAAGGTTATTGGTTAAATGTTTCCCATATATTCTTATTTTGAGGTTGCATGCACAAATGCCTTAGTTAGAATTAGATAATGGGCCTAAAGTGCAAATTCACATTAAGTAATAAAAAGAGTAAAATAATTCGTCCTAGAATCTTCTAGTGTTTCCTAGAATATAAGAAATACTAAGGAAATCCGAATTTTATAAAAACAAAGAAGATAAATATAATAAGTAAAGGAAATATGAGAATTTATGAGTAAAGAAGATAATTACAAAGATTTTTGCAACAAATATGATAATCTGAAACCATCATGATAATTTGATAGTTTAATTCGTTTCCTTGAGCAAAGAGTAACTTAAGGGTCAAGTATGATTTAAAATGAAAATATTAATAACATTATCAATGGAATATAAGAAATATGCCAATAAAAAGAAATAAAATAATTAATGCTCTCAAATCAGGAAAATTACTTCAAATTCGTATTCTAAACATAAAAATAAGCCTCTGTGCAAATTTGCAACTAATTTGGATAATAAAAGAATAATAAGAAAAATAGGAGAGAGAAAGTGTGTAGAATGTTCTAATTAATTTAATAAATATAAAGATAATGTCAACCTGTGAGGATAATTGCAAAATCATGTTCTAAACCTTTTGGGAGACTTATGGGTGAAGTTACATTAATTTTAGATAATGTTATCACCTCTTTTGAAGGAGGAAAGAGAAAATGACATATTAATTATTTCACCTATCAAACTTTCTCAAAATGAAAAACTAACTCCATATTTGGATTCTACGCATCGAAATAAGTCAGGATATAAATTTTCATAATTTTTGGGCAACGTTTGAGCCTCCAAAAGAAGAAAGAGAAAAACATCTACAATCTAATAGTTTTAATCGACTTTTGCTCAGGGATATTTCCCTGATCTAATGCGAGATCGGACGGTCCAGGTTGATTAGTGGACCCGTGTCCACCGATCCGACGACGCACGGTCGTCTTCAACCTTGAGTCGGATTAGGCAACATATATGATTTTTCGTTTTCTTAAAATCGCAATAACTTGAGATTTACTCAACGATTTTCCTTGATTTTTGTTGCGTTGGATTCCTTACGAGATTTCGCACAGGATTATCCCAAACTTTTCGAGCTTTGACGCCTATTCGGGAAATGCCCAAAGTAGCCGCCGACCACTTCCCCTTGCTCCTACCCACATCCTAATCTAGGGTTCCTTGCCTATAAATAACTCAACCCTTGCGACCGCCATCACCTTAGCAACCTGTTCGTACCTCCAATTTGGATTTTCGTGGACGTTTCGACCCCCGACGAGCAGTCGAAGGTCCCTAGCTTGTGGCGCTTCTCCCTCTCTTTTCCGGCCACCTCGGTTCGAATCAAAGGTACCATTGAGTTCGTCTCGTCCTTCTCTTTCTTTCGACTATCTAAACGCAAGTTTTCGTCGAGTATAGCGATTTTGCCCAAATCGGCCGAGCAAGCCTGCTCGCGCGCGACGAGGGTCGGCCGAGGTTGATGACGACGCGCAAATGACTATTTTGCCCCTCCAGTTTCTTCTCCTTTCGTTTTCTCGCCAAGGACACGACGATCTTTTACCCCTGTTTAACCGCCGGGTCGCTCGAACGGTTGCGAGAGGCCCTGAGACGCGGGTCGCCACTCTCAGTCGCCCGTGACCGCTCGATGCGGTTGGCTTTGCCTACGTGGCAAGCTGCCATTGGTCGGAGTAAAATAATTTTTATAAATTATTCCGTTGGTCAAAAATAATAAATAAATAGTGTTTTGAAATCAGGAAAACGAGATCTATTTAATAAAAATGTTTTTGAGATTAGGTTTTGAGTTTTTCGAAAAGGTGTTTTTAAAATCAATTTAATTATCTTAAAAATCACTAAAATTAACCCTAAAAATGTATATTTCCAAAATATACAATATTATATGTTATTTTGATCAGGAAAACCTAACTAAGACGATTATGAGGTTTTTGAAGTCTGAATCAAGAGTTTGTGCAAAAAGTTAGTAAATTAGGGTTTTCAATCTTTTAAATGAATGCATGTAAATCTAATATATGAATATAGTGATGTATTAGGAAGTTTGGGTTTATAGCTCGTGTGAAGAGTTGAAAAAGGGAAACTTAGGACACCTGTGGCCAAGGTATGTGTTTAGTATAAGTTTTGTTGTGCATCTACCTATCAGTTGGGAAATACTTAATCCAATACCTAAAGTTTTCTATGAGGTTTAACTTGATCTAAACCATTGAATTTCTTGAAACCTAAATGTCTTATTTGCCTCCAAAATCAGATATAGTATTCTCTTGTTTGGGTATTCATACCCCACTGCCATGATATATATTCATTTGCTTATCTTGTCATAAATCTCTTATTAGCATGAAATTAAATGTTCTATTTAATCTTTAAGTAGTGGTACTTGTGTACAACCACCCATAGAGGGCATGTATAAAATCACCCTAGGGGAATGTTTATTATTCTCCCCATTAAAAATTTGTAGGTGATTTGGAAATGTTTATAATTCTTCCCTCACCTAAGGTTAGAGGTTCGGTAGGTACCTCAACCCTACTTAGTTAGATAGACATATTAATAAACATGCTAAAACCTTTACTTACTTCGTTAATGGCAAGTTCTCTTATGAAAACCTCATACTCTTTGACATCTTCTCACACCAAATATCTAGTCTAGTTTACTTGTTACATCTTTCTTTGCCTTTGATAGATTGTTAGTGTAACACATACTTTTCCTTGTTTTCCCTCTTGCTGGGTGTCTTCCCAACCACCCAGGTGTTGGAGCTGTTCAAGGTGAAGGAAGGGCTTGAAGAAAGAATCCTTTGCTGTGATCGTTAGCTTGAAGAAGGATGGCTAGGTTGCTATAGCTAGATCCTCTATTCTATCTTATCTTTTCTTTTATAAAGCAATGATGTAATAAACTATATAGCCATTAGAAGGCTTGTTATTTCTTTCTTTCCGCTGCTATTGACATTTTATTATGTATCTGGAACCATGCTTATTTATTTGGAATATTATGCAATCATCCTCAAAGTCTAAAATTTCTGTTAAAAATTGTGGATGTTTGTATTTCCTTTAAATTTTAGTAAGGAGGTGATCTCGCCTCTTTACAGTTCTCCCACCATATCTTGGATGCACCTTCAACGAGGTGAGCATAAAAAAGAACCTTCTTGTTTGGTTGCACCTCAAGCATGTGGAACCCATTCTCGACTACAAGCAGCCAAGCCTCTGCCTTGTCAACCACTTCAGACTTATCCTCTCCCTAGAACTTCTAAATGTTCATCTTGACAAAGTCCAAGATGGTGGCTCCCAGTCGAGGATGAACAAGAAGTGGCTCACCATTCTCACCTCTAGCTATGTCTCTGAGGGCTAGGGAATGGATCGCCTCAGTTAGCAGTTTCTGTTTCTCCATCCATACCGCATCTGTAGTGTGAACCACCATAGTTGGTTCCAGACCACCAGACTGGTCCTCCTCCATCTGGGCTACCTCCTCGTACACATGTTTCTCCTCATGTTCTGGTCCCTCCTCTTGTTCAAGGTTGTTGAAAGGTATTGGTTCAGGGTTGGGGGCCTCATGTGCAGTTTCTTCAGGTCTCTTTCTCTTCTTTGAAGATTCACCACCATGGTTCCACTTCCTCTTCTCAGAAGACCCCTTCTCCTTGCGAGGAGGTCCATCACTATTGGCAGAAACTGGGATAGCAACGATCTTTGTACGAGCCATCTACAAAAGCATGCAAATTGACCTTTAGTCTATACATGACTAATTATACTTATGTCAATGACATCTCAATTACGTATCTTTTATTAATTTGGTGGAGGATTCCTTAAACCTTACCAGTCTTACCCATACCTCAAGAGGATGAGGAAGAGAGAGGAAACCCTAATCCTTAAAATCCTTAACAGAATTTGAGTTGAGAAGGGATGAACAAGATGAGAGAGTCTTAAAGGTATCTTATTTCGAGTCAGATCCTAAGACATTGGCCAGGAAGTCACACAGATCTGGGAGTCCTCGTATTCCAACTAGTGGTGCAGAGGAAAATATTTCCATCCCCAAACGTGATCCTTTTCTAGACACCTCTATCTTTCGGAAAATCCTCTAATAACTCCCTCAGTTCTACAAAATTTGTAAAATTTAATAATTATTAAAGATTAAATGATGAACCTATGCTCTGACACTACTACATTTTTGGCCAGTTACGTCACTACCCATAGCATCATTTTTACTAGAATAACTGACCTAATAGACTATTACATCAGCTTTATCAAAAAAATCGACCTTATAGGTTTCCCGTAGAGAAATTTCATGTGGTTTTGGCTTCGCGCCTCGATCTATAGGGTCGATGTTTCTAAATAACCAATTCCATAGGGTCAACAAAAAATGCAGGCACTGCTTTGGAACTCTAGGGTCGGTTTTTTCAAATAACTGACCCTATAGACCCTGACCTCTAGGGTCGGTTTTTTCAAATACCCGACCTTATAGATGGTCTCAAAAATTTCAGGCACCACTTAGTCTCTAGGGTCAGTTTTTTCAAATAACTGACCCTATAGACCCTGACCTCTAGGGTCGGTTTTTTCAAATAACCGACCTTATAGATGGTCTCAAAAATTTTGGGCACCACTTAGTCTCTAGAGTCAGTTTTTTCAAATAACCGACCCTACAGACCCGACCTATGGCGTCAATTGTTTGAGATAACCGACCCTAGAGGTCGGGCTGATATTAGACCAAAGCCGAGTCGTGTTTCAGTGTGTTTCAGTTCATTTTGTTCATCTCCCCATTCCTGCTCCCACACCCGAAGAGAAGCAAATCACCGTCACTTCCAAGGTCACATTCCCAACCATCTCCATGCCCGAAGAAAGGCAAATCGTCACCCCTTCTTAAATGATGATGCCCAACCGCTGTTTTCTTCTTTGGATGGCATTGACGCCTCCAGATCGACCACCATCTTTGGCGTCGTTCACTTTGGACGATGATGCTCAGCTGTTTTCTTCCTTGAACGACAATG
This sequence comes from Alisma plantago-aquatica, assembly GCA_963693085.1. Lineage (NCBI taxonomy): Eukaryota > Viridiplantae > Streptophyta > Magnoliopsida > Alismatales > Alismataceae > Alisma > Alisma plantago-aquatica. The sequence goes on along the minus strand of OY856413.1, from coordinate 1,108,388,915 downwards.
ACACCTATGACTTTGCAAGGGTCGCACATCTTCTCTCTCTAGTTCTTCTCCCGCACAACCTCCCCCACCGTCCGATTCTTCTCAAGGTAGCATGGTTGTCTCTTCCGCCTCACTCCTCCATTTTCTTCTTTAGCATGTCCATGTTGGGCTGCACGGCCGTGGTGATGTCACGGTCGTGATGGGTAGCACTGTCGTGCTGTCTGAGTTGCAGAAAATTCAAAATTTGTCGATTTTGCATTTGTTAATTCTTACTACTCCTCTAAAATTGATATATATTGACCCCTAATTAATACATTATAATAGAATTGAATCGTGCATTTGTGTTGTTGCAGGTGCTATTGACTTGTTGTTGACTTGCATATATTTCTTCTTCAGCTTACAAGTGAGGTATAATATTCTCACTCTCCCAATGTGCCATTTTATTTGACTAGTAAATCAACCAATAATATAAATATGTATTCTTTCATATCTACATTTTGTTATCAATCACATATGTAATCATTATATACATTCCAGAAATATGAGGGTAGACATTGTGTAGTCTCATATTGACACTTTAGGGTTTATAGATGAGATCATCGATGCATGATGTTTAACTTAATATATAAATATGACAATAATACATTTATGTATCAACTTAGAAACCCGTTCAAAATTTACTCATTAGGAGCAAATTTTGGATAGTCCCCGGTTTGGGACTATTTTTGGATATTTAATCTCACTTAGGATGTAACTGTATAATGTATGTTTAGTTTTGAAGAAAATTTTAGTAGTATTTCCTCATTTGTTCTCTGGGTTCATATGTTAGTATCCATCAATAATACCACGATTTCAACGCTTATTTGCTAATACAGAAGATGTGCAAAATTTGTCTTGGCATGGGGAGTTAAAGGCCAATGATGATGGCATCCTACGACATGCATCTGATTCACCACAATGGAAGAAAATTGATTTATTATACCCTCAATTTTGTAAAGAACCAAGAAACTTAAGACTTAGACTATGTATAGATGGAATGAATCCCTATGGCACATTAAGCAGCCAACATAGCACGTGGCCTGTTATGATTGTTATATACAATCTTCCTCTTTGGTTGTGTATGAAAACTAAGTATGTGATGTTGTCAATATTGATATCAGGGCCCAAGCAACCTGGAAATGATATTGATATTTACCTTCAACCTCTAATTGATGTTGTCACTATTTGTTCCAGTATGATTCGCTAAATACTTTGATATTAGAAGTATGAATAAGGTAAGGATTCATCAATATAGAAAACTCCAATATACATTTTTAGCTTATTTCTAATATATGAAATGATTACAAATGTTTTACAACCATTTATATACCGACACGATAAACTTTGATATAAGGAATGTTGGATTCTTAGTTCCTTCAATCACTAGTCAAGTGGAGACACACATTGAGGATGTGAATGAATACTTCTGTACTGCATTCAAATATTTTGCTAGTGTGGGGAAGGAAATTATCCTAATTCCTTTTAACGTCAAGTAAGTATTATTATTCAGTATAATTTTAATAATGAATAAGTTTCTTTATTTTAATGTTTTTTTTATTCTTACTCAGAGCTAGACATTGGGAATTATTGGTTTGTCTCAAAATTGATGACTCTTTATTATGTTGACCCAATGGGAATAACAACAAGGGGCCACAAATTGAAATTGCCAACTATGGAGTAAGCATAAATTTAGTCAATGCTTCAACATGATATTTCTATTTAGAATTTCAATTTTACCAACTATCGTTTAATTGATAGGGGTATAAAGGATTTTCATGAAGGTGGAGGACAAATACCGACAAAATTAAAGACATTGACTTTGAAAAATGTCAAGGTAGATACTTTGACAACTGCTTAGTATTATATGTATTAATTTTCAACTCTTATATGTCAACGGTTATATTCTTACCTCAACTTCTATTTATAGTAGTTTACTAACATTAAGTATAATTTGTTATTTGTAGTGTCCTATACAAAATAATGACTGGGCTTGTGGCTACTATGTAATGAAATATATGAAAGCTATTGTCCAAAAAGCATCATATGACATTTAGACTATAGATCAGGTAATAAAGAATAACATCATAAATTTTCAAGTGATTTTAGTTATTTTATAAAATATTAGCATGTGCATTTTCTATTACAAATCTTTACAACTCAGCCTTACACACTTGAGGACTTAAATGAATTCTGAGAAGAGTGGTAAGATGCTTTTCTAAATGAAGTCAATATAACATTGGATTAAATATGTCAGCTCCATTTATGTATGTGGTTTCAGTACTCTTTCATAGTTACTTTTGTATCTGACGTTCAATATCATCTCAGACTTGCAATCTATCATTTTGTAGATTATGATGTGATTATGTGTAACTCAACTAAATATATGAATAATTTTTGTTATGAATGTGTGGTTTGGAATGGTGAAGGTTGAGCATCAATTCTCCCCTCTCCCATATCCTGGTTCTTCTTGTTCTTCTATTCTGTTTCTATTTTTGTAGAATTTAAAAAAAAAATGCAACGGTCGTGTTGTGTAGCATGGCCGTGTTGGCTTCTGGTATTCAGGCCGTGTTGTGTAGCACGGCCGTGTTGGCTTCTGGTAGCACGGGCGTGCTGTGTAGCACAGTTGTGTTGGCTTCTGGTAGAACGACCATGTTGTGTAGCACAACTGTGTGGGGATATGGTAGCACGGTCGTGTCGCGTAGCACGCCCGTGTGTGGTTACAATTTATAGACCTGTAGCATCGGTTTTCTTAAATAATTGACCTTAGAGGTTCACTCTAAGGTCAGTTTTTTAAGAAAATTAATGCTACAGGTCCACAAATTGTCAAGCACAATCTCTAGACCTGTAGCATCGACTTTCTTAAAAAAATGACCTTAGAGTGAACTTCTAAGGTCGGATTTTTAAGAAAATTGATGCTACATGTCTACAGATTGTCAAGCTCAATCTGTAGACCTGTAGCATCAGTTTTCTTAAATAACCGACCTTAGAGTGAACTTCTAAGGTCAGTTTTTTAAGAAAACCGATGCTACAGGTCTACAGATTGTCAAGCTCAATCTATAGACCTGTAGCATCAGTTTTCTTAAATAACCGACCTTAGAGTGAACTTCTAAGGTCAGTTTTTTAAGAAAACTGATGCTATAGGTCTACAGATTGTCAAGTTCAATCTATAGACCTGTAGCATCGGTTTTCTTAAATAACCGACCTTAGAGTGAACTTCAAAGGTCGGTTATTTAAGAAAACCAATGCTAGAGGTCTATAGATTGAGCTTGATAACCGACCTTACAACTTTGGCCATAGTTTCTTCCTTGTTTTTTACAGCCTATTGTGTCGGTTTTCTTTGGTTAAAAAACTGACCCTATAGGTCAAATTCTATAGCGATGGCCACTTAGGAGTCAGTTAAAAAGTGACACTATAGGCTTAAAAAAATCGATGCTACAGACCATTCCTGTACTAGTGTGATACCAAATGTAACGACCACCAAGAGGTCAGAGCCGTTATCCCAATAAACCAGATCAAAAGTTTGACAAATAATCAGTAATAATTATGAAATTCTGCTAACTAAACTAAAATCTGGTGTAAAATAAAACTTTGCATACCTTTTAAAAACCTTGTATATCTACTGCTATCCACAGCGTGAATCTATTCTATCTAATCCTCCTCGCACTTTATTTCTTATTTTCACAATGTGTTACTTTATTATTTGTTCCTTTCAGGGTTGTACCTAAAACATCGACAAACAAAATGTCGGTCAGCATATATGAATATGCCGGTATGTGGGGACAACCAAACTGTCACACATAAGGCTAACAACCTAAGTATCACAACCAATTTAATTAATAATTTGATTTACGATTTCAATGTGTCAGACTCCACCACTTTTTCCCTAACCCTGGAATACCCCCTCTTAGGGTTTCTCGTTGTCATTGCCTTAAGGCCACCTTCTCCATCCTGAGCTTGGTTCCTGGGGTCACCGCTCATGGTGCCCATTAGTCATGCAATAAAGACCACCTTCTCGATCATGATCTTGGTGTCTAGGGTCACCACTCTTGGTGCCCATGGGTCTTCCCTCATGGGCTTGACCTTTTTGCATTCTCCATTAGGGTGGCATGTAGGTGCGAGTATACACACTTACATTATACTTGTGATAATCATAGGGACTTTATAATTTGCAAGTATGAACATCCGAACTGATAGGTTGCATTCAATGTGATTAATCATTTGGAAATCCTTTGAAAAACTAAGGTGATTAACCATAATTAACCACATACCTATCAGGCAGACTTGAGTGTAAGAATAATCCAAATAAGTAAGAAATCTAGAATCAAGCAAGCACACAATTTGGCCCTAGAATTCACATCCAATATTCCTATCATGGATCATGTCATCCAAGTCTATTAGGCCTAGTGGTTCCCTAGGGTTACTAGCTCTTTTAGAATTCCAACTACAATTGGGGTTTCACTCCCTTTTACAACTTTAACCCTAATTTAATCAAAATATTCACCAGAGCCTAATTATCTCATCCTATCTTTCATAAATATCCTAAGATCATCTTTTGACAACCAAACCCTAATTTTTGGATTAACTACATCTTTTCTTCCCCTTTTCCCTTTACTTAGGGTTTCCAAGGATATTATTTAACATATTAGGTTTAAAACTCTAAATCTTGCAATTTCATCTCCTAAATAGATTAAGATTCATCTTTATCATTAAACAAGTTAACAGTGCTCGAATTAACTTATTAGCAACATAAAATCTATCCTTTATCATTAATTAAGGTTTCTAACCACAAATTAATACCTTTTTCATCAAAATTATATACTTTTGCAAAACAATATTGATTTCGACCTTCAAACTATTTTTACTTATTCCTCTTATTTTTTGATCAACTTTCATGTATAAAGTTTCTTCATCTGAGTTTCCTACTAATTTCTAGGATTTTTACAAGAAAAAGCCTTTTTCAACATTATTTAAGCAGAGAGGGAATTTATCAGAAATTCACGAGCCACTCGATCGGTGGACCGGTGATCCGCTCCTTGGATCAGACGATCCCTGACAAGCATACCCAAACTAGCCGCTCTCACTCTCATTCATTTGATCCCCCCTCGGGATCACGATAGTCTGTGATCCGATGGCTGGCCGTGGTAGTCTTCTTCCGACCAAGCGACGAACCGCAGTCAACTCGCCGATTGACTTTGAGCTCCAGGCCACCAGCAGAAAATCTTAGATGCCACGAAGCTTCATCGTCATCATCCAAACTCGATGCACTACTCAATTTCACAATCTAGCCTGACCTTCACTGCAAACGAGTCGCCGAAGCTCCATCGTGGCTTGTAGGTTGCAGAGGGGGTGGGTTAGGTTAGAATCGACAATTGAAAGCATCGTTCCACTCGTTGTCGCACTCCGTAGCGATGGGGATGGTTTTTAGGTATGCTGGTACCCTCGAGTACCCTTATATAGGTCTAGGTCATGGGAGTCCTACTATTTGGGAGTTTCTTCCCTCGTCGACGATAGCCCCCAAACCTTGGGTCTAGATGCTTCAAAACGTTCTCCCGAAGGTGATGGGCTCATTAGTTTTTCAGATTATCGCTTCCAGCGAGAGGAATTTGGATTCCCAAATCATCTCCCAGTCCCACTGGAACTCGGGGTAGATGATGCATGGCCGACCTTGGATCCGTGGTCCCCTGGACCATGCTGTCATCCAACGGCCGACATTGCTCCCCTCTATTGCTATTATCTAAAAATGAGTTAAAAAGGGTATTTTAACATGATAACTTGGAAAATTCATTTCTCTCTCCTTGTTTAACATTTTCTTCTCAAATTTTAGGGAAAACTCCATCTTGGCATTATCTAATTGTTTATTAAATTTGAAGGTTAACTTCCAACAGTTGAGAGTGTTTCCTTCACATACAAGTTATTCATCAATTAACCCAATTTTAATTAGTATTTCTTTTTCATTTGCCATTATCTAATTATCTCAGGTCCCTTGATCCTCAAGGAACCCTAAGGGTACATAATCTCCCTTGGGCATGCTACCTTGGACTAAGCTGGTTTGGGGCCCGTACCATACTCCTAAATGGAGTACTAATCTCTATAGAGCTATCTTGAAGAAGTTACCTACTAGAGATAGAATGAGAAGATGGGGTCTACAAGTTGCTGCTGAATGCCCTCTCTATGAGGAGGTAGAAGAAGACCACAACCACACCTTCAATACTTGTAAATTCTTGAAGTACATCTGGGACGTGATCTGCCTCAAGTGTACTTGGGGAGTGAATGACTGTAATAGCTTGGTGACGAAAGCTGATTACTTGGTGAACAGAAGCAGCAACAGAGCACAATTAGGCATGGCTGGTGCCTTGCTGGCGGCTTTTAGTTTTTTTGTATGGGAAGAAAGGAACCGTAGGATTCATGAAAGAACTGCTAACAATGAAGACGTAGTGATTAACAAGATTTCTAACAACATAGCTAGAATGTTAAGGGCCGAAAAAGGCCTGGCCGGGGGGTTTCCCCACCGTGCTAAATTATATTGGGGTTTTTGTAGTTAGATACACCCATGTATATTTTGGTTCCATATGATGTAATGCTTGTGTAAGTTGGTCTGTTTGTACAGTCCTTTTGGCAATATATTTACCTATTTCCAAAAAAAAATCTCCCTTGGGAAATATCTCCTTGCCTTTTCCCATTATATTTATCCTTTTTCTTATATTTCCCTTTTTATTAGGAAAATACTTTCCTTTTTATTTCTCTTTCTTTTTAATTGGGCCCAATGGACAACTAAGCCCAATTACAAACAATCAAGGCCATTGTACACAAAATCCACTAATTAAAGCAAACAAATCAATCATAGATTTCGTTCATCATTAAAAGAGAATTACACATCTCATTACATTATTCAGAAAATTGAGGTTATAACAAGGGGATATATATATATATATATATATATATATATATATATATATATATATATATATATATATATATATATTGGTTCTCCTTTCTTCTAGATCTAGACACAATTTCCTCCTTTGACTGGGGTGGTGGTGTGGATGCCCATCTGCTGACTCTCTTGCGGAGGTATCTTATGGGAGACTTTAAGGGGGAGATGGTCCAGGATACAGAGGGCTACGATGGCTTGATAGGTTTGATTGCAGTAAGCTTTCACATATTATTTTTTTCTTTGAAGTAAATGCAGTTGATTTCTTGACATATCCCTACTATAACTATGGGTCTATGAGCATTTTTGGCTTCACATACCTATCATCCTGAGTGGTCCAGAGGGCTATCTACATGCTTCCCTCCCTACTTGCAATCATTGTATTGGTTGTAGCAGTAGAGTGAGGTATGAAAAGTGGAGGGGTGAACTAGAGACAATGATTGTTGTTGAGATATGTGTAGTACTATAACACTATATCATTTCGTGCATATGTACTTTAGCTGACTCCAATTGATTGTTGTTCATAGGTAACATTCAAGATCTTCTCCAGGTTACAGCATGGTGAGGCATCAACGTCTTATGTAGTCTATTTTGAGGTATTGTCTCTGGAAACTTGTCGGATCCAGTTTGAGTCTCATTTTGGGAGTGTTTTGTATATGGGTAAGCATGCTTCTCATCAGTTGGTTGGTGACTGGAACATCCCTTTTGACCCTTTACCTGGGTTGGTTCCTCCTGATGTTGGGATCTATCAGGAAGATTGAGAGATATGTCTGGTCAGGAAACACATGAGGAGTACCTAGAGTGGTACTATGTGCATGGCAAGTTGGTACTCTTCTATGAAAGGGTATATGATTAGGTTCAATGTCATCTAATGGTAAGTACCTAAGTCTAATGTCATCTTTATCTTCTTGTATTATTTTTACATGTTTTTCTAATAGGTGATTGACTATGATTCATCCAAGGAGTAGGGTGATAAGTGGTATTAGTTTCATCATCCACCTCCTTTAGAGGTGTTTTTTCTCTTCCGAGGATCTGCCTTCTCCACTTGTTTATGCTCGTGTCTTTTACGATGTCCCCAGGCTAAGGCCTCATAAATATTTTGGATTGGGAGGCTCGTGTCACTTCTCAATGACTTTGGCTAGACCTCATCCTTCCAGGGGATAGATACAACTTTTGGATGCAGTGGGTGGACCTTTTGGATCGAGTTTCCCATATGGCTATGAGCACAGTAACCACTTCGGGGGATCTTCTGGTGTTTATGAATTCTCCTTGGACATTCCAGTCAAGTTTGTAAATCCATCTTTAGCCATCATTGAAGCACCTTCCTCTCATCGTAAGAATTTTGTGGAGGTGCCTTCCAACAACCCATCTTTAGGTCATCGGTGGTCCACTAGAGGTATTCATTCTAACATGAGCAAAGAGTGTGGTTCTTCTGAGATGTCTTCAACTTATAATCGGCCTCTAGCCAAGCATTTGTCAGGGTGACTGAGGAAGAAGTTGAAGAAGTGGCAGTTGTCTTTGAAATTTCTGTTTCATGATGTATTTTCCTTTCCTATAAGAAAAATCATGTATTATCTATGCTTGTAATGGTAAGGCTCTTTGAATTTTGAATGAAAGTTTGAATTTGGGTGAAAATTAAATTATGAGGTTTTGTGATATTTGATTAGAAATAAGATTTTAGGAGTTTGATGTTTGAAAGATTTTTGTCACATTTGTAGATTCCATCGATCAGCATACCAATTGAAGGTGGAAGATTGTAGTGATCCATCGATCTCGTGGGGCATAATCTTACTACTTTTGGATGTGTGTCTACATCGACTATTGATGTAGATACTTATAGAAGATTGTGTCATTCCATTGAGGAAAAGTACACAAATCTCTTTGTCTATAGAATGAAAATTTTTCTTATTTGGGGACTACAAAATAAGCTTGTTTCCCTCATCTATTATGCACATCTTGACTTTTACGACCTAGAGCTATGGTAGAGAGGGATATATAGGAAATCTCACTTCTGAGGCACCTTCCAATTAATATGTCCTTGGTGTGTTGTTGCATTATTGATCTCTCTGATATTAAAGAAGTTCAGATGGTGATCTTTGGTGTGACCTACCACCTTGGTCATTTGGCTTACTTCTCTATTGAGAGAGAGTTGATGTTGGCGATGATCCTATTTTGGTATCTTCTAAGTTACTCCTTCCATTTTGAATATGTCAGTATGACTCCTAACCTGAAAGGATGTGTCTAAGATTACATAGATTCCCCTCCATGATAGATGTCCTTTGGTACTGAAGAATTCTAGTTAGGGTGCTGAGTTGGGGAATCTTCTTGGAACGAAGAAGTCCAAGATTATCAATGGTTGTCTGATGATGGCCGCTTCAATTAGATGACCTTCATGTGGGATTTTCTTAAGAGAAAAGCATGATGTAGTGTCTCTTCTGACATATCTTGTTTGTGAGCACATACCTTGATCATTCTAGCGGAGCTATTCTTTAGAGAGATCTTTTGGTGAGCGATTGTTGTTGCTTATAAAGTTGTAGCCATCTCATAGAGGAAGGAAACTATCATTCCTTTGATACTAGCTGAGTTGTATGAGAGCTTGAATGAGGTAAAGTTGATTGGAAAGATGAGGGGACCCTCTAGGGTCCTACATATTTATCTGGGAATGCATATTAGTCCTACCCTATTAAAGGAGTCTTCACACCCTCATTGTAGCATGGAGAATGGGTTTTTGTAAAAAGGACATCTAGATTAGTGATCCCTTTAAGTATGTGGAGATATGGCTCAGTGGCATTGTGGGTTTGACGTTCATGGACATGCACTGGGGATAGATGTAATTTCATATTAATAACTTGGCTTGTGGATTGGCCTTGCATGATTATATATGAATGATCATCTTGCTAGACCTAGAGTTCTGTGTCACATATTACCCTATTTAGTACTATGATAGTTCAGTCCTTAGAAATGTGCATATTAAGTTGAAGCCCCCCTATTTTTTCAAGAAGCTACTGGTATATTCTCAAAAACTTCATGCGAATGTGGCACAAATGTTGCTAAAATGGAAGAGGTTGACTCAAGATGCCTTCCCTATAGGTCGAGAGTGCCATCCTGAATATTAGGAGTGGCTTGCATCGACACCCTTAGTGATAGTGACTTGTATTTTTTCCAGATAACATGATGAACCATGTTTTTCTTCTTTTTCATGTGTTTTTTTTGCATGAGAAGCCAAGGTTCTATAATGAGTTATTTTTGAAATAAAGGTTTTTTCATTCATGGTGTGTGACATCGACTATGGGTACTCCCTCTGTGATATTTAGAAATATGTGTCCGGACTTAGGTCCCTGAGGTGCATATTGCTATGACTTCTCTTATAATGAGTTAGTCAATAAAGAACAATCTGGAGCTCCAATCTGATCATTTTAGGACACCAGGGATGACTTATAGGCCTTCATATGTTGAGATCACCTCCTTCTCATCCACCTCTTTGCATGAAGTGAGAAGGTTGAAACCCCAAGTGTTTTAATCGATCTTCCATTTCAATTTGATGATAAATGTTTCCTCCCTCTGACTGTTCATGACCCGTTCTAATATGAGGAGGGTCCTCATTTTAGGGAAGAAGTTGGATAAAAAACTCTATTAGACCTAGGTGTCACACTAAGTGCTAAAGTCATGCCATGTAGCAGGTGTATCGACGACAATTCCATACTCAATTGGGACAACGTCTTAGGTGTCATAGACACTCTAGTAGGCTTCACTCTTGACATTATTTAGTGTCGCAATCCACTAAGAGCATGTGTATACTTGTTTAAAGGGCTATTCAATTATTTTTGTATGGTTTCCACCAACCATGGATCTTTTTAATGGGAAGATTTGGTTTGGACCTTGATGCTCAGGGCCTTAGTATAAGAGTTTGAGATCATGCATGGAATGAATGGGGTTTTCTAGTCAAGGTTTTCCTCCTCATGACTCCCAGGTTAGTTCGTATAGTGTTGGGTCCCACCTCCTTTTAAGAGATTAGGAAAGAATAGTTTAAAGGGTATTCAACCTCCACCTCCTCTTAATGATCTTTATCATTTAGGTTAACCCTAAAAAATGTAAGATTTATGGAATACTCCTATGATTAGGCGTCTGGATGCTAATAATGAAGATTAGACCTGACTTGCCTCTAGGGACTCATGGCCTCTTCCATCCTTTTATCAGTCATGGGGCTTCACCTTGCCTTTTACCACTATCATGAACATGTTTGGGTGAATCTTATTAGGATGGGCCTATTTTAAGGAGTTATTTTTAGGTTGTAAAGCCATTGGGGCCTCAGGATAATGACCATCCTCCTTCTGTCCTTGACCCTAGGTTCCATTTTGACCTTTCCTCTTCAGGGTGCATGGGGGACATTGACAGGTGTTTAAGTATATTTTAGATTTTTTTAGAGGGCAAGAGCTTTTGGCTCCCTTACATAGCTTCATGTAAATTTTTCTCATTCTTGTAGTCTGATTAGTAGTATTAGCATTTTACAAGGTTAACATGTGTGTGATGAAGATGAATGTCTTCATCTATGTCCATTAAGAGTATGCCACCCCAATCATAGACATCATGGATGATGTAGGCCCCCTCCCATTTAGGATTGAACTTGACCCTAGAATTGATGTTCTATATGACATGCTTCACCAAGTCACCCTTGTGGAAATTGTGAGTTCAAACATTTGTGTTGAATACTCAAGTCGGTCTTACTTGGTAACACTATGAATGGTTTAAGGCTTTTGTCCTACATTCTTCAAGGGTGTATACAAGAATTTCCATTTTGTAATTGAAGCTTCATTCCTTAAAATTTATTTGATCTTATCAATTATTAGACTCTTTTTATTGAATAGATCATGAATGCTTTTAGTAGAGTATTATATTATTAATAATTTTATCAAAAACTTACAACAACTTTCCAAACAAAGGCTAAAAGAAAAAAGGTAGAGGTATGACAGGCATAAAGTCTACAATAGGATCGAAAAGGGCATAAGAAAAAACAATATGATCAATCTTGAAGCCACTCTGCATCTAGAATATGTGCTTCTCATAATATGCATAGTGAAGGGATTTATATCTCCACTAGTAAGATTTCTTCTGTCCAATATATTAGGGAGTATGTTGTAGCTCCTATGGAGGTCCTGATAGAATTACGGTAGGACCACAAGGTGATTGGAAATTTTTTCACGGTAGTTGGCTTAAGAGTTTATTGTCTTCTTTGATATATTGATCAAAATATTTATGGTATCTATAATGGCTTCATTCATTTCAGGCTGGTAGGATGACATTCAATGATGTTTGATGCCAAGGAGCTTAGGTACTCATTCACGGTCTTGGCGACAAAGTTCATATCATTGTCAGACATGATTTCATGTGGTATCCCATACCAATATATGATGTTGTTCTTGATGAACTTGATGACCTACTGGGTTGATGTGTTGGACACTACTTATACCTATTTGGTGAAGTAATTGATTACAACTATAATGAAGCAATTTCCATTCGATGCCTTTGGATTGTTTTTTCCAATCATGTCAGATCCCCAAGTTGAGAATGGACAAGGCATAGACATGTTGTACAATTGATTTGTGAGCATATAAATGTAGTCCCCATTGATTTGGCAAGCTTGATATTTGCAGACATATTGGAAATAGTCCATTTTTGTGGTATTCTTCTATTAACCCAAGAGTTGTATTTTCTTGTCTAGCATTACTCCATTCATATGTGTGCCCAAAGACCTTGCATTGACCTTGTTTATGAGAGTTTCTACTTTTGTTTTTTTTGACGCATTAAAGAAGAGTCTGGTTGTAGTATTTGTGATACAACTGTTTTGCCCTTACAATGTATTGAGTGGCTTGCCATCTAAGTGCATGTTTCTCTCTCCAAGAGAGGTTCTAGGGAATGACTGAATTTGATAGATACATATTGATGTCATGGATAAGCCTTTCTTTTATCATTGGGTGACCATGCAATAGGTATGTTGGGAGAGTGTCTGATTCTCAAAAGAGAAGGTGTGGTCTTCCTAGATGTTGATCCATGAAGTGAGGGTCACTAGAGAATAATCAAATGCGTTGTGATCTCTTATAATGAAGTGAAAAGAGATGTGATCAAAATCCTAAGATAGAGAACACATATGTTCTTAAAATGGCACCAGGTTCTAATGTTGTGTTTTCTAATTGTTCTGAACCTGAGATATTATAAGAAGGGAGTCACCACAGACCTATAACTACCATGTCCCGTGGTGTCTGGCAAGTTGGAGAACTAAGATGCAAGCTTCATAATCAGACACATTGTTAGTGGCATTGAACTCTAGTTGTTCGACAAGTAGTAGCTGCCTCCCATGGCGGTTCTAGACAAGTATGCCTATTCCAACTCCTTTTCTATTTATATATCCATTGAATAAGATTGTCCACATGTCTGGACAAGTATGTCTATTCCAACTCCTAATCTTGTAGTGTCATGTGCCATAGATCCATTCCAGTGTCAGGAGTTTCTGGATGGTGAAACGAGTTCTCCTTTAATGGAAGCTCAAAGTCGTATACTATTGAGTATATGCATGATTCACAAGGATGGTTGTGGTCATACCCTGGCAGGAGAATGTCTGTGATCATATCTCAATTTTGATATATATGATGAGATTGAGGACAAATGCCATTGTACCTCAAATATTTGGGTTATGATACCATGGTTTCACTAGTATCATGACATATTACGAACGGACTAGGTTGTTCACTAGTGCCATGACCTATATACCAAGGGCAGACTAGGCTATTTTGTAGCTTGACTATATATGTCGCTATGGCAGACTCGTACTGATTGAGGGAAGACGAGATCTTAGGATTCTAGCTCTCCTACAGATCTTGTATGGCACTGATTTTGACGTAGAAGTGGTCAGTTGGAGTTGAGTGGTTTACCTCAATTCCTTAGGGCTTAATAAAATACATAATCCAGCCATGTAGTATATCTACTTAGGGTTAAACACACTTCACATCAATTGGTAAACCCTTGCCTTGTTTCTTATTATGTTCAGTTGTTAGATAATGTGGTAAGAAATATCAACCGTATAGAAAGTGGTAGCTTTACATGTTTACCTATATATTATGCTAGTTATGATTGATCTATTTTAGCCATTTAGCCTATTTAATTTGATTAAACTATTTAATTTGTTTAATCTATTTAACCTGCTTAGTTAGCTGAATTTTCTCATCATGTTTAATAAGGTTATCTGTTGTAATCAATAACCATTGGTGGAGAGTTATATCTCTCATTGGGACATAAGTATCACCTCATGGGTCACCACAACTTTTAAGGTGGTCGCTAGTGGTGTGGTCAGGATTTTGGTGCTGAAGTAGAGTAGCTTGGAGAGAAGTAGACGTAAAATGTTGTAAAGTAGTAGCTTGTTGAGTCCTAGAGTCATCCGTGTACTCTCAGGTTCGAGCATGAGCTGTTTTGTGGATGATATGTATATCGACACATCATTTTCATAGTGCGTGGTGGTTTGTATATGGCATGTATATGTAGAACATCACTCTTTTGTATTCAAGTTGTGGATAATGCCACTTGACATATATGTAAATACCTTATATGGTATGTGAAGTAATACATGTTGATGGATCTTTATGTAATATTCTTTGGACATGATAGTAATGTTTAATTGGTTTTAATTTACCCCATATTATGGTGTATGGTTAATTACTAGTGATCATGCATTTTGTTTTCAGTAATATTATTTGGTGTGGCAGGGTGTATCACAGAAAAGTTGGTATCAGAGCTTTAGGTTTGCTAAGTCTACAAGGACATAGGACTTAGGTTTGTGTCTATTCTTACATAATCTAACATATCTGATTGTAGCTTATGCTTATGTAGATATGTCTAGAGAATGTGAAAAACATACTGAGAGTAGTTATGTTGTGCCAGGAGGTGGCACTAGGAGGCAGGCACTTGAAGATAGAGTGCCTGAGATGGGGCCAGAGCATCCTATGATGCATCAGTTTGACTCGAAATCCACAACAGACACTGCTTTTCAATCCATGTTTGGACAACTCATGGCGACGAATATGCATATAGCAGATAGAGCGCCCTTACCTCAATCTAGCACTGCCGCCCCTAATGTGGAATCCTAGGGTACTGGGAATACATTTGAGCAGTTGAGACATGTCATATATTTGAGTATGTAGGTAAAACATACCTAGAAGATGTAGATATGTGGTTTATAGAGCTTGAGAAAGCATTCAAGATCCTCAATATCCTAGAAGAGGACAAGGTGAATCATGCGGTTTACCTATTGAAGGAAAGTGTTGGCCACTGCTAGACCATACAAGAGGAGAAGAGACTTGGGGTTATGATTGGTTGGGAAGAGTTTTTGTGGGAGTTTGTGGGCTCTTAATTCCCCGAGACATATTTGGTTGAGAAGATAACACAGTTTGAGAAGATCTGACAAGGTTCCTTGTCCATCAACGAGTATGAAGCAAAGTTTGTGGATCTTCTAAGTTTCTATCCTCACATGGAGGTAATAGAGAAAGAGAGGACCCATAAGTTTGAGAAGGGTCTAAGCATGGAGTTGTCAATGACAATGTCTTCTTTAGAGAACAAGGAGAGGTTCTCTACCTTTGTGGAGTCAGTGAGCAGGATTGAGAAGTCTGCTATCGAGAAGTGTGAAGCCAATGCTAAGAAGAGGTCAACTCAATTTTAGGGGTAGTAATTTGGAGGCTTTAAGAAGCCAGGGTTTTCGTCACCCAAAAGGATGGAACCGACAAAGACACATGAGTTGAATAAACAATTGAAGGAGTTACTAGAGAAATAATTTCAGGGGCATTCGTCTAGAGGCTTTAAGAAGCCAAGGTTTTCATCACCCAAAAGGATGATGCCGATAGAGATGCAAGAGTTGAAGAAACAATTACAAGAGTTTCTAGAGAAGGGTTTCATCATGTTAGACATTTCCCTTTAGGGTTCTCCTGTGTTGTTTGTTAAGAAGAAGGATGGTTCCATGAGGTTGTGTATGGACTACTAATAGTTGAACAAGGTCACCATAAAGAAAAAGTATCCATTGTCGAGGATTGATGATCTATTTGACTAGCTGAGAGGTGATACCATGTTCTCGAAGATAAATCTGAGGTCAGGATATCACCAGCTAAGGATCATCGAAAATGACATACCCATGTCTACTTTTAGGACTAGGTATGGTCACTATCAGTTTATGGTTATGCAGTTTGGGCTAACTAATGCACCGACAACTTTCATGGATCTAATGAACAAGGTGTTTATACCATAGATAGATCAATTCATGGTAGTATTCATCGATGATATCCTGATATACTCTAAGGATAGTTAGCAACATGAGAAACATCTATGCTAGGCGTTGATGTTGTTGAGACAACATAGGTTGTATATCAAGTTCATCATATGCGAGTTCTGGTTGACAAAGGTATCTTTTCTTGGTCACATCATACCCACTAAAGGTGTTTGAGTGGACCCTAGGAAGGTATAATCAATGCTGGAGTGGGAACAACCTAAGACACTGAATGAAGTTTAGAGTTTCCTAGACTTGATAGGCTACTATAGGAGATTCATCAAGAACTTTAGTGTTGTGGCATTACCCCGAACAACGTTGAGCAAGAAAGGTGTTCCTTTTGTCTAGGATGACAAGTGCCCACGTTCTTTCCAGTTGGTGAAAGAGAAGTTGAGCAGTGCTACAATCTTAGTCTTTCTAGAGCAAGGGAAACATTACATTGTCTTCTATGATGCATCAAAGGACGGTTTGGGGTGCATATTGATGCATGACAAGAATGTGATTTCTTTTGCCTTTTGACAACTCAAGAAATATGAGGAGAATTACCCGACACACAATTTGGACCTTGCAGCCTTGGTCCATGCCTTGAAGATTTGGAGACACCATCTGTATGGAGAGAGGTGTCAGATCTTCACTAGCCACAATAACATGTAGCATATCATCTCGAAGCATGACCTAAACATGAAGCAGAGGAGATGGATGGAGCTGATCAAGGACTATGATTCGTGATAGACTACCATCTAGGGAAAGAGAACATGGTGGCTAATGCACTGAGAAGGAATTCATCTTCATCATAATCTATAGATAAGGCACAATTACTTACCTTGGTATGCCACAATCGGGACATGTTGGTGGTGCTTTGCCAAATGAATGTTCAGTTGGCAGTTTCTCTATTGGAAGGCTTGTTAGCACAGTTGCAAGTGAAGTTGACATTGATCCAAAAGATCAAAGATGCACAATAGAATAATCCCATGATACAGAACATCCATGCAGAGTTTGGAGGCAAGAAGTATGATGGATTTTATGAGTCATAGGATGGGACATTTTGTTTTCATAGCATGATAGTGGTTACATATGCTAATGGTTTGAGGATGAAGGTTCTTGAGAAAGCTCATTCCTCAATGTACACAATTCATCCTAGAAATACCAAGATGTACTACAACCTAAAGGATCTATACTTGTGGCCTGGTTTGAAGTGTGATGTGGCAGAGTTAGTTGCTAAGTGTCAGTTTATCAGCAGGTCAAGGCTGAACATCAAAAGCCTACATGAATGTTACAACACTTGTCGATACTAAAGTGGAAATGGGATCATATTACCATGGATTTTGTGGTTGGTCTTCCTAGGAAAACAAAAGTTCATGATTCCATTTGAGTGATTGTTGATAGGTTGTCCAAGTCTTCTCACTTCTTGCTAGTCAAGACGATGTATACGATGGAGAAGTTGGCACTAATATATGTTGATGAGATGGGTTGTTTGGATGGTATTCCAGTTACCATAGTGTATGACAGAGGTCCACAGTTCACTAGTTGTTTTTGGGAGCATCTACATTTAGCCATGGGGACACAATTGAGGTTTAGCACAACCTTTCATCCTCATACAAATGGTCAGTTTGAAAGGACCATCCAGACATTGGAGGATATGTTGAGAAATTGTGTCTTGCAATTTCTTGGTAGTTGGGATGTGAATCTGAGTTTGATATATTTTTCCTACAACAATAGTTATCAGAAGAACATAGACATGGCACCGTATGAAGCGTTATATGGGATACATTGGCGTTCACTGCTTTGCTAGTATGAGATAGGTGAGTATCAACTTTTGGGTCTTAATCTAGTACAATAGACTACAAAGAAGATCAAAGTGATACAACAATAGTTGAAAACAACTCAGGATTAACAAAAGTCATTTTCTAATTATCACTGTAGGCCACTTGAGTTCCAAGCTAGAGACCATGTGTATCTTAAGGTCTCTCATTGGAAAGGTGTGTTGAGGTTTGGTAAGAAGGGTAAGTTGGCTCCCAGGTTTATGGGACCATACCCTATTTTGGCACGTGTTGGGAAAGTGGTATACAAGTTGGATTTACCGCCAGAGATGTACAAGTTGCATGATGTCTTCCATGTCTCCATGTTGAGGGAGTGTCACCTTAACATAGAGCTGATGTTGCAACCAGTGGAGGTTGAGTTGGAGGAGGATGTGTCATATGTTGAGGATCCTGTGTTGATCTTGGATAGGAGGGTGAAAAAGTTGAAGAAGACGTATATAGTTTTAGTAAGGTTTTGTGGCATCATCATGGTGTGGCTGAAGCCATGTGGAGTTAGAGGATGAACTGTGTAGTAAGTACCCGTCTCTATTCACATAGGATTTTAGCGGCAAAATCCTTATTAGGGTTTATGATTGTAAGACCCTTGACCTTTATTTTTTTATTAAACATGCTTCCTTACCATATTTAGATGCCTAAAACCTTAATCTAACCTTGTGATGTGCTTTTATATCATGTGACAAGCTTATGTTTCAAGTTTGGTCCAGTTTGGACATTGTTTGAGCTAGTTATGCATACATGTGATTGGTTTGGACCTAATTGCAATTTACCCAATCCTATGATTTTTGATACCTCACATGTGTTGACATCATGATTTGACATAGTTGAGATTTTGGTGCCTTGTCACACCTTGGTTTGAGTGGTGACACCTCATATGTGAGATTAGGATTTGCATGGATGTCCTAAGTGGATGTTTGACCTCCTATTTTGGTCGCCAAGTTTTGATCTATGAGGTTGATGAGGTTTGGATGTCATGTGGTAACCAAGATTGATCTCCCTGAGTGGTCTCTAAGTTCTTGACCTATGTGGTCAAAGCTATTTTGAACCTTAATGGTCGAAGGGATTTTCATTCTCTTTGGTCGCCAATGATCTATGTTCTCGTCGGTCACCAATGTTTGATATTCTTTTCTGTCACCAATGTCTCTTATCCCTAATGGTCACTGAAGGTGACTAGTCTCATCGGTCACCAAGGATGTGACCCTAGTTTTTAGAAGTTGATGAAACCATTGACCTTAGTGGTTGGTGAGAATTCTGGTTTCATGGTCGTCAGGTCATGTTGATCCTATGATGGTGATGTTTGACCTAAGTGCTTTCATGATCAATGGAGATGATAAGAATTAGGGTTTACCTTTAAGGGCTTTTTTTAACCCTAATTCATTGGTTCTTAGTTACACATGGTCTAACAGTCTTACCTTTGCCCTTCAATGAATACAATCTAAGGTTTTTGAGTAAAGTGTTGTTTGGCAATGTTAATCTAACTATTCTTAATGAATATAACCCTAATACAAGTAAGTGATGATGATGCTTAGCTTTCTTGTGTGATTAGCATGGTGGTGGAGTACTTTCTCTCTCTGTGTTGTTGTAACCCTAAATTTCTATCTTATGAACATCATGTCTCTTGAATATAATGTTGTACCAACTTGTGTAATACATGTGTGGTGATGGAATGATGAGCTTTGATAAGGCATGGAAAGATAATGATGTTCTTGTAGGGAATGATGTGAATGGTCTTATGACCTTGCACATGGATTTTCACCCTAACTAAGGTGTTATCCTATGTATGATGTTATAAGGGCTAGTACTTGTGTTGGTATGATGATGAGCATGGTTACATGTATGACAATGTAAGAGAAGCATGTGGTGATGTGATAAACTTTATACTTGATACATTTTATATATTATGAGGTTGTAATCGACCCATGATTTTGTAGAACTCTCTTAGGGTTTGTACGTAACTTGATTGATGTAGCCTTAAATCACCTGGATGAACTTAAATATTCAAGTAAAACCCTAATAATGTAGTGCCCTGTGCCATAGATCCATTCCAGTGCCAGGACTTGTTGGATGGTGAAATGAGTTCTCCTTTAGTGGAAGCTCGAAGACGTATAATGTTGAGTATATGCATGATTCACAAGGATGGATACGGTCATACCTTGGTAGGAGAACAAATGTAGTCATATCTCAGGTTTGTTATATATGGTGATACTGAGGACAACTATGGTTGTACCTCAGATATTTGGGTTATGATACCCTGGTTTCACTAGTACTGTGACCTATTATGGACGGACTAGGTTGTTCACTAGTGTCGTGACCTATATACCAACAACGAACTAGGTTGTTTTATAGATTGACTATATATGTCGCCATGGCGAACTCATACTAGCTGAGGGCAGATGAGATCTTAGGACTCTGTCTCTCCTATAGATCATGTATGGCATTGATTTTGACTTATCAGTGGTCAGTTGGAGTTGAGTGATATACCTAAAATCCTTAGGGTTTAATAAAATACATAATCTGGCCATGTAGTATATTTTTTTAGGGTTAAACATGCTTCACATTGGTTGGTAACCCTTGCCTTGTTTCTTATAATGTTCAGTTGTTAGATAATGTGGTAACATAAATCTACGGTATAGAAAGTGGTAGATTTACATGTTTCTCTATATACTGTGCTATTTATGATTTATCTATTTTAGCCATTTAACATGGTTAATTTTATTAAACCATTTAATTTTTTTAATTTTCTTAACATGTTGATTTAATAAGTTTATATGTTGTAATGAATAACCGTTGGTTAAGAGTTATATCTCTCACTGGGACATGGGTGTCACCTTATGGATCACCACATCCTTTTAGGTGGTCGTCAGCTGTGTGGTTAGGATGGTGGTGCTGAAGTGGAGTAGCTTGGAGAGTAGTAACAATAGAAGGTTGGATAGTAGTATCTTGTAGAGTCCTAGAGTCATCCCTGTATTCTCAGGTTTGGGCATGTGATGTATTGTAGATGATATGTATATCGACGCGTAGTTTTGGTAGTGTGCGGTGGTTTGTATATGGCATGTATATGTGGAATATCTCTCTTTTGTATATAGGTTTTGGCTAATGCCACTTGTCATATATGTAAATACATGATATGGTATGTGGAGTAATACATGTTACTGGATCTTTATGTAATGTTCTCTGGACATGATAGTAATGTTTAATTGGTTTTAATTTACCCTATTTTTTGGTGTATGGTTAATTAGTGGTTGGCACACATTTTGTTTTGAGTAAGCTTGTTTGGTGTGGCAAAGTGTCTCACACATATCATCAACGTAGACCTCCACCTCTGTGTGCATCATGTCGTAGAAGAGAGAAAACATTGCTCCTTGGTATGTAGTTCTAGCATTCATAAGACTCAATGGTATGACTTGGTACCAAAATATTCTCTACTCCATGATGAATGCTATCTTCTCTTTATCTTCTTTGTCTATCTTGTTTAGGTTGTAACTGGTGAACTAGTTCATGAAACTGAGTATTGCATGTCGATGGTGTTGTCGACAAGTACATCAACATGTGGAAGTGGGAAGTCATCTTGTAGATATGTTTTGTTGAGGTCGTGATAATCTATGCACATTCATACCTTCTGGTCTTTCTTCAGTTCTGGTACAATGTTGATGATCCATGTAGGATAGTTGTCAGGCTCTAAGAAACTAGCACTATATTTCTTCTGAACTATGTCCATGATCTTGAGACTCCATTCTAACCAAAACTGTCTAGCCTTCTACTTGATAGGACAAACACCAGGTATGGTGGGAAGTCAATGAACAATGATCGCCACATCCGACCCATGCATTTTAGTGTAGATCCATGCAAACACATCGATGTAGTGGTGTATAAGCACTAGTACAGAAATGGTCTATAGAGTCGGTTTTTTTAAGCCTATAGCGTCACTTTTCAGCCGACGCCTAAGTGGCCGTCGCTATAGAAATTTCTCTATAGCGTCAGTTTTTTTAACCCAAAAAAACCGACCTTGTATAGTAAAAACAGACCCTATAGGCCCTCAAAAACTAAACCCAAATGAGAAATGAATTTGTACCTGAACCCTATAACGTCAGTTTTTAATAAATAACTGATTCTAAAGATTATTTCTAAGGATGATTTGTTACTAAATAACCGACTCTAAAAAACCTATAGCGTCGGTTTGCTTAAAAAATCGACCTTATAGGTGTCTTGGCCGTTCCGCGTAGAACGGTCGTGCTGCATAAAATGGCCGTGTTGGGATGAGGTAGAACGGGCGTGCCGCCTAGCACGGATGTATTGGTCTATATTAGCATGGCCATGCTACATGGCACGGTCGTTCTACCTCATCCCAACACGGCCGTTTTATGCAGCACGGCCGTTCTACGCGAAACGACCAAGACACCTATTGCGTCGGTTTTTAAAAAAACTAACGCTATAGGGTCGATTTTTTTTATAATTTCTACAGAAACTGAACAGAACAAAACAGAAGAACAAGAATAAGATATGTGAGAGGAGAGCATTGATGCTCAACCATCACCATTCCAAACCACACATTCATAACAAAAATGATTCATATATGGAGTTGAGTACACATAGTCACATCATAATTTACAAAATGATAGATTGCAAGTCTGAGATGATATTAAATGTCAGATACAAAAGTAAATATGAAAGAGTACTGAAACCACATACATAAATAGAATGTAACTGACATATTTATTCCAATGCTATATTGACTTAATTTAGAAAAGCATCTGACCACTCTTCTTGGAATTCATTTAAGTCCTCACTTGTGTAAGGATGAGTTGTAAAGATCTGTCACAGAAAATGCACATGCTAATATTTTATAAAAATGACTACAACTCACTTGTAAATTTATGATGTTATTCTTTATTACCCGATCTATAGTCTGAATGTCATTTGATGCTTGTTTGATAATAGCTTGCATATATTTCATTACATAGTAACCACAAGCCCAACCATTATTTTGTATAGGACACTACAAATAACGAATTATACTTAATGTTAGTAACTACTATAAATAGAAGACTATAAGAGTTGACATATAAGAGTTGAAAATTAATACATATAAGACTAAGCAATTGTCAAAGTAGCTACCTTGACATTTTTCAAAGTCAATGTCTTTAATTTTGTGGGTATTTGTCCTCCACCTTCACAAAAAGCTTTTATACCCCTATCAATTAAATGGTGGTTGGTAAAATAGAAATTCTAAACAGAAATATCATGTTGAAGAATTGACTATATTTATGCTTATGCCATAGCTGGCAATTTCAGTTTGTGACCCCTTGTTGTTTTTCCCATTGGGTCAAGATAATAAAGAGTCATCAATTTTGGGGAAATCACCACTAATTCCCAATGTCTAGATCTGAGTAAGAATAAAACAAACATTAAAATAAATACATTTGTTCATTATTAAAATTATATTGAATAATAATACTTACTGGAAGTTAAAAGGAATTAGGATAATTTCCTTTCCCACAGTAGCAAAATATTTGAATGCATCAGAGAAGTACTCATTCACTTCCTCAATATTTGTCTCGACCTGACTAGTGACCGAAGGAACTAAGAATCCAACATTCTTTATATCAAAGTTTGTGGCCTCGGTATATAAATGACTGTTAAACATTTGTAATTATTTTCATATGTAGAAATAAGCTAAAAATGTGTATTGGAATTTTCTATATTGATAGATCCTTACCTTATCCATGCTTCTAATATCGAAGTATTTAGCCAATCATAACTGAACAACTCTATAATATCATCAAGAAAAATATAATTGTCAAAGTCCCTCCCAGTTGCATCTTCTATTAAATTTATCAACATTTGTAGTCCAGAGCTTTGGTTGGCTAAGTATCGACACAAACATTTACATTTACTTCCCAACTCGTCGAATGTGGATTCTGGAATAATAGATGGCTTGGGCATACGAGGACGACTAGTTGAATTTTTACTTTTTGGTTTGCAAACCTGTTAATTAAATTACATACTTCTATTACACGAGTTCATATATGCAGTCAAATATGAAAAACATGGTAGAATTCAAGTATACCTTGTCATTGATAACCAAGTGTCTAGGCCAATCCACCATATCACCCTCTTCTTCTTCAACTATACTATATTCAGGATTAGGTATGGGTAGTGGTTTGTCCCCCATTCCATCATACACAAGATGGATGGACACACGAAAAATGTCATCAGTAATTTGTTGGAAATGCAATGTACCACCAAGGTTGTACACCTTGCCCGCTGCCACAATATTATATTCTGGAACCTCCATTGCAAGTTTGCAATTCATACCAACCTAGATTGAAATAATATAGGTTATATAAGAAGCAGTAGAACAGATACCTATTACAACTATATATATTATCATATATATATATCATACTAATAACACAACATATAGAACAAAAACTTACTGCAGATTGTTGTGGTGGGTCATTGGGAGTGCTCCCATGACCTTCTACAACTGGAGCATGGCCAGCTTGTACCTCATCACTTGACAGACTCACAATATGAATAGGTTGAGAAGGTTGAGTAGGCTGAAATGAAGACATTATTTCTTGTACTTTCTGCGCTACTAATGCTTCAACCTCCTCTTGTGTAAGACCTCCTACACGACCTCTTTTAGATTGTGAAGGGCCAAAATAAAACTTGAATCCTATGCCATCTCCTAATCCCCTAACACGGCCAGGATGCTCCTTCGTACCAAGAGCAACTGATAGTTCATCCATGTGGCCAGTTGGGATGAACTTTCCTTCCTTCCTTTGCTCGTGGAGATCAATCTATTCATAGTTAATAAAAATATTAAATCACAATATCAATTAAATATAAATAAATCTTAAGTTTGTGGGAGTTACTCTTTACTTAGTTGGGATAAACCTACCATCTTTTATGCCACCTCCTTAGTTGCAGGGTTGACAATTTCACCTGCTCGATTCTTTCTAGCATCAATCCATGTCAAGTGTCGGGGTGGACGCTCAACTTGAGTTGTACTAGATTCTTCTCCAGAAGAGGATTGTTTCTCTTGTAGTTGGCGGCGGAAGGCATAACCACCGGGCCCCAAGAGATGGTCATGCACATTTTTGGCCCGTCTTTCCTTTTGAGCCTAGTGGATAGCCTGATCATTTAAAATGAGATATTGCAATTCAGACTTGACAAACATGTATAAAAAGATTCACCTCCTTAATTGTATAAAATTAAAGATTCATACAATACATCACAATCTTTATCACCTGAAACTCTTCCGATATCCTAGCTGCAACAAATGTTTCCCACACCTCAGGATCTATAAAAATATATACATTTGTTGCTTTCTTCTTTTGTTTAGTATTATCTATAAATTCCCTTGCGAGATATGTCTTAAAACCCCTCCATCGTACACCACAATGTTGTAGCACTCTTTTCTTGTGATCTTTTTCATTTAGATGAAAAACACCCTATACATACAAAAGAAGCAATTAATAATGTTGTTTTGAAAAGCAATTAATTCCAAGCAAACTAAATTAGAATCAATAGATAAAAAAACATATTAAAATAATATCACTTCCACTCACATATATATCTTTCCATATGAGGTCTTTTTTGGCATTAGGAACATCATGCCAATTTTCTATATCTATTGGCACCTTACTGCGCGCGGTCACCTCTACGTAATGCTTGAAAGCACTAACATGTTCCCCAACAGGTGCTCCTGTGATATCAAACTGGACTGGCAATTTTTCCTCTTTAGCCCTGAGCTCCTGCAGCCTACGCATCATTGTGGGACCTCTACTTTTCTTAGCATCACCACTACCATCCTCATGGTGCTCATGCTCATGCTCAGAATGTTCATCTTCACTCGCCATTTTAGAACCTGCAAGTATACATGCCTCTAGTATTTGTTGAGTTATTAGTCAAAGAAAATTCCTTCAGCATGGTCTTGACATTTATAATATTCATCAGTGTTATCTTCAACATTTACACTTGGAAAACCAACTGAGAATGGACTGGAATCATCATACTTTTCGTAGTATTCTTCTTCATTTATAGGATCTACAGTAAACTGTCTTTTTCCATGAAGAACGTCAGACCAATTTTTATTTGCCGGGTCATCAATATAGAATACTTGTTTTGCTTGGTCTGCCATGATGAATGGCTCATCTTTCTCACCAATATTTTCAAAATTCACCAATTTGAAACCCAACTCATCCACTAAAACTCCTTTGTTGTTGTCAACCCAATTACACCTAAAGATAGGAACTTGAAAATTTGTATAGTCCATTTCCCATATGTCCTCAATGACGTTGTAATATGACATCTCAGCTTCACGTGGTCTTTTATCTTTGGCACTAGCAAAATACAACGAACAAGCTTGAACAGTGACCCCACTATTTTGAACTACACTACTTTCATCTTGACGCTTTGTGTAGTATGAAAATCCATTTATGTCATAACCTTCATATGACATGACATCCATTTTTGGCTTAAAGGCGAGCCATTTTATGTTCTCAACAAGATTATTCGGTGATTCAGATAGTTGATTAAATACTTTCTCTTCAAGGCACCTAATAAATGTTTGATTATGCTCTCTTGCAAGCCACATTGAACTAGATCGCAGATGATTTCTCTTGATAAGATCATTGTGTTCTGTGATGTAGCTACGAACTTCATCGATGTTGTGTAAAATATACAAATGCGCTTGTTCCCACAACTCACGACTGAGTCCTTTCACTCGTCCTCCCAGAGTTCCTTTGCCAAAATAAGATTCAGTGTGATGGGAATTTTTTAGATCGCTAGAAGTTTCATTGCAATTCAAAAAATCATTGCAAAAGTCCATCACCTCCCTAGCCACGTAACCCTCAACAATACTCCCTTCAGGACGATAACGATTCCAAACATCACCTTTAAAAACACTCATGTAGCGTTCAAATGGATACTTCTAGTGTAAGAAAATTGGACCCAACATCTTCACCTCCCTTGTAATATGTACTACAAGATGAACCATTATATCAAAAAATGAAGGAGGAAAGTACATTTCAAGCTGACACATGGTAACAATTACATCTTTCTATAATTTATCAAGAGTATCAGGATGTATCACTTTGTTGCATATTTCATTGAAGAAGAAACAAAGTCTTGTGATTGCAAACCTTACATGCTTCGGCAATATAGATCGAATAGCCACAGGTAAAATTTGTTGCATTAAGGTGTGACAATTGTGAGATTTGAGACCTATCAGTTTCAGATCCTTCATTGATACCAATCCATGAATATTAGAAGAGTATCTTTGTGGAACCTTAATATTATACAAGCACTCACAAAAAGTCTTTTTCTCCTTCTTTGACAAAGTGTAACAAGCTGGTGGTAAATATGTGCGGCGACCCCTAATCTCCACTGATAAGTTTTTCTTATACCCATTAATTCTAAATCTTTTCTAGATTTGATGCCATATTTAGTCTTTCCTGGTATGTTCAATAGCGTACCGATGATGCTATCACAAATATTTTTTTCAACATGCATGATGTCAATGCAATGTCTAATTGCCAAAGATCTCCAATAAGGAAGATCCCAGAATATTGACCTCTTCTTGTATAGAGATTTGTCACATGTGAGTGTATGACTACTTGAACTCTTTCCAAATTCATTAACAATATGTTTCACCCTATCATATACAACATTTCCTGGTATAGGTTTAGGAGCACTTCGTTCCTCAGTTGACCCATTAAAGGTTTTGTGTTGCCTTTGATAAGGATGTACTGGTGGGAGAAATCTCTGATGACCAAGATATACGATTTTACCACCATGTTTCAGTCTGATTGAATCAGTATTTTCCTCACAAATAGAACATGCTTTGTAACCTTTTATGCTATATCCAGACAAATTTCCATAAGCTGGAAAGTCATTAATTGTGCAAAACAACATAGCATGCAAACTGAAGGTCTCTTTACGTGAAGCATCATAAGTCATAATATCTTCTTCCCATAGTTTCATTAGGTCATCTATTAGAGGTTGAAGGTAAACACCAATATCATTTCCAGGTTGCTTGGGCCCTGATATCAATATTGACAACATGACATACTTATTTTTCATACACAACCAAGGAGGAATATTGTATATAACAATCATAACAGGCCACGTGCTATGTTGGCTGCTTAATGTACCATAGGGATTCATTCCATATGTACAGATTCCAAGTCTTAAGTTTCTTGGTTCTTTACCAAATTGAGGGTATAATAAATCAATTTTCTTCCATTGTGGTGAATCAGATGCATGTCGTAGGATGCCATCATCGTTGGCCTTTAACTCCCCATGCCAAGACAAATTTCGCGCATCTTCTGTATTAGCAAATAAGCGTTGAAATCGTGGTAATATTGGTAGATACCACATCACCTTGACAGGAGAGCCATTTTTAGCCTTAGTTGAATTTGTGGTCTTATACCTTGACGCACCACATTTTGGATAATTTATGAAATTACTATAGTCCTTCTGAAATAACACACAATCATTTGGACATGCATGAATCTTCTTAGCCTCCATTCCCATTGGGCACATTATTTTCTTTGGTTGATATGTTGAAATTGGAAGCTCGTTGCCTTCAGGAAGAATTTTCTTTAACAAAGACAACAGTGAAGTGAAACTCTTATCGCTCCACCGGTTTTGAGCTTTAAGAGTATATAATCACATCACAACACTCAACCTCATGAACTTAGTACAACCCTTATATAAAGGTTTTTCAACATCATGGACAATGTTTGCAAATAAAGAAGGTGGATCGACATTGTCCCGACAACTACGTAGCATCTCATCAACCATATCATCCTGAATCGGGTCATTCTGAATCAGTTCATCATTGAAATTATCATCATTATCTATATCTTCTATGCCACAACTATTAGTATCGACATTTTCTTATCCATTACTAATTTTCTCTCCATGCCAATACCATTCATCATAACCTTGTATGATCCCATTGCATATGACATGATTCTTAATTTCCTCAGCAATATCAACTTTCAAATTGTTACCACAATGTCTACATGGACAATAGAACCTATCTGTAGGTAGTTCCCTATGTTCCTCAGCAAATCTGATAAATTCATCAAGACCTTTGGCAAACTCTGGACTACAACGGTTCTTGATAGACATCCAACTTCGATCCATTTTCTATATCACATTATAAATTAATTATAAAACTAAGCATTTAATATTGATACTATAAGCTGTAAGTTTTTATTGATAGGAAGTTAATTACTTTTATACTAAAGTGTACCACCTATCCCATTTTTGAATATTTAATCTCACTAGTAACTATATAATGTATGTTTAGTTTTGAAGAAAATTTCAGTAGCATTTCCCCTAAGTTCTCCAAGTACACTGATGTAAATTATAAATAACCACTCACATATGTACCCAGAGAAAAAATGAGGAAATACTACTAAAATTTTCTTCAAAACTAAACATACATTATACAGTTACATCCTAAGTGAGATTAAATATCCAAAAACAGTCCCAAACTGGGGACTATCCAAAATTTACTCCTATGAGTAAATTTTGAACGGGTTTCTAAGTTAATACATGCATAAATGTATTATTGTCATATTTATATATTAAGTTAAACATCATGCATCAATGATCTCATATATAAACCCTAAAGTGTCAATTAGAGAATACACAATGTCTACCCTCATATTTCTGGAATGTATGATTGATAACAAAATGTAGATATGAATGAATACATATTTTTATTATTGATTGATTTACTAGTCAAATAAAATGGCACATTGGGAGAGTGAGAATATTATACCTCACTTGTAAGCTGAAGAAGAAATATATGCAAGTCAATAACAAGTCAATAGCACCTGCAACAACACAAATGCACAATTCAATTATGTTATAATGTATTAATTAGGGGTCAGTATATATCAATTTATAGGAGCAGTAACAAATTAAAAATTGACAAATTTTTATGATTCTGCAACTCAGCCAACACGGCCGTGTTGGGCAGCATGACCGTGCAAACAACACGGTCGTGCTGCCCAACATGGCCGTGTTGGCTGAATTGCAGAATCATCAAAATTTGTCAATTTTTAATTTGTTACTGCTCCTAACACGGTCGTGCTGCCCAGAACGGACGTGCTACCTATTTAGTTTCTTGAAAGTAAACGTAAACGGAGGAGTGATGAGGCGGCAGAGAGAAATACCTTGAGAAGAACCGATCGGTGAGGGATCTTGTGCGGAAAAGAACCAGAGAGAGATACACACGACCTTTGCAACGCCTAAGACGTCGTCACCTTTCAAGGAAGAAAGCACTGGAGAGAGATGCAACGTCGTCGTTGTCATCCAAGGAAACGACGCCAGAGATGGTGGTAACGAGCATCGTCGTCGCCGGAGATCGTGGTAAGAAGCTTGGGCGTCGTCGTCCAAAGAAAACGACACTAGTTTGCCTCTTTTCGGACAAGGAGATGGTTGCGAGAGGTCGTGAGAAGCAATGGCAAATGGTGGCGTCGGAACAGCTGTGCTTTCAAGCAAAATGAAATGAAATAGAAGTCGATAGGGTCTAGTCACGCATTTTGGTAACAACCCGACCTTTAGCATCGGTTAACTGACAAAACCGACGCTAGAAGTCAGGTTTATAGGGTCGGTTATTCCAGAAAACTGACGTTAAAGCCTAAGTGGTGCCCGAATTTTCGTAAACCATCTATAAGGTCGGGTATTTGAAAAAACCAACCCTAGAGGTCAGTATCTATAAGGTCGGTTATCCATAAAAACTGACCCTAGAGTTCCAAAGAGGTGCCTGCATTTTTTTTTGACCCTATAGCATCGGTTATTTGGAAAAACTGACGCTATAGATCGAGGCGTGAATTTTTTCCACGGGAAACCTGTAAGGTCGGTTTTTATGATAAAACTGATGCAATAGTCTATTAGGCCGGTTTTTATAATAAAAATGACGCTATGGGAAGCGATGTTACTGGCAAAAAATGTAGTAGTGAAGATCTATCACTTGATGTTTGATATCTTGTGGTAGATGTGCCCCAACTTTGACTTTGTGTTACTTGGGGTCTGAGTTGAGATTCACCGTCTCTGTCTCATGTTTGATGCTCCTTTTTTTATACTTTGAGATAGGGGCATCTTTGAACTTGGCATCTTCATTGTTGTAGATCTATGATACTTCATTGAAATAGTTAGTAAACTCATGGAGAGCCTACTCATTTTCATATTCTTTTGGATTTTTTTGATTTTGTAATTTTTTTGCGTTTTTGTATGTTTTACAAAAAAATTAGATTTTGATGGATTGAACATGGATGTGGTGGATTAGGACTAAATAGACACTTTGGGATCTCCACCACATTGGGGTGTCGTTCCTCTAATGGAATTTTTTTTGGTGCGTGAGGGGATTTGGTCCTTAGGATGTTGTGATCCTCTACACCAGTTCTACGATCCCTCAACATTCAAGACATGACATATGCGAGTTTATGGGTCTTCCACATCCTTTGTATTGAAAATGGTATTTTACCTTGATCATGTCATAGGATTCACCATTGTTGTCCCATGTGATTCTATAGTCTTCCTCCATGACCTTAGGGTCTACAATCTCACGGTTATCTTAGCTAGGCCAGTCAGGGCAAATCCATATTGGATCATATCTGGGTGTTTTGGGTGGCTCCTCCACATCTTAAATGATTGGGTTGATGATTTTTCATATGACCAATATGTTCATCTTGGTGAGCTTTGATGCTTTTTCCGACATTAGGATGCTCGGGGCACG
This sequence comes from Alisma plantago-aquatica, assembly GCA_963693085.1. Classification (NCBI taxonomy): domain Eukaryota; kingdom Viridiplantae; phylum Streptophyta; class Magnoliopsida; order Alismatales; family Alismataceae; genus Alisma; species Alisma plantago-aquatica. The sequence goes on along the minus strand of OY856413.1, from coordinate 1,108,357,083 downwards.
ACTTGTTGATGGGTAGGAGTAGGCACCCATTTGATTTCTTCCTTGTTTGGATGGATGACCTTGTTCTCAGATTGCAGGTTGTTCTAAGTATTCATGATGCCCTAGAACTTGTTGGTCATGAGGGTGATCTCTCCAATGTTGACTCCATCCCCAGATAAGTTCTCTTCATTGTCGCCATCGTCCTCTTATACAGACTAAGGTAGCATCACATGAATGATAGCATTGGTGATGTTTGGATTTTCTTTGGTGATAGACATGATGTAGGGATAGTATGGATGGGGATCTTTATTCTTGGGGTCAATGTCCCATTGGTATATCACTCTGATTCATCTCTATTTTTCTAGTTGAAAGTATCAAGCCTCACGACTCAAGTCTTGAGTTAGGGGTAGACATATGAGGTAACCATTTTGGGTCAGCTCGAGCATAGTGGGCCACAATGTTATGGGCTTCCAGTAAGGTGTTCACATGCTGATCCGAGGCCATTTGTAGGATGGGCTGCAAAAGCCCAGGCCAAATCCCTTCTATTTAGGAGGTATATGGATGATTCTATATTTCCTTTTTGTCAGGCTCCCAATCCTAGATCTACATGGATGTGCATCTCTGACCATCGTTCTGCAAACAATGTCAAAATTGTATGGGAGATGGCAATTTATTCTTCATTGCAACACCAAAATGATACTAGAAAATATGAATCATATCAAAGGGTAAAGGAGATCATTGTCCTCTATGCATGCTATAGTCCTGAGACTATTTTCCTGAATAATGATAATGGCATGTCCTAGATGATACTTTAGTTTTTGATGTAGTGATGAGGGAATTTCCCAATTATGATGGATCCATGGCCTTACTAGAAGGGGATTAAGGACAAACTCAACTCCATGACCGCACATGGAACTTCAATCCTCTGTGGACCAATCTATAGCTCCAAAGTAATTTATCCCAAATCATCTTTGATTACTCTATAAAATGAGGTTGCTTTATTTGTTCTCAAGTGTAGGTCAAAGGGATCCTTCCCTAGGATGATGAGAGTCTTTAAGGGACACACATTGAGGTAGGTGCCATTGTCAACAACACATGAAAGTATCTTGAGGCTATTGTAAATTGTTGTGATTAATAAGGGCATGTTGTGACTTCCCTAGGTTGGTATCTCATATTTGTAGATTGATATCATATGAGGGGTCATGATTAACCCCATGTTGACTGCAAGAGTTTCTGGCCACGCATCTTTGGAGACATAATCCCCTTCTAGAGTCTTCATGACTGCTTGTGCTGGGTATTTTTGCATAAATTTATCTACTACACCCCCAGGTCCATTTAGGAATTCAATTGTGTTTGATCCTTCATGACTGGTCTCCCTAAAAAGCTCAGGTGTTGGAGGTAGCTTCTTAATATTGATAGTTAGAATGGATACCTTGCGGGTTTCTTCTTATGTCATGCTAGTAGTAACTTGAATGTAAGTAGTTATCTTCTCCTTTCCCTTATCGAGAGGCAACCATGTTTCTGGTAGAGCATGTTTCTAGAGTCATGGTTTGTTGAGACTTTCCTGGGACTAGTGCCTTTGGGACCCATATCTTCTTACTTTTGACCCTGGATGGGTTCCTGGTACACAGATCAACTGTATTTTCTACCCGTGCCAAGCTCCTAGTATAATATCCCACCTTCTAGTGCTTACTAAGACTATCAGTTTTTTTCTTGGACCAAAGAGACAACTTGAGTACTTCGAGACTAGTTCTTGATTGCTTGTTCGAAAGGAAGGATGAGCCTGCATGCTAAGCCTCTTGCTTGTGGGATTACATCCATTATGTTGGAAGATGAAGACATCAATTTTAGTGTGATTGTGATAACCTCACATGATTCTATCAAGACCTGTAAGAAGTGCTTCACCGTGATGCCTGAATCGATCTTGTTCCCTTTTGATGGGTGGAAGTCACAAAAGGTATTGGTGTGGTATCATTTTGGTAGGGGATTTAGTGGATCTTGTATGGTGGGGAACTTCATCAGGTGCTTGATGTTTGGCAATATCGTGCTGAAAGAGGCTCCTAAGGGTGGGAACTTTCCATTTTGGCTTGGAAGGTTCTTATGCTGACAAAATGACAATTGTCGGCTCATCTTGAGGTGTTGTGTTTCTCATATTCAGAGGAGTATTTATATCTCTTGCTATACTGGAGGCTAGAAAGGCAATGATTCATACCCATAATAGTTTCTCAACAGCCACACACACAACATGGGCATGTATTGAGACTGTAGTTAGGTGGCACCGTGTGCACCTAATGTTGTCAATGTAGTAGGGCATGAGCTGTCTGAGCTTCAGATGTCTACACCAGTGAGATCTAAACATTTAGTTGTTGTTTCTTGCCACCTTCAACAAGGATGAACACTACTCCTAAATGGCTTTTACCTTTATCTACTGAAGCTTCTGACTGGTTGTTGTAGAGGGATATTATGTTTGGAAAGTGACTCCTTTGTTTTGATACACCCTTCTTGATAGAATTATCAATCCGTACTCCTACTTGTATTAGTTTGGGAAAGCAGTATACCTCTGTAAAGATAAAAGAGCCATGAGAGCCGGAATGACATATCTGATCAACGTGTCTAGTTCTTCTTTATTCATGGGCTTGAACTCTAGCTGGACAGGAAACTCCCTCCATCGTCCAATGAACTTGGAGAAGCTTTCATGTGCCTTCTAGTGTAGTGCTTCAAGGTCCTCCTTTATCAAGACTTGTCTAGATTCTGGGTATACATACCAACAAGCTTCTTGGCCATCTTGGCCCAGGTGGTGATGGTTGTCATGTCATGTGTATTGTACCGTGCCAATGCGGGTCCTATCAGAGTCTATGTAAAGTAGCAGATCAGTATTTTGACATTGTTCTAGATTTCTACCATATCTAAGAAATGATCCCCTGGACCACGTGGGGCATCCAACGACTGACATCGCTCCCCTAATTCTATTTTCTTAAAATCGAATTAAAAAGGGTATTTAATAAGGAAACTTGGGAAAAACATATCTCTCTCCTCGTTTATTATTTTTCACTCAAATTTTAGAGGAAACTCCATCTTGGCATTATCTACTCGAGTACCGAATTTGAAATCCAAATTCCAAACGAAAAGGGTGTTTTCTTCATATGCAAGTAAGTGTTTAATAAAAGTCATTTAAGCACAATTTCTTTCTCATAATACTTTATTTTCTTAATTGTGATTCCTTTTTCTATTAGAAACCATGTGAACATGAAATATTTTCCAAGATGGATCCATTATCCATATTTCTTGTAATATTATCATTATCTCACATTTCTTCTAAATAAAGCAATATTTAATTAATCGTTTCTCTTTCTTATTGCATTATCTTTGCAATTTGGACTCCTTGGAACTCAAGGAACCCAAGATGCACGAAATACCCCTTTAGGAATATTCCTTTGCCTTCTAGAGGCTTCTACCTCCTTCTTTTCTCTATTTCTTAATTATTCATTTACTAATTGAATTTCCTTTTCCTTGTTATTGGGCCCAATAGCCAATAAGGCCCACAAAACAACCAACAAGGCTATTGTAAATGAAAAACTTTTATTCAAAACAAATTAAATCATTATTTGTTCAAATATCTTTAATAGGAGAAATTACATTTCTCACCAAAAGTACCCAAAAATTGGGGTTGTAACAGGTACTTCCTTTGCACCTCATCCTATTACCTTCACATGGTTACTTGCATATCATGGTGATGTCACATCATTCATACATATCTCATCTGGGGTCAACACAAAAACCCCCACATAAGAAGACATTTGCAAATATGGAACATAGAAACTTGTTGTCCCATCCGTACAAATCTAATAGTAACTTTCAACTTTAAATTCTAGCTATCATCCTGAAATTTTATCTATTGTATCAACAAACCATCTATCCTTGATAGTGGTCTTGCCCAGCTATCACTAGACCATTCACAACATTATAGAGTCACTTTTGTTTTTTCTTTCAAATAACATTTATAGAATCATCATCAACTCTCTCTCCCTCTCTCTCTCTCTATAAGAAAGGAATACTTAGAATGTACATTTATTAAACATCTCCAACCTTCAAATATTTCTCATATTGTTGATACATCTTGGATACTAGGATTCACTACCTTGGTATCCACCTCATGTGCTATACATAACTCACATCATTATCTACCAACATACCAAGCATCAATAAATATAAGAGGAGTCTTCCTAATTATTGGAAGGCTCAAAAGCAAACTCATCACAAACTTTATGATCTTGGAACCATAGTCCAAGCAACCTTATGCTAAAATAAGCTATCCACCCCCATGTTTGTAGTGAATCCACACGTACCAAGTGGCAATGATCTACTTGAAATCTGTGCCCTAGAAAGGAAAGACACAAAGAAAAACAAACCTCCCATACCATAGAAACATTGTTCAAGGGTCACTAGCAAAAAGGTAATCAATTATATTTTCATTATGCAAGTTATAACTTCTTATGTATCATTTTACCATTTTCATTTTGGGTTCCTTGCCATTAGCATAGGAGTCATCATGATTAACATATCTCATTACTCCTTCCTTGATGACTATTTATCACACTGGGGTATGTTCTCTTATTTTATTATTTTTTCAATCACTTATCAACATGTAAATCATCATATTCCACATTTTCTTAATTAAACATGGATCAGTGCCTTAATTTCTTTCACATACTATGCTGATTTTACATTAACACTTTCTTACACACATTGGTTGGTCTGAGATTAACTCAGGTTCCACCTTATTCCTTTTTCATTGTTCCCATTTATCTTCTCATTTTGTACTTGTTATAGGAGTTCTTTCCATCTTATGTGGATTTCATACCTTGATTCACTTTATAAGCATAGATTTATCTTTCCTTTACTTTATTATCTTCTTGAATCACATCTTCAAGAACTCTTTTTCTAATTTGTATACGGATTTAGATTTCATGGTGTTATATCTTTCTCTTATAGTTACCAAACATTCAAGTTTTGATAGATTATGATGCAATTCTCATCTTCTTTAGTGTAGGATTGAGATATTCATACCATAATTTCTTATTTATTATGCTCTTTAGATTGTCACAAAATGACTACTTGATCAGAGTAATCAAAAAGATAACAATCTAAGAGTTCCATACTTACCTTTCTTCAATTATTGAATACCTGGCCAGGGCACCCAAATACTGAGAATAGACAGTATGCACCATATTTTTATGTCATATTCCTAATTTTGACATCATACTAGTCCTAAGTCCTAGTGTCCATGTAGACCTAGTGAACCTAAAGCTCTGATACCAACTTGTGAGAACTTGTTACACTAAATGAGATTACTCAAAACATAAAAAGCAATCAATCACCGATTAACCACATAACCAAAAATATGGGTAAATTAAAACTGATTTCAACATCAACACCTACTCATAAATATTTGCATAAGAGCCCAACATATTTCTTTTATCCATACTATGACAAGAATTTAATACAAATTGTTCTATCACCTTAGCCACAACATATATACATAGGACAACAATGTTTGTATATGCCACACAAACAAGCATTAACATGCTAACAAAATTAGAATTCATTTGAAACACCATATACAAACTTTTCCTGCCCCAACCTGAGAGTACATGGATGACTCTAGGACACACTAGACATCTAATTAACTTTCTCATAGATTCATTGCCATATCTCCTCTTTGCTGTCACATGTTTGTTTTCATCACTTTCGATTACCTAAAAAAAATGTGGTGAACCACAAGGGTGAGACCCATGTCGCAGCAAGTGATATAACCTCCAACAATGTTTATTGATTCCAACATTTTTTGGTAATGAGATAGTTTGAGCAGTTTAATCATATATAAAAAATAAGCTCAACAACACTGATGATTAACAAAATACATAAAGGAGAAGTTAATAACTATCTTCATTAGCCAGACTATTCTCATTCCCTATTGACAATATAAGGAGTCTAGAAACATGAGCATCTCTAACATCATGAATAAATCTAGTATCATATATATAGCTAACAACATCAACATGTCTAACATGTTGAACATACCAACATCATAAGAAGAGCTAACAACATAAGCACAACTATCTGGATAAGAATGATTAGCAGTATATGCATCTCTAGTTACAAAGGCATGGCTAGCATGATAAACACAACTAACAACATGAGATAGCTAGCATCATGATTATAATCAACATTAGCAGTATAGTTATCAACACAAGCATAGCTACTGTATGTACACATCTACAATCTTAAGCATATCCACAACCTAAGTACATCTACTATCTCTTAATTCCACTAAGCATCATCTTTATGTAAAGATAACAAACAAGGGTTATCATCCAATGTGAAACGTCATGTATAACCCTAGACAAATATGCTACATGATTGTATTACATATTTTACTATGCCCTGGGGAGTTTGAGTCATACCACTCAAAGTCCAGCTGACCACCGCTTGGTCACAATCAGTTACATATAGGATCGAGGAAGAGCCAAACTCTAAGATCTTCTTCATACTCGGTCAGTACGAGTCTATAATGTAGTGTCATATAGTCAAATTGAAAAACAATGACATATAGTCTTGTAACTATCCCGCCTTGGTACAGGTCATGGTGCTAGAATCTAGGGTATTCAAACCCAATCACTGAGGTACAACCGCAATTGTCCTCTAATCACCGAGACCCGACCAAAGTCGTTCTCAAAAAGCGGGCTAGGTATGACCACAACCATCCTCCCAAAACACTTGGTGTCAGGATGACAAGCACCCCGCATACTCAATAGTATGTGCTCCGAGTTTCCCTTAGGAATACTCGTTTCCCCATCCAGCAAGTTCTGACGCTGAAGATGGTTCTATGGCATAGGGCACTACATGATTAGAGTTTTACTTGATTAGTTATCTCCAATTGGGTGAATAAAGGCTGCATCAAAGAAATAGACATACAAACCCTAATTCACATCTAGAAAGCATATAACTATCACAACTTCAAAAGTTATAAAATGTGTAAAACACAATTTCTCATCTTGTCATCACATGGTACTATTCACTTGTCATTCATGAGACTACACTAGTCATCATACTATCACAAGATATAAATCCTTTTCACAATATCATAGGGTATCAACCCTTATCAACACAAGAGGATTACACCTCATTCAGGTCTCAACCATGCCCAAAGGTTATTAAGACCATCATACTATTCCCTACAAGATCATCATTATCTTTCCATGCCTTATAACAAGGCTCAACAACATCACTTACATATAATACACTAGATCAGCACAATATTGCATTAATGAGCTAGGACATATTCATAAACAATCATAACAAGGTTACATTAACATTAAGAACATTCCTTTATTACATCAACATGCAAGGAATCTAGATATGATTAACCCTCATCATATTCATAATGCACATGTTTAGCATAAGAAAGTATCAACCATGTGGCTATGATAACCACCAATTAACACATTAAGGTTATGATCATATTAAGGAGGTTATTTCACCATCATGCCATCATATGAGAAGCTTAAACATGAATACTCATATTTATCTATTTGCATTAGAGTTAGGCTGAACAAGATAAATTATATTAATGTTACTAATCAACACTCATACCCAAACCCTAACTCACGGCATCCCCATTGGATAATGGATGCATAAGGTGAATTATCACCATCACATTCCATACTATTCTCAAGTATGAACCCACACATAAATCAAGGTGTAACCATCAGGTTATATCATACTAGGGTTTCAACAACAATAAGAGAGTACTCCATGATTGTATTAATCATTCAAAGACTATTCATACCCAATTACCATCATTTAGTTATATAAAAGCTAGGTATAACAAGCTATACCTCATTACGGTTACATATCAACATAATATGGTTATCATACCTTCTATTCATATGAGTGAATAGGTAAGACTACCTTATTAAGGGTAACCCTCCATTTGTTCAATCATCATTCAACCCATATCACCATACCACAATGTTATCCAGAACCATTGGATGTTTAAAAGGTAAGACCATTAGTTGTTTACATAAGTAAAAACCTTGAACAAATCATCTATGATGTTATTGATTTGTGAACTATAAAAGTCACCATTTAACCCTAGACATCCTTTGGTTAACAACAATAAGGGTTCTATTGAAAGTAGGGTAAAACCCACAATCAACTGCTCATTTAAAACAAACCATCCATTGTCAACAAGTAAGCTCCTTAAGTTGGTCATATAAAGGAAACCATATAAATCACATTATTAGGAACAACATATTACATTAGCCATAATTCCACTTGATTGGAGGAATAAACATTAGATCTTGACCATTGGGTCAAGTTCATATGTTAAAACCATCAATTACAGTATATGTTCGACCATTGCATCAAGTGACCCAAGAAACCATTGGTCTAAGGCTTAATTGATGCTACAACTATATGATTAACTCACCACATGTTTTGGAGACCTAATACACCATCATTAGTGACCATTAAGTCACCATAGGTTGTTAGATCAACACTATATTCATTAATCATCATCAAATATTAAACTAATATCACCATTGATTGATAGCATCATTAGGGTACTTAGTTGTTAATCATTAGGCTTCTAATTAGGACAAAACATGACCTAAGGGGTGAAATTCAGTTTACACCCTTAGTTACCACCATCAATTGTCATGATGACAACACCATAGGGTTGTTGCAATGGTACCATCATCGGGTCATGGGTTTATAGAAGAAATCAGCTTAAAACCCTAAAATTGACCATTGGTTGATAGGTGCTTAGCACCATAGGTTGTCAAACCAACATGATCCAAGTCATATTATACCTTAGTAATAACATACACATGATCACAGATTCATCTAGAACTGAAATCAGAATAGGGAACATTATAAAAATCGAAATCCAAGTCAAGCATAGCTTTTTAGTGCATGGATCATCATTTTCAAGCAAGAACATGAGCTAGCAAGCTTATGGTAAGCAATAAATGTGGATCAAATTATAAAACTTTCCTATAATTAGAATATAAACTATCAAACATAAGAAAATATGAGCTGGTAGGGTAGGAAATCCAAGCATAAGCTGTGAACTCGTCCATCTAGCACCTTTCTTCATCAAATGAACAAACCCTAAGCATAAGGAGCAAGAGAGGTAGGGTTTTAGAGAAATTTCTACCATGGAACAGCAAGGTTATGACCTGGAGAAAGGTAGTAGGAAGGATGAAAAAGAAATAAATGGAGGGAATAAGGGGATTCTTACTCTTTTAGGTCAAGATCACTAGAAGGAAGCTTTTCAAACCCTAAAAGAAAGTCAATTGCAACCCTAGATTATTTTTCCAAGAAGATCCCCTCTTTCTTCTTCCTTGAAAAAGGAAATTCACAGAAGTACAGATGGAGAAAGAGGTTCATAGAAGGAGGTAAGTTGTGGAGAGCAAATGGCTTGTTTTTGTGCTTAGGTATAAGTATATGAAACTTTAAGATAAAGAATAAGAAAAAGTTGAAGTTCTAGTATCTTTCCAAGTGTCCATGGCCTTAAACTATTAAGAATATACAAGCACACACACAAGAAGATCCCCCACCATCCATAGAGACATGATTATCCCTCTTTTCTTGAATTTCCAAGCAAAACAAATAATTCATTAGTTGATAGCTACTAAAGGTAGCTCATCCATGAAGGGGTAAACCCTAAAATACCCTTGGAGAAAACACCTTTAAATCAAGGATTAAATAGGTGCCCCATGGCTCAACAAGATCAAGAATGATGAGATAATATCCTAGTAACATAATGCAAGTGATAAATTGCAAGAAAACCTCTCACTTGGGTAAATTGTATAAAAGTCCAAAATGTGCATAAAATTTCATAACTTGCTCGAACAGTGTCCAAATTGGACCAAATTTGAAACTTAAGCTTATATTATTATTTCAAAGCATATAAAATGTTATATTAGGGTTATAAGAATTAAGGTATGATAATTAAGTTTATTCAACTCATTAAGCAAGTTTAGGGGCCTTACAAATTCCATGCAGTGTGCCTACCTCATCTTTATAAATGTGTACTATCTAGTCAATTACATTGGTAGTTTTCAATGGAATATATTCATATAATATACTAAACATGTCAAGAACAACCCATAAGGAGTTAAAACCTCTTGGTGTGGTATTCCTACCACAAAGTCCATTATCACATGGTTCTACTTCAATTCTGGTACCAATAGGGGCTGTAATGTCCCTTCTATCCTCTGATGTTCTTCCTTAACTTGTTGGGAGTCCCCATAGTGTGACACAAAACTCAACTACATCATTTTTCATGTCCAAACACGAATTAAAATTTCTTTCAAATTCTAATACATCTTCATACACCCAGATGCATAACATACAGAGAGGTAAGTATCTCTTCTAGAACTATCTTCCTTAATCCTTCTTGGTATGACCCACAAAACTTCCCTTAAAATTAAAAGTTTGCCTTTGGAGAATTGAAATAGTTATCACTTTCCTTCAAACATATCATTCTCAATCCTTTAAATCTTAGGATATATATTCTGCTACTAGAGAATTTGTTGCCCTAGAGCTGCCTTAATCTATAATTGTGCTAAAAGAACTCTCTCTATTCTCAGTAGAATATTCATCCCTCTAAGTTTTGACAACATGTTTATCCTTTTATGAGCTAAATTATACACTCCTCTTATAGACATTGATGATTACTTATGAATTAATGCATTTTCAACCACATTGTCAATGCCAGATCAGTTGTCTATCAATCATGCATAATCCTTAATCAGATTAAGTCACCTACATCGTCTCAAATTAAAATCCTTATGAATACAATAAACTTTAGACTCTTAAAATCTATGAATACTTTGTAAGGCTCTCCATAAATATGATGTTGCCAAGTTTTAAGGGCTAACACGACTACAACTAGCTCTAAGTTATGAGTTGGTTATTTTCGCTCATGCTTCTTCAACCATGTAGAATCATATGCAATTATCTCATTATCCTTCATTATTACACGACCTAATCCTTTCTCCAAAGCATTAGAATATACTGTGAAGCCTTCACAGTTCTTAGGTAATGACAAGATTGGCGTTGTAGTCAACTTTTGTTTCAAAACTAGGAAATGGCTTTGCACTATTCTTTCCACAAAAAGTGTCTCTTCCCTTGTTAACCCTATTACTGACATTGTTATTAATTTTTTATCATGTATTTAGAGTCTTAGGTTGTTCCTATTGTAACACAAAATCAACCTTCTTGGGATCTATACATATCCCTTGCTAAGAGATGATACTTCCTAAATAGGAAACTTCTGAAAACCAAAACTTGAGTATTTTGAACTTAGCATATAAGTGTTGATATTGGAATTATTCAAAAGAGGTTTGTAGATGATAGTAATGCTGCTCCAAATTCACATAATATATTAAGATATCATCTACATATATGACCACAAACTAGTCAAAGAATTATCCAAACATTTTTTTCATTAAATACATGAACTTTGCATGAGCGTTGGTTGGTCCAAATGACATAATCACGAACTCATAGTGTCGATATCTTGTGTGAAAATCTATCTTTGGCACATCCTAGGATTAATCCTTAAATGATAATAGCATGACCTCATGTCTATCTTTAAAAAGACAATAACCACTTAGATATGAACAAACATACCATACATATACTAGGTAAGGGATACTTATTCTTGATTGTAACCTTATTCAAATTCTTGTAGTCTATAAACAATCTCATTGTTGCATCTTTCTTCATTATAAATAAAATTGGCATTCTTCCCATAGTGATTTACTTGGTTGTATAAGGAACTTATAGTTCTAACAATTATGTACTTGGGTTCTCTAAGCTATCCTAGGGCATAAGATAAGGTGGTGATGACATTGACAAAGGTACCAGGTTCTAGGTTGATTTCAAAGTCAACCTATATAGGTGGAGATAATACTGGAAGCTCTTCAGGGAATACCTCGACAAACTCAAAAACTTACATCAAACTAGGATTCTTTACATGGGTATCTATTACATGTGCTACATATTTATAACATCCTTTCCTTAACATCCTTTTTACAAGAAGCACCAAAATTGTACTTGTTGGCAAGACTTTTCTATCCCCCACAAAGGTCTAAGATCTATCAACATCCTTGAATTATAATTCCTTGGTAAAGTAATCCAACCTTGCTTCATTCTGCACTATGATGTTCATGCCAAAGGTTACATGAAATCCATGCATTCTACTTGGCAATAGATCCACTTGAAGTGTGTCCCGTCAGAAAAATCACAGTTGGGGCATAAACCGGCTATATGTAGGGAAATACAACATTAGATAGGAAGAAGAAACAAAAATTTTAATGACATGTTTTCCATCAACCAGCGGATCGCGTCAATAAATATGCAATGAAAAGGATGGTTTCATGAAGATATAGCTGGTCCTGCAACAAGTCCAACACCAATCCTCATCGATGTAGATGCGCACTCTCCTATATGATTGCTCCTCCATGGATAACATAGTTGAACTTTGTCGTCTGTAGCAACTCCACACGTCACAGACTACTGGCTAATGTTGTTCTCTTTAGCGATGAGCAAAGGCCACCTCACCTCTAGAGAAGTCCACATAGACCAACTAGAACTCACGTCGTCATGCTAGAATAGACAAAAAGGAGTTGTCCCTCCCGTTGGTGTACTAGTGACCAAATTGCTCTCCCACAACAATGATCCTCAATTGTTTCTCTCCCTTTCTATCCCTCCCTAGTTGGGTAGGACTTTCTTAGGCTCTCTTAGTTACCTCAACAAGAGAGGACAACATTTGTCAGAGCAATTGATTCTCAATTGTCTGTGTTGTGTTCTAGAAATCCCTCAATACCCCTCTATATATAGAAGAACTCTGGAGTGGCAAATGGACTCCCAAAGATGAGTGTGGGATATGGTCTTGCTTCTCATCTAAAAAAGTCTCCACTAAGCGTTTGCTACTTTCTTTCCACCATCATTGGACGGCCAAGTCCTAATGAGATGAGACTTCTCAAACTAATGCACTATTTCAACGTGTCTTTTTCTGGTTTCCTAACATTGTGTACCGTCCGGTTCATGACCCCTACTACATCTGCCTTGACGATATTGACTAAAAAAGTATGTTTCAGAGAGGGCACATCCCTAACCCCCTCTCTTTTATCTATATGAGATCCACACCTTGACACCTAAAATTCCATAACGAGTAGATACTTCCAGGAAGCATAATTGATTTTTTGTTCCAATACATTACGAGATATTTTTCCATACTTTTCCAAACTGGTCGGGGTTAGGGCCAGGGTTCCCAATCTGTGCGGGAGTGGAAGGGATAAGAAGATCTTGAATTTTTTCAACAATTCTAGAAATTTTACAGCCTGTGACAGCTGAAATGGTCATTTGGAAACCCAGATGGTTGTTTGGCATGCGAGATGGTCATTTTGTAGTTTCCTAGTTTTTTACATGTTTTGGCAATTTTATTCCAATAAATGCATAACATGACATCAACACCATTCCTTGATGCAATCAAATTGCACCCCCAAACCAGTCATTTGTTGTAGATGATATGGTCATCTCACACCATGTGAAATATTCATCTCACACAAGTGAGACAGGTGTCTCTCGGCCCAAGTCACAATGAATTCCAACCCATGTACAATACAATCAATTTGACACTCCAAACGGCTGTCTAAACACTTATATTGATTGTTTGGTAGTCTAGTCAGCTGATTTGTTGCATGGATTGAAAACCTAAACACTTTTGTAATCAATTCAATCATCATTAAATATCAAACTCCTCTTCTAGATGAGTTTCGATGTGTGTGACCCTATAGGTCCCATATTACATTGGCAGTGATTGTCCATAACAACTTATGACATCACAAGCAATGAGCGGTACCTAGTCACACATCATTGCTACCCAAGTAAATTGAAATTTGGCAACAACTTCAACTTACAATTTGTATATGGTGTTACAGTGTTTGTATAGTTGCTTTGTCACTGATATCTAGTTTGAATTCAAGGCATGGATCCATCATCCTCTTCAACATTCAATCTATGTTTCTTTCTATAGAAGACTGTATGATATATGTGTAAGCTCAATATCATATATTAACTCGTATGTACATGACCATGTATTTTTAAATCTCGCTAACTCAAGTGGCCTTCAATACCATACTCCTATAGGAGGGACAAATCCCATCTCTATCACTCAGAATTAGTCCCCATGTGTCATAGTCACCCAATCATCACCTTTATAACAACCCATGTTTTAGGATTGCATTTGATGATGTCAAAGTGTATCGAATGGCATGTGATGAGTGTAGTGATTTTAGGTCTAAGAACCACAAACACCATCATCATTATGAGAACTGACTATGAATACCATGGTAATGGTTTCCATGTGTCAGTCTCATGGTGGGTCTGTCTGCTACACTATTCTCTAACATGTATCTGTGTGCTTGGTTTGATAGTGCCATATCATAACTGATGAGATTCTATCATCAACCAACTCACACTTTGACCTTATGTATTATTGTTGTCTATCTACCTTCCATAATAACAACCGATTAGGGACATAATGAGAATGTATATACTCTTAACATCCGTCTGATCTCATTCTTCCAAGTCACGTACATGAATACATGTGTCATTGAGTAATATCATTCTCTAGACATTTATCATGTTATTTCATTATCTCAAAACTGAACAAGCAGAATAAATTGGAAGCTTGCCTTTATTAATAATTAAATCAATTACAAGTTATGCCATTACAATCATCATATGATTGGCTCTATGGGCATACATACCAACAGAATCCCACTTGCACTTAGATCCAATCACCCACGAATCTTATCTCGAGTAACCTAACATGACCATCATGCTTTTGTTGCGGAAGTGCCTTTGTAAAGGGGTCATCAATATTGTTCTCAATTGGTACTCTACAAATCTTTACATGTCCTTACCGTACGATCTCTCATATGAGATGGAACCACCTTTGTATATGCTTGGAATGCTAATGTGATATGGGTTCCTTATCTTGTGCAATAGCTCCATTGTTGTCAAAATATAGCTCAATTGCATCATCGATGCTCGGAACAACTCCAAGTTGAACTTCTTGATCCATACAACCTCCTTTGCTGCATTCAATGCAACAATATACTCAGCCTCCATTATAGAATCGAAAACTATATCTTACTTGGAACTCTTCCAACTTACAACTCTGTTGTTTAGGAAAAACACAAATCTTGTTTGTAATTTATAATCATCTTTGTCAGTCTAGAAGCCTGCATCTATGTAACCTCTTACCACCAACTCTTCTTCTCCACCATAGACCAAGAACTCATCCTTAGTCCTTCTCAAGTACTTCAGGATGTTCTTGATGGCTATCCAATGAGCATCACCTGGATCCGAATTCTTAAGGCATATGAGACATCTGGATGGGTGCACAATATTGCATACATGATGGATCCAATTTCTAAGGCATATGGAATCATACTCATGCACTCCCTTTCTTCACAATAATGGGGACATTGAACTTTAGATATGGTGACTCCATGTAGCATGGGTAGGTTTCCTCTTTTTGAATTCTCCATGTTGAACCTCTTTAACACTTTGTCTATATATGTCTCTAACTTAGTCCAAGAATCCTTCTTGATCTATCTCTATAGATCTTTATTCCCAAGATGTAGGATGCTTCTCTTAAGTCTTTCATAGATACTTTATTTCCAAGTTATGTCTTTACCTTTTGTAAAGTAGCGATGTCATTCCCCATCAATAATAAGTCATCAACATACAATATGAGGTCGTCATTTTGAACAAAGCCAAACTCTTTGATTGTCCCATCAAAATGAAGATTCCATCTCTGAGATGCTTGCTTCAATCCATAGATTGACTTTTGTAGCTTACAAACTTAATTTGCATCCTTTGGATTGATAAAACCCTCAAGTTGTATCATATACACATCCTCAAGAAGTTTCCCTTTAAGTATAGTTTTAACATCCATCTGCTAAATCTCACAGTCATGATAAGTTGTAATAGAAAGCATGATCCTAATGGACTTAACCGTGACCACTAGAGAAAAGGTTTCTTCATAGTCAACACCTTGAACTTGTCTGAAACCCTTTGCAACCAATATGCCCTTATAGGTTTGTACTTTACCATCCATGTCTATCTTATTCTTGAAGACCCACTTGCACCCTATGGGTTTTACCCCTTCAGATGGTTTCACCAAGTCCATACCTTGTTGGTATACATGGATTCCATCTCATTTCTCATGGCCTCAAGACATTTCTCAAACTCTGGTCCCTCAATAGATTCTAGATAGGTTGTTGGCTCATAATCTATGACCAACTACCTGCCTTCATAACTTACTAGATATCCAAGTCTCTTTGGTTCAAGTTGTGTCCTACTAGATCAACAAGGTTCCTGTGTTACTTGAGGAATTTGAGATTCCACAATAGTTTGTGAGTCTCCTTGTTCCTCCTATACCTCAACTGGTTCAATGTTTTCATGTTGGTCTCGAACCTCTTTGAGTTCTACTTTCCTCCCACAGATTCCTTTGGCAATGAATTGCTTTTCAAGGAATGTAGTCTCTCTGGAAACAAACACTTTGTTGTTAGTTGGGTTATACAAGTAGTATCCCTTGGTTTATTTGGAATATCCAACAAAGTAACATTTAACAGATCTAGGGCCAAGATTTTTAGGAAATATTTTCTTGGCATAAGCTTCACACCCCCAAATCCTCATAAAAGACATTTTGGGACGCTTCCTAGTCCATATGTCATATGGTTCCTCTTGAATCGATTTTGACGGTACTTAGTTAAGTGTAAACATGGCAGTTTCAAGAACATACCCCCAGAAGGAAGTCTAAAGATAAAAAAACTCATCATATATCACACCATATCTAGTAATTTGTGATTCCTCCTTTCTGATACACCAATATGTTATGGTGTTCCAAGTGGAGTCCATTATGATACAATACCATGGGCTCACAGAAGGTCCTCAAATGCTTAGTTCAAGTATTCTTCACCTCGATCAGAATAAAGTGCCTTAATGCTTTTACTAAGTTGGTTCTATAATTCATTCATGAACTCTCAAAACTTTTCAAGAGCTTCTGACTTATGTTTCATTAGGTAAACATAGCCATACCTACTAAAATCATCAGTAAAGGTAATGAAGTACTAATAACCCCCTCTAGTAGTTGTTCTAAAAGAGTCCTAATAGATCACTATCCCTCTCACTATTTACAGTCAAGGGAGTCTTAGTCATCTTTCCCAACAAACACGATTCACATGTCTCTATTGATTCAAAATCAAAAGAGTCCAGATAACCATCTTTATGGAGTATGGATATGTGTTTTTCATTTATGTGCCCTAGACGAAAATGCCAATGGTATGTTTGGTTTAATTCATTGTGTTTTTGTGTTTTGGTATTTACGTTATATATGTTTGTCTCTAGATCTATCAAGTATATACCATAAGACATTGGGGCACAGCCATAAAAGATCCCTTCTTTACTAATAG
Source organism: Alisma plantago-aquatica (assembly GCA_963693085.1). NCBI lineage: Eukaryota > Viridiplantae > Streptophyta > Magnoliopsida > Alismatales > Alismataceae > Alisma > Alisma plantago-aquatica. The sequence continues at coordinate 1,108,339,540 of OY856413.1, read as the reverse complement.
AACATCTTCCATTCTTTATCAGAAATTCAAATCTGTTCTTGTCCAAATAAGATACAAATATGATGTTTCTATTAATGGTAGGTACGTAATAATAGTTCTCTAACTCTATTACAATCCCACTTGGTAGAGTTAACTTATATGTTCCAACTGCACTGGTAGCAACTCTTGCTCCATTAGCAATGCACAGTTCTACCTCACCTTTCTCTAAGGGTCTACTTCTTGTTAGATCCTTCATTTTTGAATAAATGTGTAATCCAAATATGGTATCCAGTACCCATGATGAAGAAGTAGTGAAGTTAATCTCAATTAAGAATATAACATAAGTAGAGATCTCAATCCCTTGCTTCATCTTACTAGGTTCCCTTATCCTTCTCCTTATTTTGAATGTAGAAGACTTGGACTTTAGCTTAGCCACATAATGCTTCTTGGATTTGCCTTTGTCCTTGGGCTCAACTCCACTGATCATCATCACAGATTTTTCCATCTTCATTTGTGCTTCGACACTTATCAAGATGTCAAGCAACTCTGACATCGGTCTAGCCATGTTACTCAAGTGATAACACTCGATAAACTGGCTATATGATTTAGGCAATGACTACAAAATCATATCCATGACCAACTCTTGGCCTAAAAGAAATCTTAGTCTTTCAAGATGCTTCATATGCCCAATCATATTGAGCACATGAGGTTCTATTGGATCTCCCTCTGTCATTTTGCACTTAAATAGCACATTACAGACAATATACCTTTTCATGCTTATCATGTTGTTTATGCAACTCATAGTTCATACAACCTAGCATAAGGTTCTTGATGTTCACAATATCATTGTTATGCTTCAAAGAAGCATCCATGTCAGTTTTAGGCAAATACGGAGTGGATACTGGCACTAGTGTTTTAGCAATCATGCATAACACTTCTCAAGGTCCTAAACCAGTTATGAAAATAAATATCATTTAATTTGTCTAATTGTGATGATTGAGTGTTTTCCATTTGATTCCACAAGAGAAAATTTGCATTTGTCAAAAATCATTTTTAATATGATTTGATTTGAAAAGTCAATATTAATTAGGTCTTTAGTTAACTATCGCTCCCACTATTTTGTTCAAATTGATAGTCCTTACTACAAATTCAGAAGATTGCAACGTACAATCTTCTAGTGGGCCAAGATCCATGTTTCATCATGTCATGTCTCAGCTTTGGCTAATCACCCACAACTTGATTATTTAGGTAGGCCAAACTTTCCAATTACATCTATATGCAAGTCTTAGATAGATAATATGCACAACTCTTTGCCATAATCATATTTATGCCTCTGGTGCCTAGTCTCACTAGGTTATCACTAGTTAAGTCTGACCCAAAAACCAACACGATAGGATATGTACCCTTCTTTGGCAGATCTACATACCTACCATCACACTTCCACGAGATAGACAACAAACCACACTTTGGTGTAAACCATGCTTGGTCTATCAAGCTTTTCATGTGTGATGCTTATGGAAGGCATCTCAAACTTAATATTATATTAATGTATTTTATATAATACACATACATTAACCAATCACCACATATATATAATACGTATCTTATACATGCTATAACCCACCACAAAAATGTGCAATAAAAAAAAGCAATGGTTATGGCCATTCTAGTGTAATTCCTTGGACCTACAAGGAGCTACCACAACCTAGGGTCTACATCAAATGTAGAAACCTATTTTTGAGGAAGATCGGTGCTCTCCTATTCGGGTCGATCAGTTCAACCCTCAAACCGATCGTCTCACTTCCTGGCCAGTCGGTAGGTTTTCACAGTGCTTGTCTGGTAATCGGTTCCACCATCTTCTATATCTTCCATTCGATCGGTTAGGTCTGCTAGTCGATCAGGTCACCTTGTTCTCCTCAATCCTTCTCGGTCTTCCAATCGGTCAGTTCGTCTCCCAGATGGTCAGCTGGCCTGGTGTGGAGCGTATTTTTCTTCATCGTAACAAGAAAGTAAACTATCCTACTATTACATGATTATAGAGAAACCTCAAGTTACATTCGAGGGGAGCAAAGGTAGAAGAGAATAATACTTTTACATTGGGAAGATAAGAGAGAGGCTCAGTTCAAAGACTGAGATATCAAACACACAACACCATGTACAGAATAATAGTATTGGCCATAACCACACTGCACATCTACCGTCAAAACTCATTTTAGGATGATTCTTGTAATTTGCATATGTATCATATATATGTTTATATATATATATATATATATATATATATATATTCATTTGGGTTGTTATTTGGTGATTAGTCAAACATGCACATCAACCAGTTTAAATATTTGCTTCATATGCAATAGATAAAAATGATAAAACAAAAATTTTGATCATATCAATTATCCCAAAACATAATTAATTGATGTGGATCTGATACCACTGTAGGGAAATATGACATCGGATAGGCATCATCATAATCATCTAAGCCTTAGTCCCAACTATGTTGGGGTCAGCTACATGGATCCTTCGTTTCCATTCAGATATATCATGGGCCATGTTCTGGTTGAGATGTAGAGATTCAAAATCTCGCTTTATAAGCTCATCCCATGTCAATTTAGGCCTTCCTCTTCTTCTATTTATTGTGGTTAACTCAATAGCATTGCTTCATGTAGGCGCATTAATCGATTTGTGTTGCACATGTCCGTACCATCTGAGTCGACCCTTGCACAACTTATCCTCAATGCTCGCCACCCCCATTTAATGACTAATATAGTCATTTCAATCAATTTTTTTTACTAACATATTTCCTATTAACTAGCAGAACGTGTCAATAACTATAAAATGGAAATGATGGTTTCACAAAGACATACCCAGTCCAGGAGCAAATCTAGCGATAATCCTCATTGATGTAGATGTGCACTCTATCTTAGACGGTATCTGTGCATGTCCTGGTTGCACTAGGACTCGTCTAACTGCTCCTCCACAGACAATAGACTCGAATGTTGTTGTCTGCAACAGCTCCCCTCGTCACAGACTGCTGGATGATGTCATCCTCCTTAGCGATGGGTAAAGAACACCTCGTCTCTTGAGAAGTCCACACACACCAACTAGAACTCCTACCATCCTATTAGAATGGGGAAGAAGGAGTTGTCCCTCCCATTGGTGTACTAGTCACCAACCTAATCTCCCATAATAATGATCCTTAATTGTTTCTCTCCCTTGCATTCCCTCCCCAGTCGGGTAGGACTTTCTTGGGATCTCTTGATTACTACAACCACAGAGGACGTCAATTGTTATAGCAACAAATTCTCAATTGTCTGTGTTGTGTTCTAGGAAGCTCCCAATACCCCTCTATTTATAGTCGGAGCTAGGGCCAGGGTTCCCAATCTGTGTGGGAGTGGAAGGGCCGAAAGATCTTAAATTTTTGCAATAATTATGGAAAATTTGCATCCTATGACAATAGAAATGATCATCTAGCAACCTAGACAGTCGTCTGACACACAAGATGGTCATCTCACACTACGAGAAATTTGTTTTATAGTTTCCCAATTTTGTACATATTTTTCCAATACAATTCCAATTAGTGCATAACATGGGTCAACACCAATCCTTGATACAATTGAACTGCACACTCGAACTGGACATTTGGTGCATACGAGATGGTCGTCTTGTACCACGTGAAATGGTCGTCTCGCACAAGTGAGATGGGCATCTCATAGCTTGGGTCAGGCTGAATTCCAGCCAATGTACAATACAATAAGCCTAACACTCCAAACGGTTGTCTCAACACTTGAACTAAACGTTTGGTATTCTAGTTAGCTGTTTTGTTGAGTGGATTGAATACCTGAACACTTTAATAATCAATTCAATCATCATTCAAGATCAAACTCCTCTTCTAGATGATTTCCTATGTGTGTGACCCTATAGGTCCTATATTATGTTGGTAGTGAATGTCCATAACAACTTATGACATTACAAGAAATGAGTGGTTCCTACTCACACATCATTTCTACCCAAGTAAATGGAAAGTTGGAGAACAACTTAAACCTACAATCTATGTATGAGATAGATTGGGTATCAAGTTGTTTGGTTTTAGTTCTTTTAATCAACCAAGGAGGTCGATTGATTGTGGCTTCTTTTCCTTCCCCAAAATCTTCTTTATGAATAATGATTGCCCTTGGAGGTTGATAGGTTGTATATAAAACTTCATGGTTATGAGTCCAATTTTTCTACATTTTCAAAGGTAACTTAGTTAGAATAGATTATTTGGTAACTAAGTGTAATGTGAAGGATTTTATGATCATTATTTTCTTATTTAGATGATTTTCAATCATTAAAGAGTAATGAAATGTTGACAAAAATTATTGTCATCATATAACCAAAGTAATAGCTAGGGACATAAAATAATGAATACTCTTGACTATACAATATGATATCATGTTCAGGTTTTCAACCCAAACCATAAGTCTATAACATATTAAATTTTGGGCATGAAATCTATTTTGAGCTACAATTCATAATTCTCTCAAAATCTAAGTCTATTTGCAAATTGTTCCTTCATTCTAAAGTCCCAATCATTAGTTTGATCAAATTTTCAAGTTTCCTTGATAGAAACCAGTCTCCATTTGAGTTTCTAATGTCAATATGAGTTCATTTTCCTCATTCAGAAAATATTTACATATGAATCTCTCAATTAATCTTTATGAATCACTTTGACATCTTCTAATACAATTTGACATTTTATGCTAAAAATGTTTGTTAGACCGTATACTTTGATGACGCATCTATCTTCTCAAGCACTGTCTTTGTAATCAACCTCAAATATTGATTGAAAATTTTGAACATACCTAATGATGATGACTTAGCCAATCCAACTATAGTCATACACTATGTAAGACCTCTGACCTAGATTTGTGCTTGATTGTGTTTGCTTTACCTAATAAGATGCTTAAACCTTAATCTAATCTCTTGATATGCCTTAATAACATTTGACAAGTTTATGTTTTTAGTTTGGTCCCATTTAGTTCATGTTTGAGCTAGTTGTGCTTTTTTTGGAGCAAATTGCAATTTACCCATGTTGAGGGTCTATCTTGCAATTTGTCACATGAAGGCTGTGCTCTTTATGTACCTTAGAATAATGAGAGAGAGAATGATTCATTGGGGCACCTTGTTTGGACCTTGGTTGATGAGGTGGCATCATGAGATGATATTATGGTTTGCATGACTTTGTATGGATGCTTGAGTTTGATGGATGTATCGACCTTATGAGTTGGTTTTGAGGTGTTGTGAATGCACACTCTCTTTCTTGATGTTTTTTGTGACCTAGTGCCTTGGGCATGTATTTTTCGTCACTAGGGTTTGCTTACTTGAGAGGTGTTGCGACCTATTTTGTGGAGGGACTTCTTGTAGCGGTCGATACATGGTGCTCCCTTGGTTTTGTTGCGACCTAAGGGTGTAGTGGACCTAAGTGGTCGCTACACTACCTTGTTCTTATCACCTTTTCTTGCATGCATGTCTAGAGTGGTTGCATGGCCGATCCTTTGGTGGACAAGTACCCTTTTGGTGCTCTCTTCTCTTGACGCCTCATATCTTCACCTCCCTCCTACCCCTTGAGTATAGATACTCTCTCTTTCACATGCAAGTATCTTCTTTAGATCTTTTTCCTCTCTTCTTCCTTGTGTTTGACCTTGAGCTTGGTGGAGCAAGGAGAAGGTGCTGATCTTGGAGCTTTGGTGGCCAATCATCTTTGCATGTGGTGATCTTGAGCTTGATCACCTTCTTTGTGGTGATCCTTGGTGATCTTCCTTTTTGGTAAGTGGTTCTATGCCTTTGATGTCATTTTCTATGAACCCTACCTTCCTTCTTCCTCCTCTTATCCATGATACTATGGATCACCATGGTATCTATCTGAGAAAACTTCTCTCATAGAGGTCAGAGACTATGGTTTGACCATGGTAGCACCTAAGTGAGATGTCATTTCTCCTCTTTCTTCTTTTTTCTCTCTTGTTCGGCCTAGGGTTGAGTTTTCTTCACGTTGAGCTTTCCTTTGACCTTGACATTTTTCTTCTTCTTGAGGTGACCATGTGGTTGTGGAGTTGATCCTAGTTGGAGCTTCTTTTTCTCTCTTTGGAGCTCGTGGCTTTGGAGCTTGATCTTCATCTTAAGGCGGATTATATAACTTTCCCCTCTTCTAAGGTTATATAACTTTCCCCTCTTCTATTATTGCATTATTATATTACTTTCATGATATTGTTTTAATATCTAAAATTTGATCCTAAGATACTAGATGATGTTATCATGATCTAGGGTTTAATATTTTGAAGTATTCTTGATTTGATTACTCTTTCATGTGCCCGGGTTGGTTGGTTGCAACATGTGTTTTGGTCTAGTCCCAAAAAAGTGTTAATCACCTATGGTTGCTATGCCTTGTGCTTTGTTTGGTTACTACATATGTGATCCATGTTGGTCACTACACATGTATTTAGGGTCACTACATATGCATTATTAAGGTTGGTCACTACAGTTGCTTACCCTATGGTCGACACATGTTTCTATGTACATGTTTGAAGTATTAATAAATATGAACGCTAAACCCTAATGTGTTCCAAGAATATGGGAAATGATGTGCCTAGGGTTTACTGACAAGTATTGAAATGGAAACCCTAATCGATTATATGAGAAACCCTAATGCTAGTTTCAAGAGTATGATGTACTTGTTGAGATTGCTGGAATGGATAACATGACTTGATATTTTCTCTCTCCTTCTTGTGTAACCCTAACCTTATAGGTGGAATGAATGTCATAGCTAGTGATTGCTATGTTGTATTTGACATGACATAAGGTAATGATTGTGAGCCTTTATGAGGCATGATGAGATAGTGATGATGTGCAGGAACTATGTGATTGGGTCTTATGACCTGGCAGAGGCTCAATGCCTAGTGTGAGGTGGTATCCTCCAGTGATGAGATGTGGGATTGTTATCCCCTAGTGATATGATATTGTTTATGACCGTGCATGGCAGTAATATCAAGTGATAATGTGACAAGTTCATACCTTATACGTTTTATATCTTCTGAAGTTGTACCTTTACCCCTATTTTGTAGAATTATTTAGGGTGTGCACATTGTAACTTGATTGATGGTAAAAGATGCTCAATTGGCTTGAATAATCATGTGAAACCCTAATCATGTAGTGCCCTGAGCCGTAGATCGATTCCAGAGTCAGAACTTTGTTGGATGGTGAAATGGGTATTCTCAAGGGAAACCTGGAGTGCATACTATTGAGTATGCAAGGTGTGAGTGACCATGTGTCCTTGACATCTTGATCCCAAGTGAATTGAGAATGACATCGGTCAGGTCTCAGTGATGATGAGAATGTGATATGATGTGATAGAGGACAATTTGGATTGTACCTCAGTGATTGGGTTATATACCCTTGAATCTAGCACTGTGACATGTACCAAGGCGGGCTAGGTGTTTATAGGACTATAGATTTGGATATACATTACTGTCTACAAGACTATAGCTTTGGCTATAAGTTGCTATTTTTGCAGTTTGACTGATATGCCACTGTGGTGCAGACTCAAACAAAGCAAGTAGTACATGAGAAGATCATGGAGTTCGACTCTTCCATAGATCTTGTAAGGTATTGATTTTGACTAGTAGTGGTCAATTGGATTTGGGTGGTACAACTCAAATCCTCAAGGAAAATAAAAGATGCAATACAGACATGTAGTATATTTGCTCAGTTGTAGATGCCTAAATTGCTTAGACAATGTTAACTACTTTGCTCATATCATTTTGCTAGATTTTCTCATCCTGATTATAATGCTATCTTGCTGCTTAAATCTATCTGTGCTTATAATAGTCATTGGTGGAGATTTATATCTCTTACTAGGATGTTGGTCTCACCCTGTGAGTTTCCACATCTTTTAGGTGGTCGTGCATGATGAGGTAGAGATCATGTGGTTGAAGCTGAGTAGCAAGAAGAGCAGTAGCTATTAAAGGTTGAATATATTTTTAGTGCTCTATAGAAGAGTCCTATGTGTCATCCCTATACTCTCAGGTCCTTGTGTGTGTTTTGTAGACATTGTATGTCTATATGTGTTTTTGGTGGTAGGCCATGGTTGTACATATATGGCTTGTATATGTGAACAAGTTAACATATGTAACAGGTTGGGGCAAGTTGACCGAGTGAATAGTGATATGTATCATCTTATGGCATGATATGTATACATGGGGCTAATAACACTTTATTTTATGTACTTTTTATATATATTATATATATCTTTTTTAGTATGTCCTTTATTAGCTTTCCCCAAAATTTTACCATCTTTTTTACTAAAACCTCACTTACACATCTTTCTTTAGTTTTAGGTACATTTACAGCCCAAGTCACGGTCATTACCTAGACCGCGACCCACTCGTTTAACAATGACGATCAAGGTCTTAAACTGCTTTAAGATTGAGGTCATTCTGCATTCAAGCCAGACCACTGTCAGATTGAAGCCGTGATCATGGCTAAACCACAACCACAACAGAGGCCGCAATCAGTACAAAAGCACCAATCAAACTTGGGACCTCAATCTATTTGAAGACCGCAGACTCCAAGTTTGATCGTGACTCAAATAAAGCCGCGATCCAAATGGGGTCACGATCCCTATAGACCGTGATCAACTTGGAGACCGCAAGACTCAAGATAGACCATGATCATTGCTAGATCATGACCTATAGGCTGCGACCGATTGAGGAGACCTAGACCTCGACCTCGACCTCGTCCGCAAGCCACATATAGACCGCGACCCGTGTCCAGGTCGCGATCAAGTTTGAGCACGAAGGAAGAAGGAATAAAGAGAAGACCATGACCGCGGTCTCACACCTCCCCCAACCCAGACCGCGACTGTGGTCTAGGCTTATGTTGGTGGAATGAGCCTATAAATAGGCCATCCACCTGTCTTGTCAAATCATCATATCATAGATTGGATCTCGAGGACCATGAAGTGTTGCTGCATCCCAGACTCATTCCATCCCATCCCATCCACCAGTCTTGGATCTCTAAAGGAGAAAGCTGAGGAGAGAGAAGACTAAAGACTCATTATTTGAGAGAAGAAGATCGTCTGCACCATCGATGTGCTAGATCCAGATCTGAAGAAGTAACATGTCATATCACATCCCTTCTCTCTCTATCTAGATCTATCACTCCATTATGTTGTACTTCCCTCCTCACTTCATGGACTTCATGTATCTATCTTTCTATAAGGTGGCTATGCTATCCACAAGCATGAGTGGCTAAACACCTTAACTTGGGTTGGGAGTAGCCACTAAGGCTCTCCCAACATGTATATTGTCTCTCTTTGTTGAATATATATACTCTTGTCAAGGTTATCTCCATACACCTATTTTAATGCTTCACTTGTATGCTTAGCTACAATCTTGTGATGTTATAGTTGATATCTCAAGAGAATAATATCACTTTTATCATGTGTTATGGAGTAGTATGAATGCATGAGAGTGTTGGAACGCTAAAGCTTTAACCGCATGTTTTTCCTTGTGGTTTTCGTGTGGCCATCTCGAGAGAGAGGCTACCCTTAGAATTAGATCTATCCTCATCTTGAGAGAGAGTGGAATTGATGCTTTTGATGGTTGCTTGTAATCTTGATGAGAGTATATGAGAGAGAGAGAGACGATGTTGCATGTTGGAGAGAAGTCTTAGTAGGTGAAACCCGATCTGAGTTTCCTTCCATATTCTTATTTCATCTTATTTTCATTTTCATTTGTTTTTGTTGCTTTGGTTTTCTTGCTCTATCTAGATTTGAGTGCCATAATTCCTTAGGGGACACCTCTTTAATAGACCATCTTCATCTGGAGTATAAGAGTGTTAGATTCTATGCACTTAACATTGCCAACCTTGTCCTTGTGTTTGACCCCGATCACTACATTGAACCCCATTTATCGTTGTGGGGGCCTGAGAGTCAGGTTATCTCTTTAAAAGTCTGACTACTCTAAATCTACTCCTTTTGGACATGTGAATTAGGCCAGTGAGTGGCTTCATGTTGACTCAGATGTAATATGTTTCCTCTTTTGTTTTTCTATGAAATCAATATTAATTTACCCTATTTTATGGTAATCCTAGATGTTAGTATTAGTTCTGCACTTTCTTTTGAGTAATTTCATTGTTGTGTGGCGATGGGCGTCATAGTTTGGTTGGTATCAGAGCCTTAGGTTTGTTGAGTCTATAGGGACATAGGACTAGAGTTTGTGTCTTTTCTCGTGTCATTCGATGTATTTAATTGTAACTTCTACTTATGTAGAAGAAGAAGAAGAGAAGAAAATATATGTCTAGAGAACATGAAGAACATGCTGAGAGTAGTGTTGCTGCACCAGGAGGTGGTGCTAGGAGGTAGGCCAGGGTTGATGGAGTGCCTAAAGTGCCTCATTTCGACCCAACAACTGTGGCCAATCCCACTTTTCAGTCCATGTCTGGACAGTTTATGGACACGATGACACATGGCAGATAGAATGCTCATACCCCAAGCTAGGGTAGTTGTCTCTAATGCAGAATCACAAAGTTGTGGGAAGACCTTTGAGAGGTTAAGGCATGTGGGGGCATTGCAGTATGCTGGTACTACAAATCTAACTGATGGTGACATGTAGTTGACTGAGGTAGAGAAGGCCTTCAAGATCCTCAACATTCCTAAAGAGGATAAGGTGAAGCATGCACTGTACCTCTTGAAAGGGAGTTTTGGCCATTGGTGGGCCATCGAGGATAAGGAGAGGCATGGTGTTGTGATCAACTAGGAAGATTTTCTGTGAGAGTTTGTGAATTGGTACTTCCCTAAGACCTATCAGGATGAGAAGATCACACAGTTTGAGAAGATCCAACATGGATCTATGTTGATCAACAAGTACGAGGCAATGTTCATGGAGCTTCTGAATCCAACTAATGATGACATGTAGTTGAGTGAGGTAGAGAAGGCCTTCAAGATCCTCAACATCCCCGAAGAGGATAAGGTGAAGCATGCACTGTACTTCTTGAAAGGGAGTGCTGGCCATTGGTGGGCCATTGAGGATACAGAGAGGCTTGGTGTTGTGATGAACTAGGTAGAATTTATGTGAGTATTTGTGATTCGGTACTTCCCTGAGACCCATTGGGATGAGAAGATCATGCAATTTGAGAAGATCCAACATGGATCTTTGTCAATCAATGAGTACGAGGCAATGTTTATGGAGCTTCTAAGGTTTTATCCACATATGGCTGCAATAGATAAGGAGAGGATCAGACATTTTGAGAAGGGTTTGAGATCTGAGTTGACGATACCAGCATTAGCTTTATAGAATAGGGAACGGTTTGCCGCATTTGTGGATTCTTTGAGGAGGGTAGAGAGATCAATCGTGTAGAAGTAAGAGGAGAATTCCAAGAAGAGACCTGCACAGTATCAAGGATAGTCTTCTAGATGCACTACCTTTATGGTGAGAAGTGTCAGATCTTCACAGACCACAATAACATGTAGTACATCTTCTTGAAGTAGGAGTTGAATATTCAACATCGACGCTCGATGGAGTTGATCAAAGACTATGATTGAACCATTGACTACCATCTAGGGAAGGCAAAAGTGGTGAAAGATTCTTTGAGAAGGAAGTCTTCTTTGACTTCATCTGTGGATAAGACACAATTATGCTCTTTGGTGTGCCCTAAGAGAGATATGTTGGTCTCCTTACATCAGATGAATGTGAAGTTGGAGGTGTCCGTGTTAGCAAGACTGTTAGCCCAGTTACAGGTGAAGCCCATGTTGGGACAACAAAACATAAATGCACAATGTGATGATACTATGACTCAACAGATCTGATCAGATTGGTAGTGAGAAGCGTGATGGCTTCCATGAATTAGAGGATGGTAAAATATGTTACCACAGTACAGCAATGGTAACTGATGTGGATGATCTGAGGAAGTTGGTTCTGGAAGAGGCTCACTCTTTGTTGCATACTATACATCCAGGTAGCACCAAGATGTATCACAACATGAAGGACCTGCATTGGTGGCCTAGTTTGAAGTGAGATGTAGCTGAGTTTGTGGCTATGTGCATAGTGTGTAGCAGGTTAAGGTAGATCATTAGAAACCTATAGGAACTTTGCAACCATTTCCTAAACCGCAGTGGAAATGGGATCATATCACAATGTACTTTGTGGTTGGACTTCCCAAGACAACCAAAGGTCATGATTCCATTTGAGTAATCGTTGGCATGTTGACTAAGTCAACACATTCCTTCTTGTCAAGACAACATATAAATCAGAGAAGCTTGCACATGTTTATGTTAATGAGATATTACATTTGCAATGTATCCCAGTTACCATCATATCAGATAGAGGGCCTCTGTTTACCAATAGCTTTTGGGAGCGTCGACATATTGCCATGGGTGCGTAGTTGAGGTTCAATACAACTAAAAGATACCCAATTGGCTTGACTAATCAAGTGAAACCCTAATCATGTAGTTCCCTATGCCATAGATCCATTCTAGAGTCAAAACTTTACTGGATGGTAAAATGGGTATTCCCAAGGGAAACTTGGAGAACATACTATTGAGTATGCAACATGCGAGTGACCATGTGACCTTGACATCTTGATCCCAAGTGATTTGAGAATGGCTGCAGTCGGATCTCGGTGATGATGAGAATGTCATATGATGTGATAGAGGACAACTGCAGTTGTACCTCAATGATTGGGTTATATACCCTTGTTTCTAGCGTCGTGACCTATACCAAGGTGGGCTAGGTGTTTACATGACTATAACTTTGGCTATAAGTTGGTGTCTATAGGACTATAGCTTTGACTATAAGTTGCTATTTTTGTAGTTTTACTGATATGTTACTACGGTGTAGACTCGAACTAGCTGAGTAGTGCATGAGAAGATCATAGAGTTTGACTCTTCCATAGACCTTGTATGGCATTAATTTTGATTTAGCAATGGTTAGTTGGATTTGGGTGGTACCACTCAAATTCTCAAGGAAAATAAAAGATGTAATACAGTCACATAGTATATTTTCTTAGGGTTAAACATGACTCAAATAGGATGAACCTTAGCCTTATATCTTATAATGTTTAGTTGATTTATAATGTGGTAAGAAAAATCAACTGTTATACATGTCCATCACATTCCTTCTAAAACTATAAGATGTTCCACTGCTCAATTGTAGATGTCTAAATTTCTTAAATAGTGTTAACTATTTTTCTCATATCATTTAACTGAATATGCTCATCCTGATAATAATTCTATCTTGTTGCTTTAATCTATCTGTGCTTATAATAGTCGTTAGCGGAGAGTTATATCTCTCACTAGGATGTTGGTCTCACCCCGTGGCTTTTCACATCTTTTAGGTGGTCGTACATGATGAGGTAGAGATCGTGTGGTTGAGGCTGAGCAGCAAGATGAGTAGTAGTTGTTAAAGGTTGAATATTGTGCTAGTGTTCTTTAGTAGAGTCCTATGTGTCGTCCCTATACTCCTAGGTCCTTAGGGGTGAATTGTATACATTTTATATTGATACAAGTTTTTGTTGTAGGCCATGGTTGTACATATATGGCTTGTGTATGTGAATATTTTTTTTGGTCAGTTGTGTATGTGAATATGTTAACATATGTAATAGGTTGTGGCAAGTTGGCTGAGTGAATAGTGATATGTATCATTTTGTGGCATGATATGTAATACATGTGGCTTCATGTGGACTTGTATGTAATATTTTTCTGCTTTTATAGTTATATGGAATCAATTTTAATGTGCCCTATTTTATGGTAATCCTAGATGTTAGTATTAGTTATACACTTTGTTTTGAGTAATCTCTCTATTGTGTGGTGATGGGCATCATACACTACATGAGATATGATTTCTATAGCTTTTAGCAATTGAAATTAAACCCTTGGTGAGGATCTCAAAATAATCTGGGGGTTTTGTTTAGAATTTGTAATTTTTGGTAAGTAGGTAGCAAAGGGGAGTAATTGATACTGATTGGATAAATTAGAGCCTTAAAATAAATAGTTAGTATCATTTAGTGTCATGATGAAAACTAATCCTATCTCATTTGGTGCTCTATAACGTAAACTGTGAAACATATAAATAATTTGCTTTATTGGCAATTTGGCCATATATTGCAAAGACTATGCATATGATGCCCTCAATAGCCACATTAACATTGGAAAACATTACCTAGCAAGACATCCCCATCCTTCTCTCTTGTCTATAAATAGCCCCCTCTATGCCAACCCTATACCTCTTCATCTTCTCAACACTAATGCGCCTAACTAGAGCCACATTGCTAGTGCTAGGCTAATGAACACTAATCATCTCATAACTGAATGTGCAGAAACCTGACAGCCACCATTTCCTCTTGCCATAAAACAACAATGATGACTCATCTTCAGGGACGTATGGTCATTCTTAAGGAAGGTCTACCCCTAATTTAACTCCTAGAATAATCTGGAAATGAAACAAATAAACTTGACTTGAACTTGAGTTCCAGCTGGCTCCATAATGATCAGGCTCTACGAAACTTGAAAATAGAAATGGCATTTTTCATTAGTCGGCACTACCTAGACATCCTCTAGAGCCATTTTATCCTTCTTCTCTTCCTAGTTATTCATGTTGGGAAATATGGAATTAGATTGGTAATGAAAATTTAAAAAATATATGCCATATTCCCCTATAACATATGATCACATCAATAACTATGTAATGGGAAGGACAGTTTATGAGGTCATACCTAGTCATGGAGCAAGTTCACTGACTATTCCCTCATTGCAATATGTGCGTTTCTTCAAGTCACACTCAGATGGCGTCAGTAGAAGCTCCTAGATGATCACCACAGATAGAGGTTGACCGTGTCCTCCTAGCGTGAAAGACTCCTCACCTCAATGGTTACCCACACGAGCCACCAGGAACTCTTGTCATTCTAGTAGAACTGACAAGAAGGAGTTGTCCCCTCTAGTTGATGTACTAGAACCAACTTGCTCCCCCACAATTGTTCTCCCTTCCTATCCATCCCTTTATCTGGTAGGACTGGCTCGGGTACTCTTAGTTACCACAACTAGAGAAGACAAACATTTGTTATAGGAAATTGAGTTGTGTCAGAGAAGCCCCCAATAGTCCTCTATTTATATGAGTGTTAGGGTCAGGGTTCCCAGTATGAGTAGGAGAGGAAGGGACCAGAATTTCACAATTTTTTGCATCTTGCGCGCAACCTAACGGTCAGTTCAAAGATGAACCGATTGGTTGGCATGTTAGCTAATCACTTCAACCCTTGAACCAACCATTTCATCATGTTTCCCAATCACAATTGTATTGGAAATTATACTCTGATTTAATGCACAATATGATGTCAACACTAATCCTTGAATCAATCAAATTGGTCCACCAACCGCTTGGTTCACAACCTGAGCTGATCAGTTCACTTCTTGAACGACTCACAAACCAAATTTTCAAAGTTACTTCAATTGTCCTGACACACTGAAATGATTGTTTCACCACTTGAACCGGTCGGTTCACTGTCCAGTCAGTCAATATTCAACCAATGTTGTTTAAATAGAATACCTAACTCCTTAGTAATCAAGTATAAACCATATTCATGAGTGAACTCATGTTCCACGTGTATCCTATGTGTGTGACCCTATAGGTTCCAAGTTACATTGGTAATGAATGTCCATAACTTACTTATGACATCACAAGCAATGAGTTATATCTAGCAACACATCATTTCTACCTAAGTAATTTGGAAAATTGGAGAACAACTTCAACCTATAATCTATGATTGGTGTTATAATGAATATCAAATTCCTTTATCACTGACATCTGGATTGAACTCGAGGCATGGAATCATCATCCTCTCAATGTTCAGTCCATGTTCATTGAACTAGAGTAGTCTGTTTGAGATATATGTGGCCTGAATATCATATATTATCCACATGTGCATGCACATGCTTTTCTCAGTCTCACTTATCAAGTGGCCCGGACATCAAAGTCCAGTAGGAGGGACAAATCACATCTATATCACTCACAGTCATCCCCATGTGTCACAATGTGCCTGACCACCACCTTGATGGGAACCCTTATTCAAGGTCATATTAGATGATGTTAAAGTTCATTGAACAACATGTTACGAGTGTAGTGATTTCAGGCCTGAGAACCACAATCACCACCTTCACTATGAGAGATGGTTATGACCACAAATTGTTTGTGTCACTCTTAAGGTGGGTCTATCTGATACACTGTTCTCCAACAAGTATCTATGTGTTTGGTTTGATATCACATATCATGAATGAAGAGACTCTTTCATCAACCAACACACACTCTAGTCTTATGTCTCATTGTTATTTATCATCCTTCCACAATAACATATGACTAGGGACATAACAAGAATGTACATACTCTTTTCATTTGTATGATCTCATTTTTCAGGTCATCAACCCGAAGACATACATCATTGAGTAATGTCATTCTTTAGACATTTATTCTGTTCCATCATTATCTCATAACTGATTGAAATAGAAAAAATTAGAAGATTTCCTTTATTATTAATCAAATCGTTTGCATGATATGCCATCTCGATTATCATATGATTGGCTCTTTGGGCATACTTACCAACAGACTCCCACTTGCACTTAGAGACAATCACCCATGGATCTTATTCTTAGTGATCTAAGCATGTCCATCGTGTTTCTTCTACACAAGTGATAATCCAATGGGTTATCAACATTTTTCCATTAGTCTATATATTTCATGTTTCACATCTCTTCATTGTATGACATCTCATATGAGATGGAATTGTTGTAATATGCTATCTGATATTCCTTGCCTAACCAGTAGATCCATTGTTGTGATAGAATTTATATTGTGTCATTAATGGTTGGAATATCTCGTAAGTTCATCTATATGAACTTCTAGATCCATACAGTTCCCACTCCCATGTTCATAACACCAAGATACTCGACCTCTATTATAGAATTTAATAAATGGTCTGTAGTTTATAATCTTTCCAACTTACAACACTTCTTTTATGATTAAACACAACTCTTTGTCATTTTGGAAGCTTACATCAATGTAACCCTTCATACCCAACTCTTCCTTATTACTATAATCTAGCAACTGGTCCTTAGTGTTTTTAAAGTACTAATGGGTTTTATTTATGGTATTCCAATGCCCTTCATTGGAATCTGACTAAAATCACTTATCATGTCCAATAAATACATGATAACAGGATGAGTACATTGTATAGAATACATGATAGATCCAATTTCTAGTGCATATGGCATCTTACTCATGTTTTCCCATTCTACATAAGAATTTGAATACAAGGTTCTTGAGAGACTAATCCCATCTAACATGGACATATTCTCTCTCAGTTAATCCTTCATGTTGAACTCTTTCAACATCTTGCCAATTTTTTTACTCATATTTAGGTAGTGAAACTTTCCTAAACTATCTCTATAAATATGAATTCCTATCACATAGGATATTTCACCTAATTCTTCATGCTGAAGGTTCTTTCCATGCTAGGCTTAAATACTTACAATATTGGATTGTTAATCCCCATCAATATGTGGAATATACATATATGCTCCAACTAAATCTTTTGTAATCACATATTTCATCTTTATCTTTACTAAAGTCAAACTCTTAGACTATCTTGTCAAATTAAAGATTCCAACTCTGAGATGCTTGTTTCAATCTCCAAATTGATCTTTGTAGCTTATATACTTTATTTACATTAATGAAGTTATAAAACCTTCTGGTCGTGTCACATATACATCCTCTCAAATATTCCTATTAAGGAATGTGGTTTTAATCTTCATATGCCAAATCTCATAGTCCTGTTAAGTTGCAATAGAAAACATCTCAATTGGTGAAGGTATTTAATCATGTTTAACACTTTGAAGTGGTTTGAAAACCTTTACAACCAATATATTCTTTTCGGTTGTCCATTTCGGTCTTCCCAACTACACCTTATGGGTTTTACCCCTTTAGGTGGTACCACCAATGTCATTCCTTATTAGTGTACATGAATTCCATTTAGGATATAATGGCCTCTAGCCATTTCTCAGATTTTGGTTCCTTAATAGTTTCTAGTCGATTGTTGGCTCATCATCTTATGACCAACTCATCACCTTTCTAAATTATAGGATGTTACAATCCTTTAAACTCATGGAGTATTCTACTAGAACTATGGGTTTTGTCTTACATAAGGAACTTGAGATTCGACAACAATTTGTGATCCTCCTTGTTCCTATGGTACCATCTTAGGTTTAAAGTTTTCTTACTTATCTCTACTTTACTCTCAATGATTCCATTGGAACTCAGTAATCCTTGTAACAAACACTTTTGTTGTTGGATTGGGATAATTGGTATTAAATAGACTAACATTTGAGGATAAATCTTGTCAAGAAACTATTTTCTTATATAGGTTTCAATCGTTACACAAGACATACCAAGACATCCCATATCATATCTTATATAGTGTCTTTTAAACCATTTTATATGGTACATTATTTGAGTGTAAAGTATCTAAAAGGAAATTAGAAGATTAGATGAAATGATAATCACATAATGACTCATCAGGATGTAATTCCTTCTTTCTGATACATCATCATGTTTCAGGTGGAGTTTGTTGTGATATACCATCACAACATATCCAGAAGGTCATCAGACTATTATGTAAAGTATTTCAACATTGATCATATCAAAGTGTCTTAATACTTTTATCAAAGTTGTTTATGTACTTCATGCATGATTTTCTTGAACACTTCAAGATATTTTGTATTTCACTAAATAAAAATCATCATATCTACTGACATCATCAGTAAATATAATGAGGTACGAATAACTACCTCTAGCATTTATTCTGAAGTTCTTTGCACATCATTATGTTCAAGTCCTAATAGAATGCTTATTATCCCACTACATCTAGTGAGAGGTGTTTTGCCATGTTGTTCATAAATAAGACTTGCATGTCTCTTATTAGTTCAATAACCAAAAGAGTCTAGATAAACATCATCATGGATTCTAGAAATTCATTTCTCATATATGTTCTCCATATGATAATGGTGTAGATATTGATTGTCTGATTTATCAAGTTTAAATCCTTTTGGTACTCACATTATAAACATTTATATCTAGATCCTTCAAACAAAGATCATAAGACATTTATACGACACATCTTTGAAATAGAAAATTAACTAATCTTTGTTCATAATCATCCTTGTCCACACAAAATGTAAGAAGTAAAATGTTTCTATTGTTGGCATAAATGAAATAGCAGTTCATTAACTTTATTACATGTCCTGTGGGCTAATATAAATTCTAAATTTAGACTAATGTTGTAGCAACTCTTGCTCCAAGGTTACACACAGTCCAACCTTGCCCTTTCATAAAGGCTTACTTCTTATCAGTTGCTACACATTCAAACATATGTCATATCCACATCCAATATCATATACCCAAGATGAAGAAGTAATTATATTTATCTTATAATGTATATACCTGAAGTGGAGATCTCTATCCCCTAATTCTTCTTCTTCTTTAGTTCCTCCAGGTAGAGAGCACAATTCCTCATCCAATGTCTAGGCTGGTGATAGTGGTGATAATTGCCTCCCTTGTTCACTACTCCCTTTATCTTGAGTTTAAAGACTTGGTCTTCTGGCCAGCTTTAGAGTTCTTCTTAGCTTTTCCTTTTCCTTTAGACTTCTCCTTTGGCTTGTGGATCATTATCAAAAACTTGGGTTTGTCTTTCTTCATTTGTGCCTCAGCTGTTCTCAACATGCCAAGTAACTCTATCAATGTCTTGTCAAAGTCATTCATGTTGTAGTTCATGACAAACACAACTGTTCTCAACATGCCAAGTAACTCTATCAATGTCTTGTCAAAGTCATTCATGTTGTAGTTCATGACAAAGTGACTGTATGATTCTGACAGAGATTGTAGAATCATATCATTGGATAGATCTTGATCCAAGGGGAATCCCAGTCTAGAAAGGTTCTTCACATACCCATTGACCTTGATCACATGAGGACCTACTGGATCTCCTTCAGCCATGTTACATTTTAATAGTGCATTGGAGACATCATATCTCTTTTGTCTTACCTGATCTTGGAACATGTTCTTAAGATGTTTGACCATCTCAATAACATCCATGCTCTCATGCTTCCTCTACAACTCATAGTTCATGGAGAACAACATTAGGCACTTGACATCAACAATATCTTCAGTACACTTCTTGTAATCATCCCTATTAGCCTTAGGTGCATTAGGAAGAGGCTCATATGTATCTGGTGTCTCTAGTACATAGAGCTTGCGCTCCTGTGTGAGAACAATTCTTAGCATCCTGAACCATTCGTGGAAGTTATTTCCAATTAACTTATCCTTCTCAAGGACTAATTTTAGAGATTTTTTTTGTGTTTCATTTTATTCTATAAGAGAAATTTGCAATTTTATCAAAACATTTTTGAATTTATTTGATTTAATAAAATTTGACGATGTTTAATTTGGCCTTTAAATTACTGTTGTTCTCATTATTTTGTTCAAATTGATAACCATCAATGATCAATTCGGAAGATTGCAACACACAAACTTCTAATGAGACACAATCCAAAACTATCGATTCATTACCCGGCCAATGCAAGCATCCATAATCAATCATTAAGGTATGCAACATTTTCCAATTGCATCTTATGCAATTCTTGGATAGATGGTATGCACACTCCTTTCCATAGTCATTTGCATGCCTCTAGGTGCTTCATCCCATTAAGGACACCCAATTAAGCCTGATCCAAAAGTCAACACGATAGAAATGCACCCCACTTGGCATGCCCACATAACTACCATCACACCTCCACGAGATGGATAGCGCATTACGCTTGGTGTGCCCACGCATAATCGATCAAGCTTTTCATGTGAGTTGCTATTGGAAAGCATATTAGATTTAAAATGTTTGATTGAGAGATTATATATATATATATACACATATACATATACATATCCAATAACCACATTCTATAGTGTGTATCCTATACATGCTATATCCAACAAATGTAAACATTAAATATAAAACATTAGTGATGGTTATTGCCATACTATTGTAATTCCTTGGAGTCAAAAGGAATTACTACCCCCTAGGTCTACATCACATGCAACCACATGTTGTTGGTGTAGATATGTGCTTGAAACAATATGCATTGATCGGTTCAACCCTTAAACCAGTTGGCTTGCCACTTCATCAGTTAGTTGGTCAGTTAGATCTCTAGGCCAACATCTTCTAGACATCTCCAGCCAATCGGTTGGGCCACCATCCGATTGGTTAGGCCACCAAACGATCGATTCAGATCATGTGTCGGTCCTCCTCCGTCCTCCAGTCAGTCATCTCATCTTCAAGATGATTGGTTCTTCTGGCACTTCGTCGTAATAGGAAAATAAAATTATCCTAACTCAAGTAAACTTATTACATGGCAATGAGAAACCTAAAGTTACCTTTAAGGGGATCAAAATAAGGAAAGAGTAATAATTTTACATGTTGGATGAAAAATGTAGAGGCTCGGTATGCAAACCGAGATATAATAGAAATAAAACATACGATTCAACAATGCATAGATATTTTAGTTATTAGACATAACCATGAAACAAATCCACCATCAATATCAATTTGAGGGCAACATGTGTAAATTGCATATATATCATATATATATATATATATATATATATATATATATATATATATATATATATATATATATATATATATATATATATATATATATACATTTACATATTAGTTTGGGATCATATGTGGTACTTAATCAGATATGCACATTAATTATTTTAAATATTCACATCATTTGCAATGAATAAAAGCTAAAAACCAAAATCTGATCATATCAATTAAATCCTAAAACATAGTAGATTGGTGTGGCTTTGATACTGTGGTTGGGAAATATGGCATCATATAGGTAGCGGAAACAAAAAGTTATCTTCCATATTCCCCTATAACATATGATCACATCAATAACTATGTAATGGGAAGGATGGTTTAGGAGGTCATACCTGGTCCTAGAGAAAGTCCAACGATTATTCCCTCATTGTAGTATGCACCTTTCTTCAAGTTGCACTTGGATGACATCAGTAGAAGCTCCTAGAAGATCACCATGGATAGCAGTTGACCTTGTCCTCCTAGCGGGAAAGACTCATCACCTCTATGGTACTCCACATAAACCACTAGGAACTTCTGTCATTTTAGTGGAACTGACAAGGAGGAGTTGTCCCCTCTCACTGGTGTACCAGTACCAACTTTCTATCCCACAATTGTTATCCGTTTCGATCCCTCACTTTATCTAGTAGGACTAGCTCAACTTCTCTCAATTACCACAACCAAAGAAGACAAACAATTTTCAGAGGCATTTGAGTTGTGTATGAGAAGCCCCCAATACCCCTCTATTTATAGGAGGGTTAGGGTCAGGGTATCTAGTCTAAGTGGGAGAGGAATTTCACAAATTTTTACATCTTGTGAGTGGAGAAACGATCGGTTCATAGGTGAATCGGTCGGTTGGCATCTAAGATGATCAATTCAATCCTTGAACTGCTCATTTCATCATGTTTCCAAATCAAAATTGTATTCGCAATTAGAATTTAATTTAATGCAAAACATGACATCAACACTAATCCTTGAATCAATCAAATTGATCATCCAACCGCTTGGTTTGCAACCTGAGTTGGTCGGTTCATGGACCTAATCTGATCAGCTCACTTTCTGAACCGGTCGGTTCACATACCAGATTGCCGAAGTTGGTTTAATTGACTTGACATATTGAAATGATCAGTTCAACACTTGATATGGTCAATTCACTATCCAGTCAGCCAAAATTCAACCAATGTTGTTTAAATTGAATACTTAACTCCTTAGTAATCAAATTTAAACCATATTCATGAATGATATCCTATTCCAAGTGTATCCTATGCGTGTGACCCTATAGGTTCCAAGTTACATTGGTAGTGAATGTCCATAACAGACTAATAACATCACAAGCAATGAGTGGTATCTATAAACACATCATTGCTACCCAAGTAATATAGAAAGTTTGAGAACAACTTCAACCTATAATCTATGATTGGTGTTATAGTGATTGTCTAATTCCTTTGCCAGTGATATCTGAATTGAACTCATGGCATGGAATCATCATCCTCTCAATGTTCAATCCATGTTCCTTGAACTAGAGTAGTCTGTCTGAGACATATGTGGCCTCAATATCATATATTGATCCACATGTGCATGTGCATGCTTTTCTTAGTCTCTCTTATCAAATGTCCTAGACATCAAACTCCAGTAGGTGGGACAAATCCCATCTACATCACTCACAGTCATCCCCATGTGTCACAATGTACCCAAGCACCACCTTTATGGTAATCCTTATTCAAGGTCACGGTGGATGATGTTAAAGTTCATCGACCAACATGTGATGAGTGGACTAATTTCAAGTCTAAGAACCGCTATCACTACCTTGACTATAAGAGATGATTATAACCACCAATTATGGTTTACATGTGTCACTCTCAAGGTGGGTCTGCCCGGTACACTATTCTCCAACAAGTATCTATGTGTTTGGTTTGATATCACATATCATAACTGACGAGACTCTATCATCAACCAACACACACTCTAGTCTTATGTGTCATTGTTGTCTATCAGTCTTCCACAATAACATTTGATTAGGGGCATAACAAGAATGTGCAAACTCTTGATATTCGTATGATCTCATTGTTTAAGTCATTGAGTAATGCCATTCTTAGAGATTTATTATGTTCGATCATTATCTCCAGATTGAAATAGAACAAATGGGAAGATTGCCTTTATTATTAATCAAATCATTTAAATGATATGCCATCTCAATCATCATATGATTGTCTCTCTGTACATACATACCAACAATTCACACTCCTAAAAACCCTAGACCTTGTTCCCTTATCATATATAGCTTGATGCCAAGACACCCTAACCCAATGGGAAAGATAAGGAACCTACATCAGTATACATTACAAGTCTAAATTTTATAATGCTACTCCATTGGGACACCCCTCTACTCCTTTCCAAAATATTTTCGCAGCCCCTCAATGCCTATCCTTGACCCCATGTCACCACCACTCGTAATCTCCCCCTGGTTGTGATCTACCTGCTGCAACCACCAACAAACTACAAACATCACGACATATCACCATGATCTCCACACAAACTGCATAACTCTACAACCTGCAACCTAGGTCCTCCGACCTAGTGCTGATCAACCTCCCCCTCCCCATGAAATCCCAACTCACTATTTGATCCAACCTCACTAATCACCATTGAGCCTCCTCAATTCTAGTAACTTGAGAAGGAGAGAAAACCCATCTCTCACTCAAGGTCACCGTGAATTGGTTCCCCTCCTCTAGTATTCCCTATGGCACACATACAAGGAAACCTCCACCACCGCATTCCCATCACCACGTGGAACTGCTCTAATGATGATTCAAGTAGCACAACTGCCAGTTGAACCTAAAGTTGACCATGACAATTCTGAGCTAGATATTGACCTTCTCGACTACATTTTAGACCTACATTTCTAAAATAGCAAGCAACCACACATCCATCCTATCACCACTACATTCATCACCATCGAGAATCGATACAATAGACGATTAAGAGATATATTCAGTGATGATGAACAAGTAGGCTGCAATGACATCACGTAGCCTCTACATCTCCAGCTTGGTTCTCATGAAAACAAAGAGCAAGGTGGATTGGCTCCTAGAAGTTAGAACTAAATAACAACCATTGAAGGCATGTTCTTGACTAGTGAATATGTAGGTTAGCATATTCCTTCTTATAGTTTTGGTTCTTTTATGGTTAGTTAATTAGGCAAATGTTCCTTTCTTTAGTTTTGGTTCTTCTAAAAATGCTATGAAAATGCGGTTAGTAGAGATTCCAATAACAATTGTGATTATATACATATTTGAGACCTAGGTGCAAAGGTATGGGTATATTGGTATACTTTTGTTATAATAATGGCATCACTAGTAATTATATTAGTATGGGAATATGAAAATATATGATACCTATGTTACAAAAATATATCTAGCAACTCACTCACATATATGAGTAACTTGGAATGTATACAAATGTTATCTTTATCATGTATGAAAAAGATAGATGTATACCCATGCATATAATGATAATTAGATTTCAATATGAATGTAGTTGATGTGTCTAGCTATATGCGGTGTATTTCAAACAAAACATACAATGAAAAAGGGAATATGTATAAGAATGCTCCTTGTATAAATATATAGATGGACAATATTTTATACCATCCTACATTAAAAATTATACAAGTTAGACATTTATATTCATATAGGTCACTGGAATATAAAAGTAGCATAATAAGTAGTAACTGGATCAAATATGAAGCATTTAAACCCTAGATTTCTCTAATAGGTGTATTGTAATAAATATTACCTCATGCAACCCATATCCTTGATAATAGTTGGTTAACTTAAGATATATCATATAAAAGAGAGAATTACATAACTAGAAAAAATTGAGGAAGGCATATTAATGCACATACCTATATGTAAGAAAGACATAATTCCACTTATTGGAATAAAAATGAATTTTATAAGTAAAAAGGATCTGAAACCGTGGATTGAGGATATGTCAAGACACTTGTAACATGATATGAAAATATTATACTTAATTTTAATAATTTGATTATGTGTATTTAACTTAGTTAACACATAGAAAAGATTGGAATGGGAAATAATTGAATCAAACTCTTAAAATGAAAACACTAGACACCTTAATAAAAAAATTTAGAACAACACATGATTCCAAGCCAAATAGTGATAGATATTTCTTTACATATGTAGATCTCTAGTCCCTTGGAGTCAATACTTGGAATTTTTGCAAATTGGATACTTTTAATCAAATGGATGCAATTTCTATTTTTATTTTGAAAGTTATTTCTCTTGTTGATTGCTTGCTTGATTATATAGGTTGGTTGACTTAAAATTGTTGTAAGCCTTAGATCTCCTCCTTGAAAGCCACCACAATAAATCCTAGAAATAGTAGCACATTATTTAAACATCGATAAGGGCATGCTAGTGCCCATTAGTTAAGTGGAATAACACTTCTTGGACTCCCCACAGAGAGAAAGACACGAGGTCCCTCAGTGTACTAAGAAACACAATTGGGGTGGTGTTGTTCATCATGGAGTGAACATATGACTTCCCCAACAACTAGATATTGGCATGTGCTATCTATTTAAAAAATTGAATTACCAGTCTCAAAAATTGGATATTGAGTCCTGTTGAATTTGAAAATCATTGATAGATTTTGATACTTCCCTATATTGTTTGAATCCTTGCATTTTATGATAAATTCCTTTATTGATAGGTTCATACTTTTACTTTCCAAATATATATTTTGAACCAACTTTGCTAACCCAAGTTTTCCTTCTTGGAGTCCACGTGTGGTTTTGTTCCTCTGGGAATTCATGGACATGTGATCAAAGAAGAATTAGAAGAGACGTACAAGAGTTTTCCACTGTTGAAGAGTAGATAGGAATCCATGCTTATTTTTATAATCATATGTATAAGCTCCGGCAACTTTATAAAGCATAATTGCTAAAGTATTTGTTAATATTTTCTAATGAAATTTTGTAAATATTGTATCATAATGATCATGTCTTCACAACATGGTATCATATCCTATGAATACATGCACGTCTCAGAAAATAGGATTATCTAGGAATACAAATGGAGTAGATTGTTGACAATATGGCCCAATTATTGGGATGTACATAGAATACAAGTAGGAAACACTAAGAGCCTAGGTTGTGGGGCATGTACCTTAATAGAAAGTCATGAAACATACCTTGCTCATCTACAATCTAGCTTTCAGATTTCCCTAGACATAGATCTATTTAGAGCTATTAATGAGGAAAAAAGAGTTTAAAATACATATATAGATATACAATATGGTTCTTGGAACATTTTGAAGCACCACTATAAGTATACAAATGGGAAAAGTATCATCGTTCTCCTCTTTAATTAGTTACAATCACAAGTAATTGCAAAAAATATTGTAATCTCTAGAATGGTAAATTTCATATAATTGATGACTTGCATTTGGAATCTTGAAATATTTGAGAGTAATGTAACATAAATAATTTACTTCAAAATTAAGTGAGAATCATCCATCACCATGTAAGAAGAATGATATGAGGTGTCTAAGGAAGGATGTATAGTGAAGGTTCTGGCATAATTACTCCCAATCCACTTAGATGGTGGTGGGGTTTCCTCACTTTACATACTGACTTGACCAAAGTGATCTCTACTACTTGGGGAAAACCCTAATCTTGGACTTAATGTCTAACCCAATTTTTTATGTAAAAAAGGTGTAACAACCCACACTTTTGAGTGTCTAAAAGACCTTAAAGTTGCGAATCATTACTTATAAATTCCAGGATTAGATTCAAGAAATAAAATAGAATAGTAAACAATTTTCATTAATAAATAAATATTTACATGTTTACATAAAAATCTCCTCTAAGGAGTTACATAAATTTTAGAAAGAGTTAACCTGTACATATATGATGATATACCATTATATCTAAACCTTCATGAATAACTTTAGCATGTTCAACATCTTTAATCTATAACCTCATGTCCACGAATCAAGTATACCTGATACCTAAAACACCGACAAACAAATATGTGATCAATATATTTCTATATTGGTATGTGTGTTCAAACAATAATCACAAATACACATATAAGAAAACATCTTTATCTTACATATAATGACATAAACTTGTTTTCATATTATAACCCATATCTGGTCTACTACCTCAGGTGTAATCACTGTCCCTCCAGGGCTCGTGTGCATTACCCTTAAGATCGGTCTAACTTAGGGTTAAGAATATTGTTATTTACTTTACATGATACTCATAGGAACTTTATAACTTGCAAGAAGTAAATAAACAAGCAAGCAGTTTATATTTCATTCAATCCCATTGAGAAACCTTTGCAAACTCATAATTTGATACATGTATTCATAAGCATAACCACGTACCTTATGCTATTGTAGAAACCATGCAGAATCTAACATGTACTTTATGAGTGCATCGAAACATCCAAGAAACAAAGCATTCAATCTGAAATATACATACTACATATGTGTCACTGGACTCCCCCCTTCATGGACGGCCCTGAGGTCTTATTTATAGGCTTTGAGTGAGATCCAAACGGTTTGGAGACCGTTTGGGCTCAAACGGTCTTGGGACCGTTTGGCGTCAAACGGTCTTGAGATCGTTTGGCGTCAAACGGTCTTGGGACCGTTTGGCGTCAAACGGTCTTGAGATCGTTTGGCGTCAAACGGT
Organism: Alisma plantago-aquatica; assembly: GCA_963693085.1. NCBI lineage: Eukaryota > Viridiplantae > Streptophyta > Magnoliopsida > Alismatales > Alismataceae > Alisma > Alisma plantago-aquatica. The sequence goes on along the minus strand of OY856413.1, from coordinate 1,108,311,129 downwards.
CTTGAGATCGTTTGGCGTCAAACGGTCTTGGGACCGTTTGGCGTCAAGCGGTCTTGAGACCGTTTGAGCTCCATGCGGTCTTGGGACCGTTTGAACTCCATGCGGTCTTGGGACTGTTTGGCTTCATGCGGTCTCGGGACCGTTTGAACTCCATGCGGTCTTGGGACCGTTTGGCTTCCATGCGGTCTTGGGACCGTTTGGCTTCATGCGGTCTCAGGACCGTTTGAACTCCATGCGGTCTTGGGACCATTTGGCTTCATGCGGTCTTGGGACCGTTTGAACTCCATGCGGTCTTGGGACCGTTTGGCTTCATGCGGTCTCGAGACCGTTTGAACTCCATGCGGTCTTGGGACCGTTTGGCTTCATGCGGTCTCGGGACCGTTTGAACTCCATGCGGTCTTGGGACCGTTTGGCTTTATGCGGTCTCGGGACCGTTTGAACTCCATGCGGTCTTGGGACCGTTTGGCTTCATGCGGTCTCGGGACCGTTTGAACTCCATGCGGTCTTGGGACCGTTTGGATCCACTCGACCCTTGGGCTGGTTTATTCTTTTGTTATTTTTTTGTGCTTTTTCTGCAATTATAAAAGGAAAAGTTAGTTTGATGATGTATTTACAAAAAGGGGTAAAATTAGGTTTAAGTACAATATAAATGTAGAAAGAGTATGGAAAACTAAAGAAAAAGACAAAGATAAACTACTAAAATAGGAGGTTATCAGTCACCATGTATTCACATTACATTAATCAGATCTCGATGTGATCCTAAACTAGGGTTTAGGGTTATCTGGTGTTTGGACTAGGGATTAGGGGTTACAAACCCTAATTCCACCATACCATGGTTTCTAAGGTTACAAACCCAATTATGCATATTAGGTTAAACCCTAATTATCACCTTAAGAATATTAGACTACTCATGATACCTAGATCACACTATCCGCATTAGATCATAGCAAGATGTTGACATTGGTTTTAAAACCCTAAATCAGCATGAATAAGATCATTAATCTAGAATCATCATTTATTTATCATTGTCAAGGATTTTCTCATTATACATGTGTAGATTAGGTATCAACTCAAACTAACCTAATCTACTCAATTAAGCATCATATTAAAGCAATTGTAGGTTTTCCTTTAAACAAATCTAAACAAGTATTACATATACTTTTGGAACAGGAAGCCTATTTAGACTCTGATTATATTTTATTTGGATGCCTCTCATTTTTCTGAGCAATTTCATATATAGCTTCGCTATATTCTGAGTTACCAATAATTAACTAGATTATTTGTAAGAGTAAATTGATTTGGACCAATCACACACTGACACGTCAGTGTCTCACGTTTAATTAAAACAATTCGGCACCCCCTTTGAGTTAATGGTTAAAGACCCTTACACCCTTATAGGTTACATGCACAAGTCGGGGTAGATGAGTCTTTTGACTCTAATTCACCCCTAACCCCTCGACGCCAGCAGGGGCTCCAACCCTAACGGGCAAGCCACTGTGCTGCCCTCTTTGCCTTGACATCGGGGAGTCAGGCAGGATCTGTTCCTCCGTAGGAACCTTCCAGACCCGACTGGTCTCAGGCTACAGGTCTCAGTGACTGGGGTCATGAGAACAAGGATCGCGGTCCAACCTAAACTACAGAAATGATAGGATAGGAGTGAGATTCCTACCTGGAGTGTCGTCATCGACGATCAACATTGAATCAGGTCTCTGAAGGTGGGCGACCATTGCGGCAGGGCATGGGCCTCTTACTATAGGCAAACATGTCCTCTCTTTGTAGTGTTCCGGTGGGTGCGAGAGAGGTCACACACATGGTTCGATTACCAACCAACTCCATCGCGCTGAGGATTGTAGGTCTGAAAGCATCATTGTGGGACCCAAGAGAGGAGCAAGAGGAGTCTGGGCACTCCCAAGAGGGAGACAATTTATCGGGTTCTTTACAAACCTCCATCATCTTACTCATGAGAGTTCACCAGCCATGACTTGCTCGATCACCTCTATAGCCTACATCTAGACATGACGAAGCAATGACAACGACTGTGATGGGCGGAAAGGGAAAGCAAATCCTAGGCAAAACCCTAAGCGAGAAGGAGGACGGTGAAGAGGGAAAGGGGAAAGCACACCCTCATCTCATCTCTGGAAAGGTCCTCCTTATGTATATATATATATATATATATATATATATATATATATGTCTTCCTTCATGTTACCCTTCTCTCTTTTCCTTGGCTTACAAGGAAGATACCACATAATAAAACATGTCAATTTTATTATCCTTTTCCATATAAGTCCAAATCTTTCCCTTTTAATTTCCTTATATTAATCCCTTTTTCTCTCTCCTTGGTGTATCCTTTAAACCAAGTATGCTCCCCACATGGAAACTCATTAAATCCTTTTCCAATAATACTAAATTATTGGGTTTCATTGGGTTATCTTTTATATACCAACTTCTCCTTTCCTTTAAACCATATTTCCTATTTTCTTTAAGAAGCTTACATATTGTTCCATTATTTGTCTTCCAAGAAAAGGGTGGATAATCCTTTAATTAATTATCTAAGCCATATATTATCTTGGATATCAATTATGAACACAAATATCAATAACACATAAAAACATATCTCAGGGACCCATATGTAAACTTGGATTATCTGACTGGGTTGAAAAATGACCCTAAGGCCCATGAACCACATAATGGGCCTTCCAAAGGCTCCATGAGCTTAGTCACATTGTTAACAACCAAACTTGAGGATTTGGTAACTAGTGCATCTTATATTCGCCTCACATATGTTCAAAAGTACATTATTAACTTAAATTGAACATTTATTATGAGTCTAGGGTTGGGAATCATCATTCAAGATCCCTCAAATCACTCCATTGTTATATGTTCCCTAATTTCATTAAGACTTGAAATCTACAAATATTAGGGATGTAACAAAAGGTGTGTATGTTTATTCACCTTCAATAGATGTAAAATAAATGAAAATATATTAGGACTTAGATGGAAAACCCTAATATTTGAATAAAATCATTACCGATGTAGGAAAATATAATAGGTCAATACATATAGAGGAAAATTATTATTTTGGAGAAAAGGTTATGAAAAAATTACCTCTTGATGACTTTGACAACATATGATGAGTTGATAGTTCAATAATAGGTTCCTATTATATATATGTAATTATGATATTTGTGAATAATAATATACAAATCCAATATTATAGTTGCAAATAAAAAAATTACTAAAATCACATCTCGATCCATAATAAGACAATTGAATGGTAAAATGTGATGCATATTAGGGCCTCTAGATTTTTGGAAGTCAAATTTTCAAATATATATAAAATTTTGGACGAGTACTGCTGAACTAAGCATTATATTGATGTAAACCCTACCCATTAAAAATGGAATTGAAGTATTTCTAATTTTTTTGACCTAATAAAACATCACATAAATTTTATGGTTACAATATTAAGTAAAATTTTACTATGTTTTAAAACTTGACTATGATAACTATAGTTTATCTAATAATTTTATGGTGTAACAAAAATTTGATATTCATAATTTAGATTCTCAACCTAGAAATGTGTATATGTACTAGGCATCACTAAGTGCTCAAGTGACTCTTTAAATTCTACTAAAATCTAAACTCCTAAAATGTGCCAAGCATATGGAATGGAGTAGTAATAAGTAGAATGTATAAATGAGGTGATTGTGATTTGGTTCTCGCATTGATTTAGACCATTTTTAGTTTTACTTCAAAAAATATTTCCATCGGCAAATTATTTTCTTTCTAACGCTAAATGTATCAAGAAAAATGATTTTATGGAATTTTATCAATGGTTTCTTGAGCTAAGTCACAATCTAGGAGGTGTAGAAACCCTAGAGGTGACTCACATGAAACCCTCCAAACCTAGAGTTTGTTAAAGGATACTACATTGTAGTTGGTAAGTCTACGTAGAATTTTAATTGAATCCTTTTAAGGGGTGGATATTAGTACTGAACTAGATCATTGTTGTACCAATTTTGGGGATAAAATATTCTGTAAGTGGTGGAGAGCTATAAAATATTGATTTTTAGGCACTAAATATATTTTGAGATACAACTCATAATTCTCTAAAAAATTGAGTGCATTTGCAAATTGTTCCTTTGTCTAAAGTCACGATCATTACTTTGAGAAAATCTTCAAGTTTCCTTGATAGAAATTAGTCTACATTTTGGTTTCATGTGTCAATATGAGTTCATTTTCCTCATTCGGAAATTATTTACACATGAGTCCCTCGACTTATCTTCATGAATCACTTTGACACCTTCAAGTACAATTTGACATTTTATGCTAAAAAATGATTGTTAGACGTATACTTCAATAGTGAATCGATCTTCTCAAGCACTGGATTTGGAATCAACCTCAAATATTAATTAACAATTTTGAATGCCTAATGATGATGAATTAGCCAGTCCAACTATAGTCATACACTACATGAGATAGTATTTTTGTATTTGAGCAATAGAAATTAAACCCATGGTGAGGATCTCAAAATAATATGAGGGTTTTGTTTAGAAGTTGTAGAATTTGGGAAGTAGTTAGCAAAGGGGAGTAATTACTACTGATTGACTAAGTTAGAGCCTTTGGATGAATACTTAATATCATTTAGTATTCTAATGAGAATTAATCCTATTTCATTTGGAGCTCTAAAATATAAATTTTGAGGATAGAAATAATTAGCTACTGAGGGTGTCATATACACAGTCTTTACAATAGATTGTCAAATTGCCTAAAAGAATACCGACTATAGGTGCAACACTTAGTGCTAGTAGATTGAAACCCACCTATTTTGGGGAACTTTTCACCCAACCCTATTTGATACTTTTCATTTATATTTATAAATTTCCAAGAAAACACACACAAACACACTACACATGATGATTTTTTTTTAAATCATGTTAGAACATGTACATTGAAGGAAATGATGGTGCATGGAGGAGCCAACCAAGGAAAATAGCCACCATGAATGTTCCAGACAGAACAACCATAGTGCCAACAGGCCAAAACACCTGATGGCACAGAGCAATTGTACTAGCTCTACCCTACCTGCTTGCTACTATGTTGATCATTTCCACTCTTGGAGATTGTCTACCACTCTTGGAAAAGGTATTACATAAGGATTAGGTTTTAACAAAGTCATTAAGTCAAAAGATTCTTAGGACAATATTATATTTATTCATAATCTAAATTTTGAAACAAACTCAATAATTCAAATTATTTCATTAGTAATCAAATCATATACAATGTATTCGTACTACAATCGTCATAAGATGGCTATCAGGACATACAACCAAGAATATGAGCATATGGAATGGTAATGCCCACTTTCTTAGCAAAATTGATAAAAGTGTAATTATTTGTCTAGGATTTGATATTCTCAAGTAGATATAAATAATTAATAATTTTCTTAGACTCATAACTTATGGGAAGAGTATCAAAAGAATTGTCTTGGCTGTTAGTTCCTTTTTTATTAATATAGTTGACTTGCTTTGATCAAATCCATCGCCATTGTGCTCAGTAGCAAAGATTTTTTTGTGTAACATTTTTAGTCATCTTGTTTGTTTTGATCTTCTGAAACACAATACCATGACCTAGTTTTTCAACAACTTGGTCTATTTAAGGTCTTGTGGATCATCTTTGTCATCAACATAGTTAAGACCTTTAGTCAGTTCCATGGATTGGAATTTATTTTGGACTTGTATAGTTTATTGCCGGTAACTTGGTAACCTCTTGTGTTGTTGATATTATTGTCATGGAGTCTTTTCGTCATAGCATGTTTTTTTGGTTCGAGGTGACCTTTGTGCTATAAGTGATCAAGATCATTCTCCTTAGAGTGGAAGTTTGGGTTTTGATATTACATGTTTGCACGATGGTGTTGAACCTTAGGCACAATCTTAATGGTGGAGTGGTCATAAACGTCACCAAAAGAGATAAAAGTGAGAAAGGGATCATAGGCTAAAATGTAGACTATATAAATGTGTTGACCGGTGCAAACTCAGATTTTGTCAAGCATGTCGGTACTAAGTAACTGAAATATGACAAAAGGTTTTTATAATGTTGGTGGGTTCTAAGGTGTTCGGGTGTATATAATGGAGCTTAGCTCCAAGCAAAGAAATCATTAAAAAATTATCCATATATGGGGAGTAGGTCATGTCACTACCATCCAAACATTATAGAACCTTCTCAACACCATTTTGATATATTACCAATCATAAATCCAGCTTCACCAACCATATTGCCCGTTTTGCAAAGCGCTTCAAACCAATTCTTCCCACTGCTTTAAAATAATGTGGTGGGTTTGGTCGCTGCGAGCTGCCTCTACCGGATGCCATATTGAACAGAGCAATAGTGAAGGTGGGACGTACCAAATAATCAATAGTGTTAGAATAGTCTCATACCGTTGAGCTTTTGGGAGGTCCTGAAACTTATAAGGTATGTGGTCTCTTCTCTCATTGCCAATTAGTTTTAGGTTGAATATCACGCATTCTAATAAGTTTCAGGACCTCTCCAGAGCTCAGCGGTATGAGACTATTCTAACACCCCCCTCAAGTGCAACTATTTTTGTGTGCTTACACTTGTTTTTTTTTAGAGTGTGGTCCTCACACTTGTCTCGTGTGGTCCGTTCTGATACCATATTAGAATGTGTGGTATTCAACCCAAAACCAATTGGCAAAGGGTGAAGGAACCACATACCTTATAAGTTACAAGACCTCTCCAGAGCTCAGCGGTATGAGACTATTCTAACAAATAGTTGTACTCTCAGGTCGAGTATAAAAATAAAGCTAACTTTTATGGAGAATTTTGGGTCGTGTGATCAAGGTACCATGAATGAGATGGCCTATTAGTACCATCCAAACGATATCCCCATGTATTAGGCTTTTCATAGTCTCAAAGGAGAAGAAGGTGAATCCTTTCCGAGTACCCACTTTTCTGTTTCATCATTGCACTCATTCAAAGGAACAACGGGTTGAAACCTATTAAGATTACTAAGTATTTTACCTCTCTTGATGGATAAGAAGACACTGCTTGATAGCCTTAGTTCCACTTTTTGAGATTTTTTTTTAAATCTTGAGATTTTTATTGTAGCATGCAAAATGTTGCTACTTACCCCTCATATTACACGTTAAGGTGGGCATTAGTCTTATAATCTCTCTCAGTGCTTCTATAGTATTTGTCTTCGCTGTAACGATGACTAATAATATATTGTATATTGCAATTAGATGTGAAATGACATGTTCCTTTACACTATAAACATTTTCCTGGTTTCTGACAACTAAAATGAGGTAACCATCCTTCCTACATCGCGTCCAAGAACCAATGAGCTTTCTTCAAACCTTATGTCTAACTATTATCCATTTATTTTTGTATTAATCAATATTTTGTGTTCGGAAAGACTCAATGTCGACGATATTGAAAGCAATATTTTGATTTACGTTGTTCTTATTGTGAGACGCACCTCATGTTTCTTGATCATCATCAATCTCAATCACCTTTCTTTTCCCTTTTGTGCCCATAGCCATGCTTTCTTCAGCCTTTCCATTTGTTCCTCTTGTATGGTTTCCTCCTTTTCTTTGGCATTTCCTTGGCTGTGTCGGTGATGGTATTAGCTTGACAATTGATTGCTTTAGTGTAATCGAACTTTTCCGTGATGTATGCTTTAGACAATACTATGACATTCTGGGTCATAGCTATAATACTTGAACTTTGAAACTCTGCATGTTCATATGTTGTTATATAACTGGATACCATAGAGTTACCATAATATCTGAATTTTTCTGTTGTATGTGAATTCTTTATAGAGCTTAGTACATAAATTACATTTGCCGAGATCTCTGAAGCGCCACCGAAACACCGAGAAGAGGAAAGAGGGAGAGGTTTGAAACGGAAAGTAAAGACAGCGCGAAGCCCCGGCTAGTGAGTTAATTGCCAATACGGCAAGTAAGCAAGTGGAACGAATTGCTTCGTTGTTAACTTTTCTCTTTTTTCCCACCTGTGCAATATCATTCTCAACGACAAACACCCATATCTGCCCGAGATTTTCAGGATCTCCTGCACATCACATTCCCACCGATCAATACCCAGATCGCGAATAAAACTCAAAACAATAGAAAAATTCTTGGCAGCCCCAGGCGCCCCACACGGCTGTCCACCGGGAGTGCACTAATGATGTGTAAGAGTGATGCTCATTTTTAATATTTATTAGGAGAGAAGTAAGAAAAAAGAAGAGTTAAAATTTATTTTCTTTATAACTTTCATTTTATAAAGTATTTTTTGACGAACACCGTTATATTCTTTACGAAAAGTATTTTTAACAAGACCAATGTTAACATATTTTGGAGGAAAAAATATACGAGAGAAATGTAGTACTCGTGTATTGGAGATACAATACCACATATGTTACATGTACTATACATTTACTTTGGGATATAGTACATGAGTAAGTATAATATTTGTATTGTTTACTAAAATCAAAGTAATATATCCCAAAATACGAGTAAAGTAAAACTATTATTTTTCTGTATGACTATTATTTAGATTTCTTACGAAATATATTATCTAACAAGACCAATGTTGATATATTTTGAAGAAAGAATAATTTGAAAAAAATATTCTACTCATGTTTTGGATACAATATCCCCCTTTGAGGCACATTACCCATGTTTCGAGGTACAATACATCAGCAAATAAACTTTCGTACAGTACCTCTAAAATAGAAGTAATACATCTCTATACATATAATATCTCGTTTTGGGGTACAATACCTGTGTTTTGAGGTACAATACGTCAGCAAGTAAACTTTTCTACAATACCTCCAAAATGAAAGTAATACATCTCAATACATACAACATCCCGTTTTGGGAGTACAATACTCGTGTGTTGAGATACAATCTGTTAGCAAGTAAACTTTCGTACAATACTTGCAAAATGGAAACAATACATCTCAATACATATAATATCCCATTTTGGGGTACAATACCTGTGTGTTGAGGTACAGTACGTCAGCAAGTAAACTTTCATATAATGCCTGCAAAATGGAAGTAATACATCTTAATACATATAATATCCCATTTTGGGGCAGTACTCGTGTGTTGAGGTACATTACGTCAGCAAGTAAACTTTCGTACAATACCTGCAAAATGGAAGTAATACATCTCAATACATACAATATCTCATTTTGATGTATAGTACCCGTGTTTCGAGGTACATTACGTCAGCAAGTAAACTTTCGTACAATACATGTAAAATGAAAATAATACATCTTAATACATACAATATCCCGTTTTGGGGTACAATACCCATGTTTTGAGGTACCACACGCCAGCAAGTAAACTTTCGTACAATACCTCAAAAATAGAAGTAATACATCTCAATCATATAATATCATGTTTCGTTATACAATACATGTGTTTTGAGGTACGGTATGTTAGTAAGTAAACTTTCGTACAGTACCTCAAAATGGAAGTAATACATCTCAATACCTAAAGTATCCCAAAATGGGAGTAATGTACCTAAAAGTATACGTAATGTATCTTAAAATATAGAAATACTAGTATTTTGTTGTACGATACCCTTTGTTTTAGAGTATTATTTTTTTCATACTTTTCTCCTATATTTATTGTACTTCTCTCATATTAAGTTTTCTCCAAAGTATGTCAACATTGATCTTGTTAGAAAGTACTTTTTGTGACGAATCTATTGTGTTTATTTCGATCAAAAATATATTATAGATCAAAATAGAAGCGCCACTTTTAAATTTTTCCGAGAAGTGGGTGGGAGAATGGAGGTGGGAGCGGATGCCTCTAGCGTAACTCAAACAGTAAGGCGCCGAAAGCAATAGAGCCCCACCCACTATACCAGCAAGCTGCATTCGTCTTTCTCAATTTGATTTTTTTTAATTATCGAGAGAACCGCCCTCCATAGAAGCGTCACTTTAGTGACATCCTCAGACAGCGTAAAACTCTTGGGTCTCGAGCGCCCCGCACACCCAGAAACCGGTTAAAGCGTATAGTTGGCCGGCCTGCACGACGGGTACCATTTCGGAGGCGGCCGCTGGGTTTCGAACCCGGGTCCCTTCATGAGGGGACACCGTGCGGAACCACCTGAACTACTCCTCCTAGACTTTCTCAATTTTGTTTCACCAAAAGCAAGACAACAATTGTCTTTTTTGCATCGATTTTTTTTAGAAGTTTGCTATGCAGACCAAAATTGGGACCAGAAATGGAACCCCATTTGGTCTGACTCACAAACTCAAAAAGCAAACCAATAAAATAACATGATGTGTTAGTCATGTCATTGCTTTATGTAAAAAAAAACATTAGTGCTCATTTCTGGTGTAAGAGTTGTGTTCACCTAGTATTTTTTTTACTTTATATAGATCTCTGATGTCGTACGGGTTATTAAATGGATTGACGGACACAGATATGAATACCACCTTTACCATCTGTGATGATGAGGTTGATACATGCAACATTCGGTGATGATGAGGTGGATCTGTTGTTGGTAGGAGCATAGAAGAATGATGACGAACATGAGAGTTGGGGGAGGGGTGGGGGTTGAGTGCATCACAGTCCGAGGTCTAGCGCCATGATACGGTTTCCACCGCCGTAATGTGGCATTGATGATGATGTCCAAACCTGTTACAACCCTAATTTTTCATGTGTTTTCATAATTGAAATGTAATGATTTTGAGAATTTGGACCTAACTGAAAAGGTTGTACGCTTTGCTTCAAATAAGGGATTTCTTTACAAATCTCCCTTACATTAGGAATCTCGTGGTTCCTATTATTAGATAAACCCATTAATGGATATGAAAGAGAAGAAAAGAGTAAAAGTCCAAATAATAGAAAAAGATAAAAGATAGTGGATATTAAGCAAAGTATTCATGAGAAATACTTAGAAATATCTAGAAAGTGGCATTAATGGCCACAATTGAGTAAAATTTGTTTACATATGATTTCTAATAAAAGAAATATGAAAAGAGGAAAAAAGGAGATGAAAGATAATGAGAAATCCTTGTAAAAGAAAAATTGATTAATAAGAGGAATAAATAACATAAAGAAAAATGAGAGATTTCAGATCCTTAGGATTTCTTGTGTTCCAAGGAGTCCGAGTTGTAAAGATAATAGGATAAGGAGGAGAAAATACAAATAATAAAAGCCTTAATATGGGAATAACGTGCCATATACTAATGGGATTATGTAATGACTTTTTGGTGTTTCCAAATTGAAATACTACGTGATGTATCCTTGTAATAAAAGCCAACAGTTTTTGAAGTAAGGAGGAAATAAGGGAATATACTCAATATCTTTCTAAAACATGTCTTTCACGATTTTAGTGGAGTAAAAAGGAATATTATTTCGGGAAAGACAGTTATATATGGTGCAAGTGTTTTGCTTTTGGAAAAATTACGAGAACTTGGTAAGATGAGAAGAAGCGGTTATCAAGTAACCTTTCCCATACTCATGAATCGTGGTACTAGTAGGTATTCCCCACATCGTGTATATATATACAGAAAAACCTAGGATTTCCTTCGATGTGGAGCCATCCTTCTCCTTCCCTCTTGTCCTTCCGTTACCTACGTGAAGGAGGCCTGGTGTGCCGCTTTGGAAAAAGGAATGCAGACCCCGACACCATCGCCGTTCCAACTCCGCCTCCTGTGCACGAAGAGTCGGGCAAGAACCAAAGTGGAGAAAGGGTTTACCTGCACCACTAACACCTCGGCCAGTCGGGCCTGGTGCCTGGGCAGGCTATCAGCATTGCCCCCCCCTCTGGTCATGGAACATCGTCTACCTTCGGCAGCAAGAGATATGCAGACCGTCAGGCCGGAAGATACCATGGCAGCAGACGGCCGAGTCTGTTGGATGAACTTAGGTGGACCTGCAACTTGGCCGAGGCGGCTGTGTGTGCGTGGAAGGAGGCCAGGTTAGCAGTGGGCGGTAGAGGTGTGAACCCGGTACCGCAGTACCGGAAGGGGTTCGCGCACAGCAAGGGGTCGCACCCTGGCATCTCTCCTTCGGGGAGACCACTCTGGTCCGAGGGCGAAAGGAAAACGGGGAAGTGGTCGTCGGGGTGGCACAGACGTACGCCTAGAGCGGACGCTGCTCGCTTCCGTGTAGGTTTCCTCATGGCGAGGAGGATGGTGGTGGGAGGCACCAGGGCTCTCTCTCTCTGCCCTTGCCATCGGAGAAGGGAGAGACTCGATTCAAGGATGAGGACGAGGGTTGGAGGTGCTAAAGTGGTGGCGCCCAACAGCTTGGCCAGCTGGGGCATCTCATCGCGACTCTGTGCAGACCTGCGGAAGTCTTGCGTGCCGCGAGGAAGAAGGAGGGTAAGAGGCAAAAGACCTAGATAACCCTGGAGGAAAAGTACTAACGCGGGGGCTAGAGCATCCTTTTCGCTGATCTAGCCAGCCCAAGTAAAAGAAAATGTATTTTTTTTCTGACGTGGCATTTTATGATTGGTCCAAGCATGTTAATCTTGCAATAATTGTAGTTAATTAAAAATAGCTCTGATGATAGAGAAAGTATATATGAAATTGATCAGAAAAATGAGTAGAATCCAAATAAAATATAATCAGAGTCTAATTAAGCTACATGTTCTAAAATTATATGCAATACATGTTAAGATAAAAGGAAACCTAGATATGCTTTCATGGCCCTTGAAAACCCTAATCTTGGTAATTATGACTCTTAATGACCTTAATTGTTCAAATTCATGATTAAAGTTGTGAAATGATTACTCTAAGCTATTTCGAGAATTAAAGTCCTTAATTCTAGATAAATACCCTAAACTTAGTAATTAGGGTTTTCTAGTGAATAAAAGGTGGTTTTAATGATATATAAAGTTCAATTGTGAATTAGACCATAATGAACTGTGAATTGATGATAAATGCATATAATGATCTTGTTATGGATTAAAAGGATAAAAATGGTAGCTTTGATATAAAAGAGGCTTAATGAAATTAAGTGATGGTTAATGATGCCTTTAAATCTGAGAATAGGGTTATATGTTGTTAAGATAACCTTAATGTTGAAGAATAGATGAGATAATTAGGGTTTATGAGTAATGATATAAAATTAGGGTTTAGAATAATAAGAGATGAAGTGAAACCCTAATTGCAAAAGAAACCCTAAAATGTGATAAGGAAACCATAGGAAACAATTTCAAGTCGAATATAAATAATATTGATAAAGTGTGTAGTAAATCAAGTACATGTGATTTTCAGGATTCTTGATTGTATGGTTGAACTACTTGCTTGGATTGCCTTCTTGGTTGGAATTGATATTAGCTTGAGAAATCATCAAATCAGGTATGTGGTTACGCTTATGAATAATCGCTCTAGTTTCACGGCGATTCCCGAAGCTTTAATCGGTTGCTTGAAAATAACTGTTCGATGTTTATTTATTTCATGCAACTATAAAGTGACTATGATTATCACTATAAATGTGTGTATATAACTGACTAGATCCGGGTCCACCTCTATTGCTTTGAAAAGGCTAAAGAAAAAGGGGTAATCCTAGAGCAAGGTCTAGGTTACCGAGAGTTAGAAACTGGGCTACCTACGTGTAGTGCCATGAGACTCATTAGCCTGCCATGAGTTAAGGAGTGGGCTACTTACGAGTAGTGCCATGTGACTCAACCCTAGAAATTGGTTCACTTATAGGGGGATCATGAGGGGTTTAATGGAGACGACATAGAGGATAGGGTACTCTTGGATCGCGGAGTTATATCTAAATTGTAACCTGGGTTGTTAAATGATTAATTGAATGATTACATTGTTAACATATTTACATAATTATTGTTTCCCCCACATACCAGCTCCGGCTGACCGAAGTTTTGTTTGTCGGCGTTTTAGGTACAAGCCAAAAGGACAAACAGTAAATCATCATATTGTGAAATACGTGAAGTTAAATACAAGGAGGATTAGTTAGAGTAGAATCCTTAAGTAGATAGAAGTATAGAGATCCAAGTTTTCAAAAAGGTATGCAAAAATTTATTTTTCTTACAGCTTTCAGTATATTATGTTAAAATTTGATAATTATTCTTGGTTAATTATCGAACCTTTGATCCGGAAGTTATTGGTTAAAGACTCTTTCCTTTCGGTCTCCCTTAATTGGGGGTTACCGGAAGGCGGGGTCGTTACAAAACCAGTCAGTCGATGAGTTTCCTGTCAACGACACTGTCGACTGCGGCCACAGTGTGGAACGGCGATGTCTGCGGTTGGACTTCGTGGGCTTAGCACCTGTGAATCTAAGTTTTACCTTCGTGGTATAGCAGCAGTAACACGTTGGATGAGTAATAGGGAACGCTAGTCATGTTTCTTCTCCGGCCATTTTTTGTGTTTTTCCCATAAAACTCGAATAGCCTTGTAGATATCTGAAAATTTCAACAGACTTACTTTTTTTATGTATCCCCAATTCTTCGCCTCCCATTTGGCATTAGTTTGTTTCAAATTTCTGAATGTGATTGTATCTCATCGTGAGGTCATCCATCTCACGATTGGTTTGGGTAAGTCATAAGTTATGTGGACCTTATTATCTGGAAATTTTAGTTTTGTTTTTGGAATTGAAGTTCCATCCACTTCTATGTGGTTGGTTTGTTGTAAGTATAAATAAGAAAATTATTCAAAATATATTGTTGATTTTGATGTATAATATATAATAAGAAAAGATGACAAAAACAATCATATCTGTGAATAACTATAATATTTGTTAGCCACGATAATATCAACAAATGGTCACGGTGCAGATGTTGTTCTATAAAAATATTTTAGTGTGATATAATTATAAATTCAATAAAAATATTATTAGTAACACTACGTCATAATATTTCTTTTCACATTGAATGTATGAAATGCTTAAATAATATCTACATTTTATGTATTTGTAAATATTATTTTTATTCATCATCGTTCAGCACTATGATATTTTTGGCCCGGAAACAATGTACATTATTAATTTTAGTATATTCTTCACGTACGGTTATAGTTAATTTTAATTTTTCACATTATATTTTTACACATGAAGAATGTAAATACGTTAGATAAATTATATTTTTTGGCATGTGGTTCAGTGTGATTATTTTTTTATAGTGTTCATATAATTTTTATTTTATTAGTCAAACTTATAATGGCAGATATGCTATAAATTGTTTTTACATATGTGATTATAGTCTATAGTATTTTGTTATATTATGATTTTTGTAATAAATCATATCCATAACACTATTAATTCTAGTCATAAATATTTTACATGTGTCATTTATGAAGAATGAAAAATATAATTGTATAGAAAATGTTATTTGTTGTTCTGGTACTCGTTTTCTACTCTTTTTAAGAGAGAACTCTGGGACTCTATTTTTATGTAATTTGTAACTCATCGGAAGTCACATAATTTAACTTCTACTACTTACTTTGATCCAATCATAAACAATTACTTAAGGAATTCTAGTTCATGAGTTTTCTGAACCAGTTACAACAAACCAATCAGGACTAGAGAATTGGAGATACATAAAAAGATGATCATTAATTATCAAGCAAAAAAAGTTGGACAAGTGGGTATTTTTACTTTTGATCAAACAATTCAAATAAAAAACTTCAAGATAGAAGATGTGGGTGCAAGGAATGTGTCGAACCCCAGGGGTTGTTCCTTGCACGTGCCTTGTCTATATTGCCACTTTGAGAAATACCATCACTTCTCAGCTATAGTACAAGTGCTGGGGAGCAGGGTCAACATCCTCCAACTGAGGGGTTGGATGCTCTGTTCGTTGAGGCCGCGTGGTGAGGTGGAGGTCTTCACCCTGGTCAATGGCCTCATAGTGGCAAGATTCTCGAATGAGAAGGACATTGGAAAAGCAATTAAGGGAGGCCCTTGGTTCCTCGACGACTAGCTTATCCTTGTGAGGAGGTGGACGCTGGAAGATGACATAAGGAGGACTACTCTCATGACAGCACCGGTGTGGGTGTCTCTCCCGAACGTTGGAAAACACTGGTCTGCCAGAGCAATAGTTGTCATCGGCCATGCCATCGGGGTGCCGAGGGTGATTGACAGGAAGCTGAACGGTACCATGCTGGGCTGTGCGTGGAGATCTCGGCAGAGAAAGAGCCTCCTCCCCTGGTCATGGTGGAACTACCTAACGGGGGACAATGGGAGGTGAAGATCTAGTACGAAGCTCTCCCTGACAGGTGCTCAACATGCTGAGTCTTTGGGCATTGCTCTGGATCCTGCCCTGGGGCAAGGGGGGAAGCGATCTATCACTCTCCACCCATTGTCGTGGTGGACCAGCGTCGGGTGCCTCGGGGGCAGACCAGGCAGAAGTCAAGGGCACCCCAGCAAAGACACATGTCTGTTCTGAGGGCTGAATCGAGAAAAGGCAAGGAGGTTATAGCAGATAAGGTGGCTGTAGATGAACCTACGCCTGTACATGAGCGAGCTGAGGGGGTGACCCTTCGGTCTTCTGGTGGTGGAGGGGCATATTCGAGTGTGCAAGTTGTGGTAGCTGATACTACTGTTGGCACGAGTGAGAATAGAGGTTTTACAGCTACTGTAGCAATTGTTGGAGCTGGTGCTATCCATAGCGCAAGACGTGCACCGGTGGGGGCGGGGGCTGCTGCAACGACTGCTGATGAGGTGGCAGGAGGCGATCCCAACAACCCTTTCTCGATTTTGGATCTAGGGGTTGATGAAGCTAGCATGGATGCAGGGCCGTCGAGGAGCAGAAGCCCGAAGCACACCAGAAGTTCGGCCAAAGCGCAAGGGAGGAATGTGAAGAAGAAAGGTTCCGGTTCCGAGGAAGGGAGCGGGAACACCAGCCAGAAGTAATGTCCCTACTCGCATGGAATGTGTGAGGGGCGTCCCAAGCTTTGAGGCAGAGGGAGCTCAAGAAGGTGATCAACAATGAAGCAGTAAGCCTTGTCTTTTACTTGGAGACAAGGATAAGAAGATGTGTTAAAGATAGAGTTAGTACCATGTTCCCTTATGGGTGGAAGACGTTATCTAACATAGAGCACAGTGGGTGTCGAATTGCTATGTGATGAAATCCTAGTGTTTGGGACGTGGAACCCATTAACATCAATGATCAGTGATCACAGTAAGCTGCTACAATAAAGGAGGCCTGGACTATATAGTCTCAGGTGTCTATGGTGAGAATCTTGAACGGGATAAAGTTAGGTTGTGGGATACTCTCAGAAACACTACTCAACACTTGGTTCTGTGGCTAGTTCTTGGAGACTTCAACAATGTGAGAAAGGCCAAGGACAAGCATGGAGGGCTAAGGGTTCCAGACAGAATTATGGCTTCTTTCAATGATACCATTGAGGCGGCCCGAATCACTGAATTGAACCAGATAGGGGGAGGTGCATCTTGGTCCAATAAGCAGAAACCAGGGAGGCGGATTGCTAGCTACATCGACAGAGCTCTGATCAACGAGGCCTGGATGAATGTGTGGCCGCACACAATCATTAGAGTGGGGGAAAATATCATGAGTGACCACTCATGGATGAAGATGGAGTTTGGGAGCAAACAAGTGGTCAAATGCCCTTTTCACTTCCTCAACCTGTGGTGTGAGTGGGAAGGCTTCAAAGAGGTGGTTGAAGGTAGCTGGAACATTAATGTTCCGGGCAATCCCCTGTTCTGAGTTCTCAAGAAACTACAACATACAAAGAAGGATTTAAAGGCGTGGAGTAGAGAAAAAGTAAACCTGAAAAATCTACTGGATGAAGCAACTAAAGGCTTCGATGAAGCTGCTACCAGATCTAGAAGGATGCCAAATGACGCCCAAGCCATAAATGAAGAGATGAAAGCAGAGGATAGGCTAAGGAAGCTTAAGAAAGTGGAGGAAAGGTTCTTGTGGCAGAGAAGCTGTATGAAATGGATAGCAGACAGGGACTTTAACACACGAACGTACCATTCTGTAATTAAGAAGAAGGAGGTGAGGGAAGCTATTCATGAGCTTATTAATGAGCATGGGGAAGTGGTTGATAGTAGGGCTGCGGTGTCCATCTGTGTTGAGACCTATTTCACATGCCTCTACAATCAACCTGCCATAGAAGACACGAGATTTGGGGACTTTCTGCTAGAAAGAAGAGTAACTGAGGACATGAACAGAGAGTTGTGCAAAGAGGTGACCGACGAGGAGATCAAAACTACTGTCTTCTCCATTAACCAAGCTAAAGCACCTGGGCCTGATGGGTTCAATAGCTGGTTTTTCCACTTCATGTGGTACCATATCAAGCAAGATGTTATGGAAGTAGTAAGATGGATCATGAAAGGTGGAAGTATGGTACGGGCGGTGAACCACACTTTTATAATACTCATTCCTAAAAAGAAGAACGCAAAGGGAATGGACGATTACAAACCTATCTCATGCTGCAGTGTCCTTTACAAATGTATTGCTAAACTCCTCATCGGGCGGCTCAGTTGTGTGCCTCCACGCATCATATCTGAAGAACAAAGCGCATTTGTTAAAGGGAGAAAGATGTCAGATAGTACCCTGTTGGTTACCGAGTTCCTCACGGGCTTCAACACGACTTATGCCAATGCTAAGGTGTGTGTGAAGGTGGATTTAGTGAAGGTGTAACATCCCAGGATTTGAGGCCTCGGATAAAATGATCTTAAAAGGAATGATTGGACTACCCATATCACCAAGGTGCACCTCCTTTTCCGGGATCCCATCTCTAGAGAACTCCATAGTTCAGCGTGCTCAGCTTGGAGTAGTATTAGGACGGGTGACCAGTCGGGAAGTTGATCCTGGCTTGCGCGTCAGTGTAGACAAAGTGCGCAGTTAAGGCTAGTGGTGGTCTGTGGGGCCAGTCGTCATTCCTGAAAACTCTACTAGAGCCTTGGGCAGTGGGCCTAGGCGTTACAAATGGTATCAGAGCCAATTCCCCTCCAGTAGGTGGGCCCCACATGGGCATGGCATGCCAGTCTTGAGTTGTGCGGTCCAGGCATGTAGGAAAGGGTTGTCCATGGTTGACGTAGCCACCCTTGCGCTGGTATTCCATGATCGGGAGTTGGGTGTCCATGGGCCATTGTGGGTCTGCACTGAAATGGAGAAGATATTATGAGGCCTTATAGTTGATCCTTGATGAGGACGTCAAGAGTCTAAGTGGGGGAGATTGTAACATCCCAGGATTTGAGGCCTCGGATAAAATGATCTTAAAAGGAATGATTGGACTACCCATATCACCAAGGTGCACCTCCTTTTCCGGGAGCCCATCTCTAAAGAACTCCATAGTTAAGCGTGCTCAGCTTGGAGTAGTACTAGGATGGGTGACCAGTCGGGAAGTTGATCCTGGCTTGCGCGTCAGTGTAGACAAAATGCACAGTTAAGGCTAGTGGTGGTCTTTGGGGCCAGTCGTCATTCCTGAAAACTCTACTAGAGCCTTGGGAAGTGGGCCTAGGCGTTACAGAAGGCCTATGATTATGTCAGGTGGGATGCCCTGTGGGAAGTGATGAAGGCTATGGGTTTTGATGATGGGTGGATTCTCATCATGAAAGAGTGTGTGCAAACTACTTCCTTTTCAGTGCTTATCAATGGTGGTCCGGTTGGGATGGTTAAAGCTACAAATGGTCTCCGCCAAGGGGACCCGTTATCTCCCCTTCTATTTACTATTCTTATGGAGGGACTCACCAATATGATCAAGGCGGCTGAGGATAGGGGAAAGATTAAAACATTTTCTATTAGGGGCACTAAAGTGAAGACACATTTGGTGTTCGCTGATGATGTTATGATCTTCTCGGTTGGGAATGCTAGGAGACTGAAGGAGTACAAGAAAGTGCTTAACCAGTTTGGTAAGATCACTGGTCTGTACATAAGCACTATTAAATCTATGATATTCTTCTCTAAATCTTGTGACCTCAGGAGAGGCAGATTGAAAGTCGCCATTGGGGTTAAGGAGGGACGACTCCCTATAAGGAATTTGGGTGCACCTATTGCTGGTGGAATAGGTTCATCCAAGGACTATAGAGCCTGCCTTGATAAGATGCGGGAGAAGGTTGAAAGTTGGATAAGGGTGAACTTATCCCTCGCTGGGAGGCTTGTCCTAGTGAGGCCAGTCCTTCAGTTAAGGCTAGTGGTGGTCTGTGGGGCCAGTCGTCATTCCTGAAAACTCTACTAGAGCCTTGGGAAGTGGGCCTAGGCGTTACAAATGGTATCAGAGCCAATTCCCCTCCGGTAGGTGGGCCCCACATGGGCATGGCATGCCAGTCTTGAGTTGTGCGGTCCAGGCATGTAGGAAAGGGTTGTCCGTGGTTGACGTAGCCACCCTTGCGCTGGTATTCCATGATTGGGAGTTGGGTGTCCATGGGCCATTGTGGGTCTGCACTGAAATGGAGAAGAGATTATGAGGCCTTATAGTTGATCCTTGACGAGGACATCAAGAGTCTAAGTGGGGGAGATTGTAACATCCCAAGATTTGAGGCCTCGAATAAAATGATCTTAAAAGGAATGATTGGACTACCCATATCACCAAGGTGCACCTCCTTTTCCGGGAGCCCATCTCTAAAGAACTCCATAGTTAAGCGTTCTCAGCTTGGAGTAGTACTAGGATGGGTGACCAGTCGGGAAGTTGATCCTGGCTTGCGCGTCAGTGTAGACAAAGTGCACAGTTAAGGCTAGTGGTGGTCTGTGGGGCCAGTCGTCATTCCTGAAAACTCTACTAGAGCCTTGGGCAGTGGGCCTAGGCGTTACAGAAGGCCTATGATTATGTCAGGTGGGATGCCCTGTAGGAAGTGATGAAGGCTATGGGTTTTGATGATGGGTGGATTCTCATCATGAAAGAGTGTGTGCAAACTACTTCCTTTTCAGTGCTTATCAATGGTGGTCCGGTTGGGATGGATAAAGCTACAAATGGTCTCCGCCAAGGGGACCCGTTATCTCCCCTTCTATTTACTATTCTTATGGAGGGACTCACCAATATGATCAAGGCGGCTGAGGATAGGGGAAAGATTAAAACGTTTTCTATTAGGGGCACTAAAGTGAAGACACATTTGGTCTGTACATAAGCACTATTAAATCTATGATATTCTTCTCTAAATCTTGTGACCTCAGGAGAGGCAGATTGAAAGTCGCCATTGGGGTTAAGGAGGGACGGCTCCCTATAAGGAATTTGGGTGCACCTATTGCTGGTGGAATAGGTTCATCCAAGGACTATAGAGCCTGCCTTGATAAGATGCGGGAGAAGGTTGAAAGTTGGATAAGGGTGAACTTATCCCTCGCTGGGAGGCTTGTCCTGGTGAGGCCAGTCCTTCAGAGCTTGGTTCGTTTCTGGGGGGAGGTCTGCCATGTCCCTAACCCGGTCATGGGAGTCATGACTAAGATCACTACTAGCTTCATATGGGGAGCTAGAAATCATAGTGTTTTCTGGGATGTTATAGCCCGACCTTTTGCTAAAGGTGGACTAAATGTGGTCAAGCCGGAGAGGATCATCCATGTAGAACAACTAAAAAGACTGCACATGTTCTTAACTAAAAAGAACAATGTTTGGACGAACTGGATGATTAGGCGCTACAACCAACTCCATGTTGCGGCTGCCTAGTATGATTCAAAGGTGTGGAAGAACATGTGCCAGAGGTGGGCGGAGGTTGGCCACTTGTACTCGGTTGATAGGCACGATATAGTCTGCCTTTGTAACCAGCAGACTAAACCTTGGATCAACAGAGATGCAACTCTCGACGTCGCCTGGTCGAAGGTCCTTTGGGGGCAGACTCATTGTCCCAAATGGAGCACCGCCACTTTCAGAGCTTTGCTGGGCAAGCTCACCATGAAGGACATGCTCAACGCTTGGGGAATCCAAGTGAATGGAGTTTGCATCCTTTGTAGATGGGAGATGGAGACTCATGAACACCTCTTTATCGGGTGCAGCTATTCAAAGCTTGTGTGGGTGACAGTTTTTCTGAAGAACTTGTGGGGGCTGAACCAGAACTCCAGCTTGAATGAGATCATTTTGCGGATGAATGATAACCTTAAGACCAGACACGGAAAGGAGTTTGGTGGGTTGTTCTTGGTAGGTTTTTGTTATCACATCTGGGATGAGAGGAATAGGCGAGCCCATGGAGGTACCCCTCGGACTGAAGGAGAGCTCATCAAGAAGATTACTGCTGACTTATCGTACCATATACTTGTAAAGAAAAACCTTGCTAAAGGTTTGTCGTGTCTATCGAAGGAATACTGGGGATTTTGTACTAACCCTGTATATACTTGTAGCTAGATGGGATATTGTATAACCCATCTTCTTTCTATTGTTGGCCTTTGGCCGTGCTTTGGTAGCTTTGCTACTCACTCTCTTTGGAATATATTTACCAATTTTCCAAAAAAAGAGAAGTTATTGTGGTATGATGCTATATATATGTATTTTTAATGTTCTATGTGGATGTCCTAATATTTGAAATTAAATTGCGTCTAATGTTATATGATAAATATCATATTTATTTGTGTTACTCTTATAGACATGACTTTATTTTTCTTGTGATTTAAATTAAGTAGCTATGCTATGAATGATAGTGGTTATATTACTTAGGACTTGGAGCAGTGACATTAAATCTCTATTTACTTGTTGACTCATATCGTATGTAGTTCACAATGATTGTTTTATTATTTTAGATAGTAATGTTAATTAGAATATACTAGAAATGAAACTACTATGTTTTTATACAATAAAATTATATTTATATGAGAGATTCAAAATAAATTATGTATAGCTACATATATATAATTTTAAAATGTTTTTATATGAGGAATAAATAAAAAATCATGACAAATGTGTATATATACATGAAAATACTTGGAAATATATTTCTAAAAGATGTCTAGGAGAAGCTTAGGAATGAAGTGGCCCAGGTTTCTCTCCTTAATGCCTTTCTGCATTAACATACATGTCTGAAACAAACTCATATGCGCAACAAACATATTAGGTATTCTTGAACTTCCCATCAGTTGGACTACAAATATCATGTAGTCCTCAACCTAAGACTCAAGAGTCATATGTCGATCATCAAGACATCAATCTAATGAAAGACTTAACCTATCACCATAGATGGATCTAAAGAAGAACCGAACATCATACTTAAATAAGAATATATGGTTCATACGAACTGATCTTTATTGATCTGGCATATAGGTCTGGTTGAACTTTATGTACAGAATTAGAGCATGATTGTCAATCTAAACCAGACATGTACCTTACATTGGCATGAAATACCCACCTTACCTCTCCAAAAAAGTGAAAGTATGGGGATACACTAGGCTAATATGTGTTATATTTTATCCATCTTGTCATCCTGTCCTTTCTACTACTCCCATTAGACCCAAAAACATATGGAACAATCATGTGGAAAATATATAGAATACCAATGAGTAGAAAACTCCAGATCGAAATAGATAAATGTGTGCAAGAAATATAATTTGAAGTTTCAATGAAAGCAATATAATGCGCAAGCAATATAAACCAAAATGAAATATTGTAAGAAATATAATGTGATGTAGGCCATTAGATAAATGTGTGCAAGAAATATAATGTGCAAGCAATATAAACCAAAATGAAACTAATGTTGTACCTTATTAAAGTTAACATCATATTCATTTAGTAAGAGGTAAGGTATCTTATTACATGATATAATGACATTTCATTCTATTAGTGTAGGCCATATAAGAAACACGATCATATCAACTAAATAAATATGCAATCACTAGCAATAATTAGAAGACCACTTATATGCTTCTTATAATACACTATTGGTTATGATTATTCCTACAAAGATGTATTGCACATTTATATGTCTCGATACCTGATACCTAACCAAGTTTCATTTTAAGGACATTATTCCACTTAGAACAACACATAAGGTCTTGGGGTTTACTGCCACTATCAACACCATGCCACACTCATTAGCTCGTGTGAGTGTAAAAGTGTAGGGGCTCATTGACATATGACCTGCATAAACATTAGGTTTTTCATTATTATTCATGATTGATAGTGTATCATGACATATGTCGTCATCATATTGTAGGATTTTTCGTCAAATCATCAGAACTATTGTATCACAAGCAGAGATATTGTTTTGAACACATTCATACAAACTAGTATATTAGGGTGTTGAGAGAATCATATTGTCGCGCCAGTTCCAAAAAATATTATATCATATATTTGACATATATTTTTGGTAGTGAAATTAGTTTGGTGTTGCATGGAAAATAAAAGAAAAGGTATTCAGAGTCGCAAACACAATTTATACGTAAAATGGGAAAGAATAGGATAAAACATCATGAGCCCATAGTGGAAAGTTGATCTGGCATCCGAGTCAGATAGATAAAAGAAAAGAAAACAAAACAAAATTAGAACTTAATTTCTGGTGTTCTTATTACATGTGGGGGGATTAGCATCCCCATCTCTCCCGATGAACTGGTATTGACTCATTTTTAGGTTAAATTAAAACCATGTTTAGTTGTGGGGGGAGCTTTGGAGCTAGATATGTATTCATCCTTCCAACAACTACCCTAATTTTTATGTGTATTGGGATCCTAATTGCCTCAGGACCTCCCACGGGGGAGATCCCTCACGAGGGATTAGTACTAATTCATATGATGCTTTTAGAGGACGATAAGAAGATACAAATTGAAGCAAGATCTAGTCTTTTGTAAGATTAGATGAGGATATGTAGATATAGAACATAAGTAGTTTAAGTGGATATAAATAGTTATATACAGTTATAGTAGTTGAAGAAGCAATTAAAGTAGTAGTTAGCAATGTAGTCAGATTATCATTTTGATAGCCTAACGACATTAGGAAGTGGTGGTGTCATAGGAGGGATCCTCTGATCATCAATAATGAGGAATATAAAAGAGGGAGGTAGTTTAATCCTCTGGATTTAGAGGGTTGAAAAGGGTTTTGAAATATAGTGGATATGAGGGGCATTTATAGGACAAAATTAGGGTTAGAGGTACTGGACATAACCTTCTAGATGAGATGCTAGATCTCCAAGATGTGCTACATGCATTGGCCTATAGTTCAAGGAAATCTACCATGTGGCACATGGCAGATGACTCTAATCCATGGAGTGGAACATGTTGGATAAAAACTATTTTTTGATTTTCCATCTATATCCCGACTGTTCTAAAACAATCATGGAAAACCATAGATTGTGCAAAAAACAATGCAAGATGGATAATTCTAGATTATCCCTTAGATTTATCAAGAAAAAGCAATCAAATTTGATGCAAAAAAAGGAAAAAAATTTCACGATAATCCAACTAGGCAATTTATGAAAAAGTCTTTATAAAAGTAGAATTGATGAGAAAATTTCAATTTTAGTCTAAAAAGAAGGTGTCTTCGTATAAAACCATGAATTGGGTAGAAGTGGGTGAATAAATTGATTCAGTATGTGAAAAATGTGAGAAAATATGGATAAATGTGGGAAAATGAGTGTTGGGAATGTGGAATGAATTCCATCATTAGCTGGAGGATTGACATGAACCATGAACTTATGATGAGTGGGAAAAATTAGGATGTCAACATTTTGCCCCTTTTAAAGCATGGTTGAAAATAAGAATGAGAATCATAGGCTTGAGCCAAGCCCCATTTTTGGTCACAGAAAGCCAAAAAGGTTTGACTCGTCAAGGATGTTCTGACAAACCTTGAGGAGGGTGCAAAGCGTAGGTGATGTATTTTCCTTCTAACTATGAATGAACAAAAGATTCATTCATAACAGAGATAAGATTGGGTATAAATGATTTCTCTAGAGTAACAGTCGGTTTCAAATGGGGCACGTATCTATATCTGACCACTCATTCATTCCCCTGGAGTTCTAATGAGCCATTCAAGGTTTATCAGTTGCAAAAGTGACTTGCATCCTTCCTTCCTGTTCTTACATCAATAAGTCTGGTTCTTGCACTAACTCATGCCTGAGCAAGACAAGGTAGATGAGCAAAGTGGATAGGATATGTAGTTGTCAGATATATTGAAGATCAAAAGTCCTAAAAGTTATGGAAACTTCTTCATTGTGAAAGAGCCTTAGAAAAAGTAGTCATTGTGTCTCTTCTTCTTCCTACACATTTAAATTTTTATCTATCTTTTTCTGTGTGGACCAATTCCGTGTTAGAACCATATTCCTAAAAAGGTAAAATATGGTCAGTTTGCCTATCTAGGATAGGGCTTTGGTCCCTAACGATTGGATGTTAGAAAAATTTCAAATTTAAGGTGAACCTCCCAGCCAGTGACTCTTTTGGTTATGTACTCCATTGTGATGTTTTGTAGCTAACAAGAAAAGCATTAAAGTAATTTGAGATTGGTTGTTAGGTTATCATCCAATGAAAAGGTGGCCTCTTGAATGTGTTCCTCCACTAACTTATCATCTATTTCCTCATATGGAATATGAGAGATTATCCTTGACTTTTTGGTTATAAGGAGTGGGACCCGAGTGGGGATCCACTCACTTACTGAGAGGTGAATATTAGAAAACCATCCAATGGAAATTATCACAATTAATTTTTTTGCAAAGGATGATAACTATAATTCATGTATGTAATGTATAGAATACCAAAAGTGTAGAAGCAGAAGATAAAGCTAACTATTACAATATTCATGTCTATCATTGTCCTTTACCACGCAAGGTGTACATAAAAGAAAACTAAAGGAGCATAAGCCGGAGAGGGTAAATCAACTACTTCAATCTACCTCCCAAGAAAGCTCAGATACAATGGGATGAGTCATGGTCAGTTGTGGTCCACACCTCCTTTCTCTCTACCTAGGGGTTGGAAGCATACCCCACAAGAGAATAAAAAGTGGATGTTGTCAACATAAAATGCCAGTAAGTGCATATAATAGTGATTGGGCAATTTTAGGGAAAAAGAACATCAAATAAATTAATAAAGCTTCCCATAGGAGAGAAAAGTACCACCAAGTGGATATCAAAGCGAAATATGCATAAAATAAGATGATAAGGTTATATGATGAATACAATAAATATCACAAATAAAAATTCTTGCTTTTAAATCTCTTCTTTTTGATCACCCAAGCGTGTTGCCCTCTTTATTGAATTTTCAAAGAAGAAAGAACAAGGGATGGGGCCTACACGGAATCTAATAATTGTCCATACATGCATAGTCCAAAGTCCAACTCAGAGAATAAAGAGAAGGACATAGAATCTAACTATCTATATAGGGAAAACAATGTCAAAAAATCAGAAAAAATAAAACTCCAACATTGGTCAACTTTAGGCCACCAATCTTAAAAAATAACCAAATTCTTGTATTTCCAGGTATGGTACACTATAGTCTGAGTTATTCTTCTATCCTTTTTACCTTTTCAACCAATAAATAGTCTCCCTATCGATTAGAACTTTGATAAATAAGATTTTCAGTAAAAACATTGTCCCATACATTGATAGAAAAGGGAGATTTGAAGAACATGAGTATGCTATCTTCTCCATTAAACCTGCAAAGATGGCAGAAAGAAGTAATACACACTCCTCTATTCCTTAAAATATCCATGGTTGAAAGATAATTCGAAGCCAGTTTCCAAGCATTGAATCTGAATCTCATAGGTTGATCACATTTACATACCCATTCAAACCAATTCACCTCCTCATCCTTCAAACTACAACTCTAATAAGCACTATTGAAACTAACTCTTTTAAGACCATCAATAAGAATACTATCTTCTCCAGAATTTGGACAGTAGTTACTCTCTAAGTAACTCTTGAGATTCTTTAATCTTCCAGAATCAGGGATATTCCAGGCACCATAAAAAATAATAGAAGAGACACAAGCCATATCACCTTTTCCCAAAATAAGATGAGACTTAATCTCTAAGACATCATTCAAGAATTTATAATTTTTGAGCCAGGGGTCCTTCCAAAGAAGAATCTTATCCCCTTTACCTAATCTAAAGACAACATCACATGCAATAAGGTCTCTACTCATTAGAATATTGTTCCAACTCCAAGAGTGATTAGGAGATGGATTACAAGTTCATATAGAATCTGATTTCAGATTTCTACCATTAATCCATCTTAGCCAAATGGATTCTTTTCTTTCTAAAATCGACCAAATGTTTGCTATTAAACAAAAATTGCAAAGATCTCTGGTCTTTCTAAGATTCTCCTTCTTTTTTAGTTTTGCAGATCTTATCCCAAGAAAAAAGATGCACATGATATCTATCATCAATATCACACCACATAAAAGACATGTAAATCTTATCAACCTCATCACATATGCTACTAGGTAAAGGAAAGTCACACGCAGAATTGAACCATACCAACCAAGGTGGACTTAACCAATTCCACTCTTCCAGAGAAAGATAGAATTTTTGACTTCTAGGATTCTAGATTGTTTCTCAGTTTATCAATGAAAGGGTAGCATAGTTTCTTTGTCAATATACCCAAAAATAGAGTAACATCCAAGCAAGTGGTAGGAACATAATCCTTCTTGATACCGAAGACAGCAATGGGGTCGAATCCATCAGTTTGTTTACTAGTAAAGACAAATCTCTTTCTAAGATTCAACTTAAGGCCAAAAAGCTTTCCAAAGATGGAGAAAATTTCATTGAGACTAGAAGCATTGGTTTGATCAGCTTCTCCAAAGACCGTGAGATCATCAAAAAATATGATATGAGAAGTTTGTCTATTAGTCAGAGCTCCCATAGGCTTTAAATTTTAATTTTTCACATAATTACTGAGAATACTGGAAAAACCCTGCTTGCATATGAAAAACAATGAAGGAGATAAAGGATCTCCTTGTCTTAAACATCTCAAAGGCTTGTAGGATTCTAAAGGTTCCCCATTAATAAGGATTTGATAACTATATCCAGAATGCAATGAATCCAATTAGACCAAAAATGTTGAAAACCCATTCTCTCCATAGTACAGAAAAGATAGTCCCATCTCACTGAATCATAGGCCTTGTGATGTCAGCTTTGATAAACATCTTACTACCACAAGTACTTCTATTGAAATTACTCAAAAGCTTATTAATCAACAAAATTGCACCCTTAATATTTCTACCTCTGGTAAATGCACATTGGCTGGAATCAATGATCTCAGGAAGAATGCAACTGAGTCTATTAGATAGAATATTAGAAATGATCTTTTGAATGAAATTACAAAGTGCAATGGGCCTCCAGTCTTTCATATTACAAGCCCCTTTATATTTAGGAATTAACTTAGTAAAAGTTCTATTACTTTCTTCAAGAAGCTTGCCTTTTTTAAAGAAATATATGATTGCATTTGAGAACATATCACCTAAAATAGACCATGAAGTTTGAAGAAATAGGCATTAAGGCCATCGGGTCCATGATCTTTATCAATATCGGCTTCAAGAACAACTTTGTCAATTTCAGATCTAGTCACTCTAGCTGCCAAAATATCAATGTGTCTTTTCTTCAAGTTAGGAACATCCCAATCATCCACCTAGTTAATCGGACTAAACTCTATTTTAGTGAATAAATCAGAATAGAACTTCAAAATATGATTATTAATGATGTTACTATCAGAGACTTGAATCTCATCTGTGTTTAGAACATAAATAGAGTTTCTTTGCCTCTGAGTCGTTAAAGAATTATAGAAAAATTTAGTATTTGTATTGCCATTTTTTAACCATTGAACTCTAGAATTTTTTCTAATGAACACCTCTTCTTCTTCATGGATTTAATGTCTTCCACTCTTTTCTATTTTTCCTAATTTCTAAGATAAAAATCAAGAGGATTATTGTCAGCATCAACTTGTGCTTGAAATGCATCAACTTCCAGAATTCTAACCTTATCCACAATATTACCAACTTTTTCTTTATTGTAGACGATCAGATTGTTCTTCACTTCTTTGAGTTTTTAACTACTTTTTACATAGGACAACCCTTAATCTATACCTTCCATATTTTTTTGATGATCTCAGAATAATCCTTTTTGGTAACCCAGGAATTGATAAATCTAAAATATTTTTCTTCCTCCCTTCAAGTTCTAGAAAAATATTTAGAATTTTGTGATCACTATAGAGAGTGGAGTAAACCTCTCATGTGTAGTTAGGCCAAGAATCAAGAAAATAATTATTAAAGAGGATGCTATCAAACTTGAAAGAAGTGAATCTACTACCTTCTTGTCTGTTATCCCATGTAAGGAAGTGACCCTTTAACTCAACTTCAAAAATAAATTCCTTGATAATAAACTGATTAAATTTCCACATGGACAAGTATGAAGCATTATATATTCCCACTCTTTCACACACCATTTTAACAACATTAAAATTCCCTCCTAACAACCAGGGTTCCTTAGTACTTTTAGTTGTTCTTATGAGATCATGCCATATAAAAGACCTTTTCTTATCTTCATTAGCTCCATAGATGGATGTAGCCAGAAAGGAACACTCATAATTAATAATTTTTTTCATGAATGAATTGATATGATTCTTCTATAAAAGAAACACTAACTTTTCCAGGATCCCATACAACAATGATCCTACCAAGAGGACGTGAGTTATGGTTAGATAACCATTGATAGTCTGGCCAAATTCTTCTCATAGATTTATCAAATTTCATCTTTCTAATTTTAGATTCTGATAGAACAACAATAGGAGAATTAATTTTCATTAGTTCCTCTTTAACTCTGATTTTTATGAGACCCTCTATTTAGGCCTCTAACATTCCAATAAGTTAATGAGATCTTTTCATTCATTTTGACATATGTTAGCTAGAGTCGTGCTAGCCTCAGTAACCCCATCTTCAACTTTAGAGTACTCCTGGTCCTTGAATCTATTCAGTGAAATTTTGACTTGTTCTTTAGCCAAGACACTTCTGAATTTCTTAGATCTAGCAACTCCTCTAGGTAGTAACTTTAAACTTGAAATTAATTGAAATCCGTCTTCATCAATTATGACTCTATTAGTAACAGAAGTAGGAGTGTTTGGATAACTTCCATTTCCAGAGTTTCTAATCCCTTCAACTTTACATATGAGAGAGGTACTTACAATAGATGATTTTGTTGTAGGCAGGTTCCAAGCTGAACCATTTAAAGTTTTAATGGAAATGATATTGTGATTCATAGCAACAATATCCTCCATATTTTTCTCCTCCGGTTCCTTCAATTTTCTCATCGTAGAATCAACGTCCTCCTAAATGTGAACAATAGAATCAACCGAGTCAAAAACCTCTTGGATGTTTCATTATAACCAGAATTCTCCTGATGAGACTGTAAAATAGGATTTACAAGATTTGGATTATCAGGCTCTCCTCAGACAACTTTTATAGACTTCAAAGAATTCTTTTTAACCTAAACTTCCTTCCTTATCATCTCAGGTAGAGGTAAAATTTCCTTAAGTTGAATAGGACATTTAGGACACATCCTACTATCATGACCAAATGCATTGCAAGAGGAGCATTTTCTCGCTATCCATTCTTACCAAATATCGATAAAATGTTCTACACTTGAATCACTCATCATCAAAATAGTTGTAGGATATTCAAAATCATTCCAAAAGAGAATCATGAGTTTAGCATATTCAAGCCGAGAGAAATTCTTTGTTGTGAGATCAGAATCAATATGAGTGCCTAGAAAACTTCCGATTCTTGAAAACATCAAACTCCCACAGAATTATAGTGGT
Organism: Alisma plantago-aquatica; assembly: GCA_963693085.1. Taxonomy (NCBI): domain Eukaryota; kingdom Viridiplantae; phylum Streptophyta; class Magnoliopsida; order Alismatales; family Alismataceae; genus Alisma; species Alisma plantago-aquatica. The sequence goes on along the minus strand of OY856413.1, from coordinate 1,108,279,507 downwards.
AGATTAGGTAGATAAATCCAAATCAGGACTAAATCTAGGACTTCCTTTTCAAGTTTATCACCAATTTGCCAAGGTTTAAGTATCAGAGGTTTACCTTTTACCATCCATGGTCCATCTTCAAGTGCATGGGTCATATCATCTTTATCCGTGAACCTGATGATGAAGAAACCATTGCTAGCTAGCATGGCAGATGGACTTTGAGGTTTACAACATAACCAGACATGGTGCACTCCCGTCTTTCAACAATTTTCTCCACTTCCACTTGTGGGTAAAAAAGTTTTATGTCGACAACCTTTATGCCTACTTTACTCAACTTTTCTCCATTCACTTCCTTTGATTTAAATATATTCCGCCATAACACATTCTCCTTACTTGAATTCATCAGAGATGAAGATGAATATGCTCCCTCTCTAATCAGAAAGGACTGATCCCCCTCTGTCATCTTCTCGACTCCCTCTCATGTGCATCATGGTTCAAACCGGGCGGAGCCATCTCTAACAACAAATAGAGAACAACAAATAAACATTAGAAAGTATGCATGCGGATTATCATATAATAACCAATATAATAACATGTAAGTTATATGGTATCACCACCATAATCACATATTATGGCATCACCACCATAATCTTCAAGAGAGTAATGGATTACAATACAATTACCTAGGGATAAGAATCACCATCTGCACCCTATGTTGGTAATATACACAATAGGGATACACCACCTAGTGTGTACGTATACAAGTTATATAAATCAAACATGCATTATAAATAGAGAGGCAAGCATCAATTTAGTCAGATAACAATATAGTGTCCAAATTTATAAGATATCATAAATATGTATAAACATGACCAAATATACTATAATGGCCAATACATGTCAAATTATGGTTTCCATTGAATACAGATAATTAAATTGGCCAGGATGCAAATTGAATGAAATGAAAACAAGATACAAGAATAGGATTCAGTTTGCAACAATAATAGTCTGGAAGACTAATTACAATAGTTTGAACCAATCATTCAACAATATATAAACATGTGACATCTAAGATAATATGTCACAATCAAGTAAAAGAGAGAGAGAGAGGAAATACCAATCATTGTCCAATATACGAGATGCAACAAACTCAATGACGTGTGTAATAGGTCTGGGTGCAAACCCTAGATCCAATCATGGTATTTATTCAGCTATTAACACATTAGAATTAATTAATAGTTGCATTAAAAACCCTAGTAATACCAATTTCTTATTACATTAGATTTAGGTTATGGAACCTATTCCATCATGTAGAGTTTATTTTTTTGATCCCAGAACATATTTTTGCATAATGTTCTGATTAGTAGATAATTAGTTATTAATTTTATAAGCTTAAATCTTTTAATGATATCTAAAATGGAAAATAAATTTGAAACGGAAAAATGGCAGCCAGATCATGCATCACAATTTTGATGTGTGATAGGGAAGCATAGATCATTCAAACAAAATCAACACAGTGCAATGAATATTCAAAGGACAGACAAAAAGTCAGAATTGACCATGTAACATGTGATATGAAATAAATCAAAACTTGGACAAACTATAAAACATTGGGTCATCATCTTCTCTTCTCAGGCAATGAGATGAGTGGAAAGAAACAAAGATTTAGAACTTGGAAGACCTAGTAAATCACAGATCATAAACATTAGTTGATGACGATGAAAGATGTAGGGAATGGTATCAGGTAGGTAGGGAAAACAAAAATTTTACTACCATATTGCCCATTAAACTAGTGTATCACGTCAACAACTATATAATGGAAAGGATGGTTTTACAGATATACCTAGTCCTGGAGTAAGTTCAACGACAATATCCTGGTCGTTGTAGTTGGTGCAACTGTCTTCTAGTTGTATGTCGTTTATAGATCTCTTAGTCTCCACCATGGACAACAAGATGATGTTATCCTCCTAACAGGAACATGATCCACACCTCTAGAGAAGTCCACACGGACCGCCTATAACTTATTTCATTCTACCAGGTCTGATAGGAAGGAGTTGTCCCACCCTTTGGTGTATGAGTCACCAACTTGCTCTCCCACAATTTTTCTCCCTTGCTATCCCTTACTTTATTTGGTAGGACTTTCTTGGGTTCTCTCAATTACCACAATCAGAGAAGAAAAATAATTATTAGAGGAAATTGATGTGTCTGAGAAGCCCATAGTACCCCCTCTATTTATAGGAGGGTTAGGGTCATGGTTCCCACTCTATGTGGGAGTGGAAGGGACCGAAATCTCATAAATTTTCGCAACTTCTGAACGACAAAAGAATCTGTTTGCTAAGAAATCCAATTGGTTGGCATGTGAGACGATCAGTTCACCCACTGAACCGGTCATTTTGTCATGTTTCCTAATTGTACATGTTTTGGTAATTCTAATCCAATTAATCATGACACAATGTTAGCGCTAATCCCCAAGGCAATTGAATTGCACCACAAATCAGGCATCTCGTTAAGCAAAACAATCGTCTCACAACCACGAACTGATCGGTTCACTAAGTGAATGGTCGATTTGCTCCCCGGCTCTTCTTGATTTCAGCCAATGCAATACCTGTTCAACCTGACACTCCAACCAGTCATTTCAACACTTGAACCGGTCAGTTGGGAGTCCGCTCAGTTGATTTGTTGCTTGAATTGAGTACCTAAACAATTTAGCAACCAATTCAATTATCATTCATGATCAAAACTCCTCTTGTAGGTGTATCCTATGTGTGACCCAATAAGTCCCATATTACGTTAGCAGTGAATGTCCATAACCAATTATTACATCACAAGCAAAGAGTGGTGCATAGTCACACATCATTTCTACCCAAGTAAATAGAAAATTGAAGAACAAATTCAACCTATAATATGTGATTGGTGTTACAATGTTTGTATAGTTCCTTTGTCACTGATATCCAGATTGAACTCAAGGCATGGACTACTCATTCTCTTCAAAATTCAATCTATGTTCCTTGAACTAGATCTGACTGTATGATATATATGTAAGCTCAATATCACATACTAACCCACAAGTGCATGGCCATGCATTTCTCATACTCACTAATTAAGTGGCCAGGATATCACACCCCAATAATGTGAGACTCGTAACCTTTCTCAAAGTGTTGAACATGTTTAATTACCATAATTCAGGGCTTTAAACTTAACTTAAACTTGTGATATGTTTTGGTATCATGTGACAAGCTTAAGTTTCAAATTTGGTCCAATTTGAACATTGTTTGTGCAAGTTATGCAATTTTATGCACGTTTTAGACTTTTATGCAATTGACCCAAATCTGAGGTTTTACTTGCAATTTGTCACATGAATTATAATCCTTATATGTTTTCTTATCATTCTTGAGCTTTTGGGCCATGGGGCGGCTATTTGAACTTTGGTTTGGAGGTGTTTTCTTCAAGGGTATTTTAGGGTTACCCATTTATGGATGAGCTACCTTTTGGAGCTATCAACCAAAGGTTTATTTGATAGGCTTGGAAATACAAAAAATGGAGTATAAGAAGGTATTCATGAATGGTGGGGAAGCTTCTTGTGTGGCTTCTTGTATATCCATAATAGTTTAAGGCCATGGACACATGGAGAGTTATTAGGACACCTCAAGCTTTTCTCTTTCTTTATCCGTAAACCTTATATACTTATCCTTTAGCTCAAAAACGAAACCATTAGACTCTTATCTTTTCCTCCTCTTTATATCTTCATCTTTCAACTGATTTGTGGTGAATAGAGTGCCCAAGGTAGAAGAAGATAGCCAACCTTCTTATTGGAGCATCTGGGATTCAGATCTACCCTTATGTAGTGTTTGCAAGCTTCCTTTTGGTGATATCAACCTAAACTAGTAAGTATCACCTTATCTCCTTCATTTATTTTTCTATTCCTCTTCCTCCTACCATCTTCTTGGATGGAACCTTGTTGTTCCATAGTAAATCTTGCTCTAAATCTCAAGGAACTTATCTTTCTTGCTTCTTCTATCTAGGGTTTGATCCTTTTGTGGAGAAAGGTGATACTTGGCTGAATTCAGACCTAAATCTAGGGTTCTTCACCTTCTTTACTCAAATTTTCTTGTTTTTTGGAATCTGATCTTCTCCCTATAGGTGCATTTTGTAGCCCTCTCACTTTTATTGCTTACTACAAGCTTGATTACTCATGTTCTTTCTCTAAAATGAAGATCTATGCATATAAAAGCTATTCTTTCTTAGGTTATCAAATTTTATGGTGTTCCTTATTTAGTTTCTAGTTCTATATGAACCTAAAATCATGTGCATGACCTTACTAAGGTACAGGAAGACTTGGTTCATGCTTACATACCAACCAATGGTGCTAAGTACCTATCAAATGATGGCATATACTTAGTGTGTTAGGCTGATTTTCAAATTTATACATGAACTGATGAAGATGCGCTATGGTAACTAATGGAGACGACCCACGATGATAGATGATAATGTTAACCTTTGGTCACACCTTAGTTCAGTGCTAAACTCTTTTGGGAGCGCATGGATTGATGGTTTAGTTCCCTAAAGATGATATGATCCAATGGCGATTTTAGCTCAACATCTGATGGTGTTCAATGATGGCAGTGTTGACCCCATCTACTGATGGTGGAATAATGTGCCACAACTGATGGTGGTTCAGGTTACCCCATGATGATGTAACTAGGTATCATGAGTTTCTTCAATTAAGCCTTAAACCGATGGTTTCTTTTGTTATATGATCCAAGGGTTAAACCTACATATCAACCGGTGGTTGTCAAATGTTAAACCTGATCCAGTGGTTGTGAATGGATGCTTCAACATCCAATAGTTTATAATGAAGTCTATAGTATATTGTTTTGGTTCTAATGATGGAAATTTGATGGTCAATACCCTTAAATTTGTATTCTTACCTTTGCCTTGAGGTGGATATAATTGATAATCACCATAATGAGTTAATGGGTAAACCTAATTAAGTATAGCTTGTTACACCTAATTTGAATGTATCTAAGTGATGGTAATGGATTATGAATAGCCCTATTGACTGGTTAATAACATAATGAGGTAATCTCTTATGGTGTTTGAAACCCTAGTATACTACAAATTTGATGGTCTCACCTTGAGTTATGTTTGGATCCATACTTGAGGATAGTATGGAATTTGATGGTGATGCTTCACCTTATGTATCCATGATCTGACAAGGATGCCATGTGTTAGGGTTTGGGTATAAATTCTGATTTTGTAGCATCAATTTGACTTATCTTGTTACTCCTAACCTTAATACCATCAGGTACACCTTGAGTTATGCATGGATCCATACTTGAGGAAGGTATGGAAGGTGATGGTGATGTTTTATCGTATGTATCCACAATTGTATGGGGATGCCATGAGTTAGGGTTTTTGTATGAATGCTGAACTATAACGTCAATGTAATTTATTTTTCTAAACCTAACCCTAATGTAAATAGATGATGGTGGTTAGTCATGCCAACCTTCCTTGAGTGATTAATATAAAGATGGAAGATCCTTCCAAATGAATGATTATAATTCTAATGTGTTAACCTGTGCACATCGTAGCTTTATGATTTATTATTTCTTATGCTAAACTAGTACACTATAAGTATGATGATGTCCAACCTTATTGATTCCTTATATGTGATATAGTAAAGGAATGCTCTGCAATGCTAAGATAACCCTACAATGTTATCTTGTGAACATTTGTTAGTTATTAAATGCAATATCATGTTAAGCATGTGTATCACATGAATGGTGATGTATGTTGAGACTTGCAATAAGGCATGGAAAGATAATGGTGATGTTTTAGGGAATGATATGATGGTCTTAATAAACTTTGGGCATGGTTGATCCCTGAATGAGGTAATACTCTTGTGTTGACAAGGGTTGATACCCTGTGATATTGTGATAAGGATTTATATCATGTGATAGTATGATGACAAGTGTAGTCTCATGAATGGTAAGCGAATAATATCATGTGATGATGAGATGAGGAACAATATGTTGCATATGCTTTATGTTTTCTGAAACTATTATATAGCATTGTTTTTTAGAGATGAATTAGGGTTTCTATGTCCACTTGTATGATGCAACCGTAATTCACCAAATTGGAAATAAGGAATCAAGTAAAATTCTAATCATCTAGTACCCTGTGCCATATATCCATCTAAGTGTCAGAATCTTCCAGATGGTGAAACGAGTATTCCTAAGGGAAAATCAGAGTGCATACTATTGAGTATGCAAGGTTCTTGTCATCCTGAATCTAAGTGTTTAGGGAGGATGACTACAGTCATACCTAGCCCCTAGTTTGAGAACAGTTGTGGTCATGCCTCAGAGATTATATATGTCACTACTACAGAAATGGCTTATAACGTCACATTTACAAGCATCAGTTGTATACAAGAAACCGACGCCTAAACCCTACAGCATCGGTTGAATACAAAAACTGACATCTATCTATGAAGAGTGGCCACACAGGGTATCACTTTTAATTTAGTGTCGGTTCCTTAATAAGAAACTGATGCCTAAAATCGACCACCAAATCTAAATTTTACAATGGGAAAAAATTACCTCCAAAAATTAACATACGACGTCAGTTATTAACTAATTAACTGACGACTAAAGATTTTTCACAGGACAAACATTGGGCACATTGTTATCATCGATTTTCTTGCAATAACCAACGTCGATGTATTTTGGCGCGTTGTCCCCGTGAAAATTTTCACCCCCCTATGACGTCGGTTTTTTACGGCAGCCGACGTTGATTTTTTTAAGTGTCGGCTGTTTTGAATAACCGATGCCTATTGTTAACTTAATACACCCGCGTGACCCAGGATCTTCCCCTTTCTCTATTTCATCAACTGCGCGCTTATGTCTGGTGATCAATTCCCTACTCCGGCCGCTGCTCACTGCTCCTCTGCTCGCTGTTTCCGCCACCATTCGTTGCTCCAGCCGCAACCATTTGTTGCTCCGGATGCCACCATTCATTGCTTCGACACCTTCTCCTGCTCGCTTCCACCAGCTTTTGCTCGCCTTGTCCTACTCGCTGCCAACCGCTTGCTTGCTACTCCTGGTTGCCACCACCACCGCAAAGGTATCGTTCTTCCTCCTCTTCTTCCTCCGTCGACAACCATTGGTTGGCCCCCTACCCTCAGGGTGCGGGCAATGGGTGAGGGATGCTAACATTGGATGTTAGACCAATGGTAATTTTTATACAAATTAGTAATTTTTATACATGTTTGAGTACATTAGGGTTCTGATCTATCCTTTTATCCTATATTAGATGCTAATTGTGCATATATGCTGAGTTTGGGACTTTAGTGATGGACTTTGTCCTAAGTTGCTATTTTTTAATCTAATATGAACTCTCGTCTCATCTATCCATGTTTCATGTAGTTTATGACATTGCATTGTGAATTATTGCATGTTTGAAACTATTGAATTCTTGATTTATTATTTAATAATGCTCTATAGATTAGGTACTTATCATGTCTTTTAAAATCCTATAGTAGAGACATATGTATATGAAATTAGAGCATCCATAAATCATCAATGAAACCTAGATGTGACATTAGAATGACATTCTCTGGGGTGATGGGTTCATGATATATAAGTAATAAGACCTCAATTCAATGGGGAACTTTGTCCTTGTGATTTACATACTCTAACAACATCTGGAATGTGTTTGACCCTTGATCTAATATCCAAATTGTGAGTGATGCAATGTAAGTGAGAAAATGCATGTAGTGGTGGTGAAATCTTATGTCTATGTTCTTTTATTATTCTTTTATCTTATTTTTTATTTTTTATTTTATTTTATTTTATTTACTTCTTTACATAACTTAGTTATATAAAAAGATAGTCAATTCGATCCAACCTTGTTAATCACTTTTTCTTAATTGGACTAAAATCCAAATTGGCCTTATGAAAAAATGTCCTTAGCTTCGATCCTAAAAATTTAAGGTGATCAGACCCCCCTACTTATGAGTGGTGTTATATTTTATTGGCCTAAAAACCCATCCAAGATTTACTCATTAGGAGTAAATCTTGGATAGTCCCCGGTTTGGGACTGTTCTTGAACACCTAATCTCACTTAGGATGTAAGTGTATAATGTGTATTTGGTTTTCAAGAAAATTTTGGTAGCACTTCCCCGTTTGTTCTCTAAGTACATATGTACTTGGAGAATAGCAGGGAAATGCTACCGAAATTTTCTTAAAAACCCAATACACATTATACACTTACTGATTAGGTGCTCAAGAATGGGATAGGTGGTACACATTTATTATATATAAGACCTTAAACCCTAAAGTTTTAACCATAAACCCTAATCTTTTAACCCTAGACCCTAATCTTGTTCTAATATATACTTGTTTTCTCTTTGATCATAGAATGGATAGATCATGGATGTCCATTCCAAATCACTGCACCCTAGAGTTTATTTCTGGTCTTGATCAGTTTATTAGATTTGCCGAGGAACATAGGAAACAACCTGGAGATAGGTTCTACTATCCATGTAGGCATTGCGGTAACAACTTGAAAGTCATCACTAGTGACGAAATCAAAAGTCATCTCATGTGCAACGGGATTGTACAAGGCTATACATAATGGCACTGGCATGGAGAGATTTCAAACCTAAAATCAGTGGATGTCGATAGCAGTGCTTGTGTGGAAGAAGAAACTGCCTTAGATGACGTAGATGTGAACGAACCAGTTCCAGTAGACATCGTTGATGCGATGTTGGTTAGTTGTGGGGTAGAGAACACCGATCCACCTCCCATGTTTAGAAACATTGTGCATGATGCTGAGATACCATTATACACAAGTTGAAAGTTGACAAAGCTTAGCATTGTGTTGAGATTGTATAAGATGAAAGCTAACAATAGATGGAGCGACAAAAGATTCACGTCATTGTTGTCTTTGTTGAAAGAAATTCTTCCGGAAGGAAACGAGCTGCCAATCTCAACATACCGGTTAAAGAAATTATTGTTCCCGATGGGAATGGAGGCCAAGAAGATACACGCATGCCTGAATGATTGTGTATTATTTCAAAAGGACTATGTGGATTTGAAAGATTGTCCCAAATGTGGTGCATCAAGGTATAAATTGACGACTTCGGGGGAGTCCAAAACTAGTTCTCCTGCCAAGGTGATGTGGTATCTACCTATAATACCACAGTTTCAATGCTTGTTTGCCAATTCGATAGATGCGAAGAATTTTAGGTGGCATGCAGATGTTAAGAAAAATAATGATGGGATCCTACGACATGCGTCTAATTCCCCATAGTGGAAGAAGATTGATTTATTGTACCCTGAATTCGGTGAAGAAGTCAGGAATCTAAGACTTGGGCTTTGTACAGATGGGATGAATCTGTACCAGACATTGAGAAGCCAACATAGCACTTGGCTAGTTATGCTTGTTATATACAATGTTCCTCCCTGGCTGTGTATGAAAAATAAGTACATTATGATGTCGTTGTTGATATCGGGCCCTAAACAACCTGGAAATGATATCGGTGTTTATCTTGAACCTTTGATTGATGACTTGAAGAAACTCTGGGGTGAAGGTCTGATGACCTATGATGCTTCACAAAGAGAGACATTTCATTTGCACGCTATGTTGTTTTGCACTGTGAATGACTTTCCAGCATATGAGAATTTGTCTGGATATAGTGTCAAAGGATGTAAAGTGTGTCCTACATGTGATGAGAACCCTGATTCAATATGACTAAAACATGGCGGCAAGACTATATATCTTGGTCATCGAAGTTTTCTTCTAAAATTACATCTGTATCATAGGTTGCACAAAGCATTCAATGGACGGAATGAGGAACACAGTGCACCTAAACCTATACCATGGGAGGATGTTTATGAAAGAGTAAAAGACTTTGCCAATGAATTTGGTAAGAGATCACAATGTACGATGGCCACACGGAGTGACATCTTTATTCAAGAAGAAGTCAATATTTTGGGATCTTCCATATTGGAGTTCTTTGGCAGTCAGGCATTGTATCGATGTCATGCACGTTGAGAAAAATGTTTGTGATAGCGTAATTGGTACTCTGTTGAATATACCAGGTAAGACTAAAGATGGTATAAAATCCAGAATGGACCTACGTGAAATGGGAATAAGGACAGAATTAACAGAAGTAGTTAGTAGCGATCGGAGAATATACTTACCTCCCTCTTGTTACACGTTGTCAAGAAAGGAGAAGAAAGCTTTTTGTGAATGCTTGGTAAATGTTAAGGTGCCATAGGGTTACTCATCCAACATCTGTACATTGGTATCAATGAAAGATATAAAGTTGATAGGTCTTAAATCTCATGATTGTCACACTTTAATGAAACAAATACTGCCCGTGGCAATTCGATCTATATTGCCAAAGCATGTAAGTTTTGCAATCACTAGACTTTGTTTCTTTTTCAATAGTCTTTGCAGCAAAGTTATTGACCCTGATACTCTCGATAAATTGCAAAGAGAAGTGGTTGTTACCCTATGTCAGCTTGAGATGTATTTTCCTCTTTCGTTCTTTGATATCATGGTACATCTTGTTGTCCACTTGACTAGGGAAGTGCAAATGTTGGGACCAGTTTTCTTGCATTGGATGTATCCCTTTCAATGATACATGAGTATTTTTAAAGGTGATGTTTGAAACCGTTATCGACCTAAAGGGAGTATTATTGAGGATTATGTGTTGAGAGAGGTTATGTATTTTTGCAATGACTTTCTGAGTGCTAATGACACTCCTGTTAATGACAAGAATATTGAGGAGCATTTTGGCAAAGGAATTTTAAGATCATGGATGAAAGTAATCAGCCGTGAGCAGTTGGAACAAGGTCACTTGTTTATTTTACACAACATCGACAAAGTGAGTGTTTATATCGAGGAACATACCAATTTCATCAAGAGACAATATCCTCGAGCCAATTCAATGTGGCTTGATAGAGAGCATAACAAGACATTCATTAAGTGGTTTGAAGATAAAGTCTTACATCAACTATCTCAAACACCAGATAATCTTACTGAAACTATCAAATGCCTCGCCTTTAAACCAAAATTGAATGTTATGTCTTATGAAGGGTTTGAAATAAATAGATTCTCATATTACACAAAGCATCAAGATGATAAGAGTGTCATCCAAAATAGTGGGGTCACCCTTCAAGTGTCTTCATTGTTTTTTGCAAGTGCAAAGGATAAGAGTAAAGGAGTTATAGTGGATGAATTGGGTTTCAAATTAGTGAACTTTAAAAAGATTGGCGAGAAGGGTGAACCATTCATATTGGCATCACAAGCGAAACAAGTATTTTATATCGATGATCCTACAAATGATAAATGGTCAGTTGTTCTTCATGGTAAAAGACAGTTCATTGAAGATCCTATAGATGAAGAAGAGTACTATGATAAGTATGATGAATCCAGTCAATTCTCAGTTGGGTTGCCAACACCACCAAATATTGAAGCTAATGATGACTTGTATGTGCACGAAGATCATAATGAAGGATTGTTAATTGATAAAAGATCACAATATTAGAGGCATGCATGTTTATATTTTTTATATGTTTTACTTTTCTGAATGTGAACTTTACAATGCGAATTACTTTACAATGTGAATGTGAACTTTACAATGTAAATTACTTTACAATGTGAATGTGAACTTTACAATGTAAATTACTTTACAATGTGAATGTGAACTTTACAATGTGAACTTTACAACTTTACAATGTGAATGTGAACTTTCAGATGGCTGAGCATTCTCCTGATGACTGTGCTGATGATTACCGCGAGGGTGAGGACGTCAATGCACTGCCTCACAATGTAAGTTTTAAAAATATATCCTTGAGGTTTCTATCTATATGTTCATTTATAGTTATATCCTATAAGTGTGTTTTTTTGTCAAATTTTAGGTTGGTGATGTACCCCCTGAAAAATTGGGGCACTTGATGAGCAGCAAAAACAATTGAGAAAGTGAGGGGCATCACAATGATGAACAAGTTACTACAACAAAGGGGTAATGGACCCAAACTGGGTGTGGATTTCGATCATGCAAGACATCTAGTTGGAGTGAACCGTAACTCATTTATTTCATATCTTGGGGTTCTTACTCACAGCCATTGTAGTCCTATTTTTGAATCCTGGGATAAAGTTTCTAAGGGGAAGAAAGACTTAGTATGGAAGGAACTATGCATGAGTTATTATTATTTGCAATTATATTTTTGTAGATTACTAATTTTTAGGATACTAGTTAATAGCAATTCTATTTTGTAGAGTATATTTGATATGGATGAAAAGCTACATCGTAAATGTGTGATGCAACGCTGTGGGAGGGTTCTAAGGAACTATAGGGCAAATCTCACACGAGATTACATACGTGATGCTGAGAAGAGGTTCTTGATTGATTTCTAATTCTAGACATTGATCACTTTTTGACTAACTCTACACTAATAATTTTTGTTTGTATTCTCTTTCAAAAATAAATTTAGGCAGAAGGCAGCCATTGAGAAATGGAACTACCTAGATACCAAAGACTGGGAGGAGTTTGTTACCCAAAGAAAAACATATGAATTCAAGGTATTAAGCGCCACTCCCAATTTAATTAATATACGTTCTTATGTATTCACCTATTCAAGATTAACCTTTAGTGTTACTAACCAAATCAATATGCTTACTAACAAGGCTATCAGCGATGCTCAAAGAGAAAGGCATGCACTAAATGTGCATGACCACACAATGGGTCCAAGAGGCTATGCAAGCGTTCACCAAAGACTACAGACTGAGTCTACTGCTACTCAGTCTACTGCTACTCAGGAGTCCTCTACTATTGGTCCTGCACCTCTACCTCGCCATGCTATGTGGATAGCTAGAAGGCAAAATAATAAGGGAGATATAACAAAGCCTGCAACTGCTAAGGCGGCTACAAAAATGGTAAAATTCAACTCTCAGAGCAATCGATCGATATTGATTATTGTTATCTTTACTTACCAATTTCTGTTGATGTCGATTAGCGGGAGCTACATGAGCAGAGGAAGGAAGGCAAGTTCATCCCTATTGGAACAAGGGATGAATTGACAGTTGCTCTGGGTAACCCAGAGCATCTTGGACGTGTTAGGGGTGCAGGCGTTGGTGTGGGCATAAAAGCGTTCTTTGGGCCATCACAATGCAAACCAGTCCTAAGAGCGAGAGTTTCACAAGCTGCGGTAACTTATTCTTTTTTTAGAATGTTATTGCGAAAGAGAATTCAATAATAAAAAAACTAGCATTTCTTTTGTCCATATATAGGTAGACCAGTTAATTGAAAGGAGAGTCGAGGAAGCACTTGATAGGAGAGTCGAGGAAACACTTGATAAGAGAGTCAATGAAGCAATTAGCAAGTGGCAGGCATCTCAAACTACCACTCAGACAGTACCTGTTGCAGCCCACTCTTCTCCTACTGTAGAGGTTGGGAGTAATCCTGTAGACCCACCACCTAGCATGTCCCCTGTAAGTATTTTTATGACATATATAGTAGCTAGTCTTTTCAAGATGATATGTTTATGTATATATGTATATAATATTCTTTATGTAAATTTGTAGGGGTTGAAGCCATGTCGTCTAAAAATTCAAGAATATATCATTGCCGAGGCACATGCTTACCCAACCCTTCTAGGGGAGATGTTTCATGGGACTCCAGTACCAGCTGGTGTGGTTCGTGTGAGCCCGATACATATACTCCCGATTGGAGGGATCTTCCACTACCATATGCCCACCCAGATTCTGAAATGCTTGGTGAGGCAGAAGGCAGAGTGATAATGTTGCCCAAAGTGGATGTCGTCTATACTAATATTATATGGTAAATTTATATTACTTTAATTTTTTAGTGTGTATATGTAGTCAATTGATATGAAATTATATATATAGGTCAAAAGGAAGACACTCGCTACATCTCGGCCTCCACCTCCACCTCCTAAAGTACCAAGTTGGCTTCCAAGGGACCTACACACCTCGTTAGGTCCTAATTGTAGCGGTAAGGCAGTATGGATAGGCGAACATGATTCAAATTGCCCTATAATTGTTACTATTCTAGAGGATGCTGCAGGTCAATCATACAATAACAATCTTTTTATACAAGTTTTGCATATGTATTAATGCATACGTAATACAAGTTTTTCATACGCATTAATGCATACTTATTAATGCAGGTCAATGATATGATAACAAGCTATTTATACAAGATATTTTGGAGTTGTTTCATTATGATTGGCTGAACACATCTATGATAGAGATGTGGATATGGTGAGATCTTGTTTATACATATGTATACCTTGTTTTGATATATGGTGATCTAGTTTCTTATATATTAATGCATACATAATACATGTTTTGTAGCCACTTACACTTGATATGTACATATTTTGCATTTTCCCATATGGGATTTTTGGTTCCATATTTGATTAGTCTTGTAGATACATACCCTTCTTCAGTTACTTCATACTGTTGTGCTGCTTTTGAATATTTTGATAAAAATAAGAAGACAGTGATAGTAGCTCCATTCAATGTCGAGTAAGTTTACTTTGCTTATAATTTGGAGTTAAGATAATTACATTTTTATTGTGGATTTTGAGTTATTATTTTTAACTTTCTTACCTGTAGTGGTACGCATTGGGAGTTACTAGTTATTATCCCCAAGACATTCACTGTCTATTATCTAGATCCTGCGGGGAATGAATTTAATACATTATAAGGACACACAATTAAAAGGCCATTATTCCCGTGAGAAATATTTCATATTTTATATCCGTTAACATATGTTATTACATTACTATTTCATTATGCAATTTAATGTGTTACATTAACATGTAGGGCTTTACAAGAGTTCAAAAATGTTGAAGGAAAGGTCCCCAGGAAAAAGAATCAGCCACTAATTTGGGAGAATGTAAAAGTAATTTCCCGACTCCAATGTATATATTATTAATGTGAATTGTACTTATTTGTATTTTTGAATATTTTGTATGTTTGTCGATATGAAAACCATCAGAACTGCCGCCTAGGGTTGCCGCTCTCTGGCGACTGAGGAGGCAACGTCCGCGTCTCCTTCCGGAGAGGGGAGTCCCTCCCCTCTCTCTGACCACCATGGCCGCGACGGAGACTCCCTCTGCAGAGCAACCTCCCGCCCAGCCCTCCTTCGTCACTAAAGCTTGGAATCAGGTTCTCCGCGGCATCGACACCAACAAGGAACTTGCTTATGATCCGCTGGAGAAAGTCGAGGGGAAGCGGTTCGTTACCATCGATGAACCTACGTACGAGGCCATGGAAAAATGCTGGGAGCACACTGCCATCTTGTACGTTATGGGCAAGCGCCCTTACTATCATCATCTGCTGGCCTGGATACGTCGGGTATGGAAACCCAAGGGTGGGTTTGACCTCTTCTCAAAGCCTAACAAGTTCTTTCTCCTTAGATTTAACTCTGCCGATGATAAGAAGAGCATCATAGAAGGTGGACCTCGATGGTTCGACAATAGACTTGTGGTTGTCAAGGATTACAAGACCGGCGACGATCTTCACAAGGACTTCTTTAGTTCTATTCCAGTTTGGATCAGTATTCCCAGTATGGGAAGGAACTGGTCGCCAAGAGCCGTCGGGATTGTGGCTAGCGGCGTGGGAAAGCGTCTTCGAATTGACTATAAGTCTATTGGCCTTGAATCCCTTGGCGAAGCGAGGGCGTTGGTGGAGGTAGAAGCTGAGGAAGAGCCTCCGGAGGAGATCTGGGTCAATATGCCCCGTAGAGAACCTGCCCCGGTCCAGATCCATTATGAATACTAACCTAAACGATGCTCGGAGTGCAAGGTGTTCGGGCATGATGGCAACGACTGTCCGCTCAAGCCGGTTACTGCTGTGGATTCAGTTCCGACTACTAAACCTTCACAGGTTTGGCAGGTCGTTGGCCGTAAAGGTAAAGCTATTGCTACGGAGGAGGGGGCTGTTCCTTCTAATGGCGCTGCAGATCAGGCTGGTGTCGGTGCTTCAGTTCAGGCTGGTGATGGCGCTGCTGGCGCTGCAGACCCGGCTACAGTTGGACCATCCGGTGAAGGTTCATCAGGTGCTGCTGTTACTGACTCCGCTGGCGTTGTGGGTAATGGCGCTACAACCTCCGGTGATGGAACTACGACCTTTGGTGCTGCCTCCGGTGGTGCATCCTCTGTTAGAGCCAGTGCTGCGGTTGTTGGGCCGCAAGTCATCAGCGTGGAGGTCCTTTCAGTTAATGATGCTGCTGTGGATGAAGGGTCTGCTGCCGTGGGTGCTGATGCTTCTGGCGCTGTGAGTGGTTCATCCATTGTTGTCGTTGGTGCAGATAGTGATGGCACTGCTAATGTTGTGGTGGTTTGTGACGTTGTTACTCCAAATAGATCAAGCACCTCTGGTGCTGCTTCTTCTTCTTCGTCTCATATTCCGAAGTCCTTTAAAGGTGGCGGGTCTCGCAAGACCCAGTCCTCTTCCAAAGGTCTTTAATGACCTTCCTCATGACCAATGTTCGTGGCTCGGGGAAGCCACGTAAAAAGAAGGAAGTTAGAAGGACTATCTTGGATAATAAAGCTACTGTGGCCGTTCTCGTTGAAACTAAGATTAAATCTCATATGATTCATACTTCTGATCGCATGTTCCCAAAAGGTTGGCTTTGGGTATCCAATCATTTGCATGACCCTAATGGACGTATTTATATCGGTTGGAATCCCAATTGCTGGGTTATCACTTTATCTGAGATGGATGACCAGCAGGTCACTATGAAATGTACTAATAAAGGTGGTCTTAATATATTTATTACTGCTGTCTATGCCAGGAATTCTGTTGCCGAACACTCGATCTTATGGGATTCTCTGGTTAGAATTGCTGGCACCATTAATGATGCTTGGCTTATCACTGGTGACTTCAATAACATCAGGAAACAAGAAGAAAAAGCGGGAGGTCGTGAGGTTCCATCTTCTATTCTTAGCTCGTTTAACGCTGCCCTAGATAATGCAGGTCTCACGGAATTACCTATTATTGGTAAGGAGGTCTACACGTGGCATAACAAACAGGGTGTTGCTAAACGAGTTGCTTGTAAGCTTGATAGAGCTTTTGTCAATGATGCATGGATTTCTAAATTTCCTAGTTCCAAAACTAAGTTCATCACCTGCTCTTACTCTGATCACTGTGCCTTGAACATTAATATGAAGACTATCTCCTTTAAGAAGAAACCTTTTTGATTTCTCAACTTCTGGATGGATTGGGAGGGCTGTCAGGACATCATTAAGGATGCTTGGGCTTCTGAAGTCATTGGTAACCCTCTTTATCAATTCTGTCGTAAGCTCAGTATTGTCAAGGATAAGTTGAAAACTTGGTCCAAGAAACATGTTAATCTCAAAAATCTGATTGCTAGGGAAAGAATGGAGCTTGATGATATTTCTGCTGTTATTCGACGTTGTCCCCTTGATTCCGATCTTATTCTTGCTGAAAAACAAACTCTAGCTAGATTGGATGTTCTTCTTAAGGCTGAGGAGGTTTATTTCTGGCAACGCAGCAGGATGGAGTGGCTGTCCAATGGAGATAGAAACACTAAAGTCTATCATACCATTGTCAAGAAGAGGGAAGCTATTAATTCTATCACTGAGCTCTTTGATTCACAAGGTAATCTTTTGCAGGATAGTGATGCCATCGCGAATGATACTGTGGATTTCTTTGAGCAGCTCTATAATCAGCCTCTCTTGGCTTCTAGTCCTTGTATCCCAGAATGGACTCCTCTTGTCTCTAGCAATGATAATAACATGCTTTGTTCTACTCCGAGTTTGATAGAAGTTCGTGATGCCGTTTGGAGCATTGGACCTCATAAAAGCCCGGGTCCGGATGGCTTCAATGGCTATTTCTATAGACATAATTGGGATATTATATGTGATGATCTACATAAGGCTGTTAAGTGGATTTTTGAAGGTGGTAACATGGTAAGGCAAGTCAACCATGTTTTCCTTGCTCTCATTCCTAAGAAGGACATGGTCTCCTCTCCTGCAGACTACAGGCCCATCTCTTGCTGCTCAATGCTTTATAAAGTCATTGCAAAAGTCATATCCAAAAGGCTAGCCAATCTTTTACCTAATATTGTTTCTCCTTTTCAAGGCGCTTTTATTAAAGGTAGAAGTATTGAGGACTACTCTCTTCTTGCGGCTGAATTTACTCTTAAATTTAACCGGAAGAACAGCCCGCCTGCTGCTTGCATTAAGTTGGATATCACTAAGGCTTTTGATTCTGTTCGCTGGTCTTATTTATGGGACTGTCTTCTTGGTCTTGGCTTCAATGATAGGTTCATCTCTATTCTTAAGCAATGTGTGGAAACCTCATCATTTTCTCTACTGTTGAATGGTTCCTCGGTGGGGTTTTTCAAAAGCTCTAATGGTCTTCGTCAAGGTGACCCTTTGTCACCTTTACTCTTTGCTCTGGCTATGGAAGGATTCAGTAGATGCATTGAGGCTGCTTATGACAACAAGCTTATTCGCAGCTATCCTATCAACAGGACCAAAGCTCTCAGCCACCTTCTGTTTGCAGATGATGTTCTAATTTTTTCTGAAGGTCGTATGCATAGCCTTGTCAATCTCATGAAAATTCTGCATGAGTTTGGTGATACATCTGGTATGAAATGTAATCCAAATAAAACCCATATTTTTATATCTTCTTCATGTCGCAACAAAGATGACTTGATCAATTGTCTGGGTATGCAGCAAGGCACATGGCCATCTAAGTATCTGGGATTCCCTATGGCAGGTGGTAATCTTAGAAGGCGTCACTATCATGAATGTTTGGACAAATTGAGAGATATGATACAAAGATGGCCGGGTTCTAAAATCTCTATGGCTGGTCTCATAGTCCTTATCAAACATTATGCTATGGGTTTGATTAGCTATTGGCTTCGTATGGGTGATATTCCTCCTACTGTGTTACGTAGGATGGAATTACTTCTCTCGGATTTCCTTTAGGGTAGCTCCACACATCCTTCTTGTTGGGCTCGCTTGGCATACCCTCTTTCTGAAGGTGGCCTTGGATTCAAAAGACTTGATGAGCTTGCTGATTTCTACACTTTGCAACGCATCAAAAGATTCACTCAAACGCAAAGCATATGGAGCATATGGATGACTAGAAGATATGGCAATTCTTTGACTGTGCCTTCTAGTTGTGGCTCTACTTGTCACAAGCGCATGGTGGCCCTTTGGCCGTCTTTCTCCTTGTGGGCGGACAATGATCTCTGGAACAATTGCAGACAACGGCGACCTTTTGATAAAATCTTTGATAATCTTTGGTCTTCCAGGCACTATCCTAGGTGGAGCCTTACTTGCTTTAGAGCTCTTAACAACATTCTTCCTACTTGGGAAAAAATCTGCTCTTGGTCAGGAGCCCCCGTCCCTGCATGTTTATTGTGTGGTTTACACAGTGATTCGACATCTCATTTGTTTGATGGCTGCAAATACTGGAGATATATCTGGGGTCGAGCACAACTTAAACTTAACATTAGAACTTCTTATTCTCTTCATGAATGTCTTGCTGAGCTCGGCAGGAGATCCAAGCATGCTAGAATCATTGAGCTTTGGGCTATCACCGGTGCAGTTCACCTTATTTGGACTGAACGCAACAAGAGACTACATAATCGAGGCTCCTCGGACTTCGTTATCATATTCAATCATCTTGCTTTGGAAATCAAGAGAATGTACTTTTCATTTAAACCAATGATTGATGTACCTCCTATAATTGCTAGGAATTGGGATTTGTTGTAACCATTTCCTAGGAACTTGTAGCCACATGTTAGGGTGTGGCTTGTAATTTTGTCCCTCTCGGGGGTTTTGGAATATACTTACCCAAATTTTCCAAAAAAAAAATATTTTGTATGTTTCAATTTATAGTATACTATACAAGACAACGGCTGGGCATGTGCCTACTATGTGATGCGATTTATGGACCTAATCATCAAATATGCTGCAATGGAAATCGATACTATACATAAGGTATTATAAATAGTCTCATTAGATAATATGAAATATTCCAATCTTATTATATATTATTAATTATATATATACGTCATTCTCTTTGCAGGTGTTTAAAACTAACTTCAGTATAGGTGGAAAGTTATTAGATGTACATATTCCCTATATGAGGGAGGAATTAGATGTTGTAAGAGAAGAATGGGAAAAAGCCCTACAAGTAGTGGGAATTTTTAAATATAATTGGATATCTGATGAAAATGATGACGATGATTTATAAAGAATGATATTTCTAAACTTTGTTCTCATAATTATTTTTGTGTGAATGTGAATGACTTTTTCTGAATTATTATATGTGTGAATGTGAATGACTTTTTCTGATCAATACATGAATGTCTGAATGTGAAAAGAGATGAAATGAATGGAACTGAATGTGAATGTAAATGACTTTGTAGGTTTCTACATGTATCTGATCAATACATGTGTCTGAATGTGAATGACTTTGCAGGTTTATGGCCTGTTGTTGGCTGATATCAATGGATGTTGTAAACCTACAGTTCAAAACTGAACTGCAGGTTCTGCATCCTGTTAACCAGCCATACAGCAGGCCTACAAACTGATAAGAAAAAAAATCAGAATGTAGGCGTCATTTATTTGTATAAAACCGACACCAAAGACATACGACATCCGTTATTAGCAAAAAACTGACATATCTTCCAAGGCTGACGTCGGTTATCTGTAAGAACTGATGCCTATTGTGGCCAGGCACGGCCGTGCTGGCAGGGATATGGCATCGGTTATTGTTTAATAACCGACGTGTTTAACCATGATATAGTGTCGATTTTCTTTACTAACTGACACTTATAGTTCCCTTGCTGGCACATTTTCGGTTGCGGGAAGGGTTATGGCGTCGGTGTTTGTTTAATAACCGACGTCTTTGATCATGATATAGTGTCGATTTTTGTTAAGAACCGACGTCTATAGTTCCCTTGCTGGCGCATTTTTGGTGGCGGGAAGGGTTATGGCGTCGATTAGAAACCGACACTGAAGGTGTCGACCTTTAGCGGCACCCACTTGGGTGTCGCTTAGAAACTGATGCTAAAGGCTCTAAATAACCGATGCCAAAGGCCTTTTCTGTAGTAGTGTGTGATGAGATTGGAGGAAAACTACGGTTTGTACCTCAGATGGTAGGGTATGTGTACCCACCTCCTTTCACTAGTGATGTGACCTATACCAAGGATAGACTAGGCTGTCAGTAGCTTGACCTCATGTGTTGATGTGGGGGACCCGTATTGATCGGGGGCAGAGAAGATCTTGGAGTCCGACTCTTTCCTAGATCTTATATGGCATATATTTGGACTTAGTAGTGGCCAGTTGAATTTTTGGAGGTATCCTCAAATTCCTCAGGGCTTAATAAAAGATGTAATATAGCCATGTAGCACATCTTTTTAGGGTTATACACAATGCTTCACATTGGATGATAACCCTTGTTTGTTCACTTTTCATAGAGATGATGTTTAATGCATTAAAAATGCAATAGATATTCTTATGTTATGGACATGCTCATGTTATAGATGTGTACTTACAGTAGCCATGTTTAAGTTGATAGATATACTATTGGTGTTGGCTATGATTATGACATGAGTTATCCCATGTTGTTAGCTATGCTTATATTGCTAGCTATGCCTCTGTAATTAGATATTCCTGTACTTCTATAGTTGTGCTTATGTTGTTAGCTATACTTATGATGTATATATACCCGACCTGTTAGACATGCTAATGTTTTTAGGTATGCTTATGGTGCTAGACTTATTCATGATGTTAAGAGATGTTATGTTACTAAACTTTGTTATTATGTTAGTTACGCATATGCTATTGAACTACTTATATTGTTAACAAGGTAAAGGATGACAATCTGTCTAATGATGATAATTATTATATGCCCCTCTATGTATCTTTCTAATCATTACTGATGTTAAGCCTACCTGTTATAATTGTTTGTTCTGCTTAAATTGTTTAATTACATAACCTATTGTAAACAATAAGTGATGTTGAGAGTTATATCTCTCGTTGGGACATGGGTCTCACCCGTGGATGACCACATCTTTTTAGGTGATCAACAATAGTGACAATAGAACTATGGTAGCGAGGAAGAAATATGGTGATGGACCTTAGAGAAGATTGTTTAGTTGTCTAGTGTGTCCTAGACTCGTCCTTGTACACTCAAGTCCAGCTGGGAAAAGTTTGTATATGGTATTTCAAATAATTTGGGCTTTTGTTAGCATGTTAATGCTTGTTAATGTGGCATATATGTATAATGTTTTCATGTGTATATATATGTTGTAATTAGATCCATGGAACAAATTGTATCAAAGTCTTGGCATAGTATGAATACAAGAAAGATGTTGGACTCTTGTGCAAATGTTTCTGAGCATGTTAAGATGTTGAAATACAGTTTTAATTTATCCTATTTTCTGACTATGTGTTTAATTAGTGATTGATCGTGTTTAGTGTTTTGAGTAGTCTCGTTTAGTGTAACAGGTTCTAAGAAGATGGTATCAGAGTGAAGTTTGTTGAGTCTACATGTAGACTAGGACTTAAGAACTAGGATGATGTCTAAGTTAGGAACATGACATAAAAACATGGTGCATATCGCCTGAACTCAGTATTTGGATGTCCTGGCCATGTATTCAATTATTGAAGAAAAGGTAAGTATGAAACTCTTAGATTGTTATCTTTCTTATTACTATGATCAAGTAGTCATTTTGAAACTATCTAAAGAGCATAATGAATAAAAAATCTTGGTATTAATACCTCAATCTTACCATAAAGAAGATGAGAATTACATCATAATCTATCACAACTTGAATGATTGGTAACTACAAGAGAAAGATACGACACCTTGAAATCTAAATATTACAAATCAACAAAAGAGGAGTTCTTGAAGCCATAATTTGAGAATATAATAAAGTAAAAGATGGATAAGTCTATGCTAAAAAAGCGATTCAAGGTATGAAATCCACATAAGATGGAGGGAACTTGTGTGATAAGTGTGATATGAGAAGATGAATAAGGATAATGATAGATGAGTAAAGTGGAATTTGAGTTAAACTTGGATCAATATATGTGAGTAAGAAAGTGTTAATTATAGTCTTTATGACTTACAAAGAAATCAAAGGGAAATAATCCTTGTTTAATGAAGAAAATGTGGAATGAGTGATCTACCTCTTGATAAGTGGTTGGAAAACATGATAAAATAAGAGAACACACACAAGTATGATAAGCAGTTAACAAGGAAGGAGGAATAAGATATGATAATCTTAATCATTCCTATGCTAATGGCAAGGAACCCAAGATGAAAGAAGTAAGATGACACATAAGAAGTGTAATCTTCATGGGGAAAATAGAATTGATTACCTTTTGCCTGTGACCCTAGACAATGCTGCAGTGGTATAGGAAGTGTGTTTCCCTTTGTGTTCCTTATTTTTGAGGTGTAGCCTTTAGGTGGATATTATGTCACTTGGTACATGTGGATTCGTTAAAATCCTAGGAATGGATATCTTGATATGATGTCTGGTTGCCTTGGACTATAGTTCCAAGATCTTAAGAGTTTGTATTAACATGATTTTGAGCCTTCCAAGAGTTAGGGAGACTCTTCCTATACAGTCCTTGCCAGTTATGATGTTGAGGAAGTGGATCAGACCAGGGTATGAGTTTTTATAGCACATGTAGTGGATACCAAGGTTATGAATCCTCGTATCTAGGGTGTACCTGTGGTAATTGAGTTTGATGGTATGTATCAAGTGAGCGTTTTAGTGTTCCTCTCCCTTAGAGAGAGAGAGTTGATGTTGAGATCCTCCAAGTGTGGTTGGGAAGGATAATGATTATTTGATGTTTTATATGGTCTACTAAAAGTTGGTCAAGACCACTTCCAAGGATAGATATTTCTTTGACCAATCAACAAGTACTACAATGTTTCTTTAGATAGGCTTGAGATTGGAATATTAGTGGATAAGAATCAGAATCGATGACATAAGTTGCATGGTCATGGTGAGTTTAGGGTTATGTTGCTTAGACTAATCAATGAATCAATAGTGTCTATGAACTTGAGGGATAGATTGCTCATGTAGTGTTTTTATGAGATGTGACAAGTTTTGAATGGTAACATCTCCACAAAGTTCAAATATGGTCAACAATATGATCAGCATATTTGCAAAAACCTTAGGATTTCGAAAGTAGCAATATCTATGTGACAAGTTGAACAAGAGTGAGTTGGGGGTTGACTAAAATGTCTTCTTATGATTATGATATGTCTTCTAAGTATGTTGTGTAAATCCTAGTAAGGTGAAGACAATGTTGTTGTTTTATCCCTAACAAGGTTGACTAGGAATGATGTTTCTCCTTATATGGAATGATAGGTTCTAGTGTCAAAATTTTCTGTAGATACTAAAGAATATGTTGATGAGTGTTCTGGTGTTAGTGTATCTAGAATAAAGGGATGGATACATCACCTTTCATAATGCTTTAAGGAACAATATGGGACACCTTCCGTGATTGGTAAAAATCCAGCAAGACTTCAGAGTGATTTGTTAATACAATAGATAGAATAGCTCCAAATGATAGTTGAAATTCCAAGTCAAAAGTTACTACCAGAGTTGTAGTGATGACATAACAAGTTTCTATATTCCATATTGAGAATGTCTTATTATGTGGGGGTTTATGTGCTAACCCAAGATGAACCATACAGGAGTTGAGGGAGAAAAACATGTTTCCTATGAACCTGATATGACATCACCATGAGATGGATATAACCATGTGGATGTCTGTGGATGAGGTGTATAAGAGATACCCATCTTTGTTTGCCTTGGATTTCTAGGGCGAAATTCCTGTTAGAGGTTTATGGTTATGAGACCCTAACCTTGATTAAAGTGTTGAACATGTTTAATTACCATAATTCAATACTTTCAACTTCATTTAACCTTGATATGTTTTGGTATCATGTGAAAATCTTAAGTTTCAAATTTTGTCCAATTTGGACATTATTTGTGCAAGTTATGCAATTTTATGCACATTTTAAAATTTTATGCCATTTACCCAAATTAGAGGTTTTACTTGCAATTTTTCATAAGAATTATAATCCTTAGATGTTTTCTTATCATTCTTGTGCGTTTTGGGCCATGGGGAGCCTAGTTGAACCTTGGTTTGGAGGTGTTTTCGTCAAGGTTATTTCAGGGTTACCCCTTTATGGATGAGCTACCTTCTGGAGCTATCAACCAATGGTTTATTTCATTGACTTTGAAATCCAAAAAACGGCATATAAGTAAGACTCCATGAATGGTGGGGCATCTTCTTGTGTGGATGCTTATATATCCATAATAGTTTAAGGCCATGGACACATGGAGAGTTACTAGGACACCTCAAGCTTTTCTCTTTCTTTATCCATAAGTCTTATGTACTTATCCTTTAGCTCAAAAATGAAACCTTTAGACTCATATATTTTCCTCCTATACAGAACTTTGTCTTTCACCTGCTTGGGTGTGAATAGAGTGCCCAAGATATAAGAAGATATCCAACCTTCTTGTTGGATCATCTAGGATTCAAATCTTCCCATATCTAGGCTTTGTAAAGCTTCCTTTTGGTGATCTTGACCTAAACTAGTAAGTATAAACTTCTCATCTTCATTTCTTTTGTTGTTCCTCTTTGTCTTACCTTCTTACTAGATGGAACCTTGCTGTTACATGGTAAAGTTTGCTCTAAAGCTCAAGGAACTTATCTTTATTGCTTCTTCGATCTAAGGTTTGATCCTTTTGTGAAGAAAGGTGGTACTTGGCCGAATTATGACCTAAAGATAGTGTTTTCACCTTCTTTGCTTGAATTTTCTTGTTTCGTGGACTCTGATTTCTCCCTAGAGGAGATTTTTATAACCATATTCACCTTATTGCTTACTACAAGCTTGATTACTCATGGTCTTGCTCTCAAATGAAGACCAATGCATATAAAAGCTATTCTTGCTTAGGATTTCGAATTTTATGGTGTTCCTTGATTAGTTTACGGTTCTATATGAATCTGAAATCATGTGCACGACCTTCATGAGGTATAGGAAGACTTGTTCCTTTCTTACATACCAACCAATGGTGCTAAGTACCTATCAAACAATGGAATATACTTAGAGTTTTAGGCTGATTTTCAATTTTATACATGAACTGATGCATGACCTTATATTAGAACTGATGGAGATTCCTGTGTGGAAATTGATGGTGATGACTTATGATGACATCTGATAATTTTAATTGTAGGTCACACTTTATTTTAGTTCTAAACTCTTTTAGAAGCTTAATGATTGATGGTTTAGTGCCCTAAAGATGATATGATCCAATGGCGATTTAAGCTCAACATCCAATGGTGTTCAATGATGGTAGTATTAAGCCCATCAACAGATGGTGGCATAATGTGTCACAAGTGATGGTGGTGTAGGTTGCCCCACGATGATGCAACTAGGTATCATGAGTTTCTTCAATTAAGTCTTAAACTGATGGTTTATTTGGTTATATGATCCAAGGGTTAAACCTACATATCAAATGATGGTTGTGAAATGTTAAACCTAATCCAGTGGTTGTGAATGGATGCTTCAACATTGAATAGTTTATAATGAAGTCTATAGTATAATGTTTTGGTTCTAATGATGAGAATTCTATGGTTAATACTCTTAAATTTGTAGTCTTACCTTTGCCTTCGTGTGGATATAATTGATAATCACCATAATGAGTTAATGGGTAAACCTAATTAACTATAGCTTGTTACACCTTATCCTAATGTATAGAAGTAATGGTTGTTGATTATGAATAGCCCCCTTGACTGGTTAATAAAATAATGAGGTAATCTCTTATGGTGTTTGAAACCCTAGTATACTATAAATTTGATGGTCTCACCTTGAGTTATGTTTGGATCCATACTTGAGGATAGTATGGAATCTAATGGTGATGTTTCACCTTGTGTACCCATGATCCGACGGGGATATTATGTGTTAGGGTTTGGGTATGAATGTTGATGTGTAGCATCAATTTGACTTATCTTGTTACTCCTAACCTCCATACCATTAGGTGATGGTGACTAAACATGATTATCTTCTCGTGAATGATTAAAAGAATAATGGAGTATTCTTTTATTATTGTTGAATCTTTGATATGCTATAAATATTATGGTTACACCTTAAGTTATGCATGGATCCATAGTTGAGGAAGGTATGGAAGGTGGTGGTGATGTTTTATCTTATGCATCCATGATTGTATGGAGATGCCATGAGTTAGGGTTTGTGTATAAGTGTTGAACTATAACTTCAATGTAATCTATTTTGCTAAACCTAACCCTAATACAAATAGATGATGGTGGTTAGTAATTCTAACCTTCCTTGAGTGATTAATATAATTATGGAAGATTCTTCTAGATGTGTTAACTCGTGGACATCATAGCTATATGATTTATTCTTTCTTATGCAAAACGTGTACACTATAAGTATGATGACAAACAACCTTATAGCTTCCTTATATGTGATACAATAAAGGAATTCTCTTAAATGCTAAGATAACACTGCAATGTTATATTATGAACATTTTTTTATTCTTTCATTCAATATCATGCTAAGCTTGTGTATCACATGAATGGTGATGTATGTTGAGCCTTGCAATAAGGCATGGAAAGATAATGGTGATCTTGAAGGGAATGATATGATGATCTTAATGACCTTTGGGAAGAGTTGATACCTAAATGAGGTATAATCCTCTAATTTTGACAAGGTCGATACCCTGTGATATTGTGCTAAGGATTTATATCCTGTGATAGTATGATGACAAGTGTAGTCTAATGAATGGCAAGTGAATAGAATCATGTGATGATGAGATGAGGAACAATATGTCTCATATGTTTTATATCTACTAAAACTGTTATATAGAAATGTTTGTTAGAGATGGATTAGGGTTTGTATGTCCACTTGTATGATGCAGCCTCAAATCATCCAATTGACAATAATTAATCAAGTGAAATTCTAATCATGTAGTTCCCTATGCCATAGATCCATTTTAGTGTCAAAACTTGCCAGATGGTGAAATGAGTATTCCCAAGGGAAAATCAAAGAGCATACTATTGAGTATGTGAGGTGCTTTTCATCCTGAATCCAAGTGTTTAGGGAGGATGAATGTGGTCAAACGTAGCCCTTAGTTAGAAAACGATTGTGCTCATGTCTCAGTGATTATATAGATGATGAGATTGGAGGACAAATGTGGTTGTACCTCAGATGGTAGGGTATGCATACCCACCTCCTTTCACTAGTGTCGTGACCTGTACCAAGGGCGGACTAGGCTGCTAGCAGCTTGACCTTATGTGTCTCTGTGGTGGACCCATACTGACTGGGGGTGGAGAAGATCTTGGAGTCCCACCCTTCCCTAGATCTTATATGACATTGATTTTGACTTAGGAATGGTCAGTTGGATTTTGAGTGGTATCCTCAAATTCCTCAGGGCTTAATAAAAGATTAATACAACTATGTAGCATATCCATTTAAGGTTATACACAACTCTTTACATTGGATGGTAATGCTTGTTTATTTTCTTTACATAGTGATGATGTTTAATGCATTGAAAAGATACTAGATATGCTTATGTTATGGACATGCTCATGTTATATATGTGTACTTATAGTATCCATTTTCAATTTGATAGATATACTACCAGTGTTGGCTATGATTATGACATTAGTTATCACATGTTGTTAGATATGCCTCTGTAATTAGAGATGCCTATACTACTAATCGTGCTTATACAGATAGTTGTGCTTATGTTGTTATCTCTACTTATGATGTAGATCTATCAGACCTGTTAGACATGCTAATGTTGTTAGCTATGCTTATGCTGCTAGACTTATTCATGATGTTAAGAGATGCTATGTCACTAAACTTGCTTGTGATGTTAGTTACACACATGCTACTGAACTGCTTATATTGTTAACAAGGTAAAGGTTGATGGTCAGGCTAATGATGATAATTATTACATGTTCCTCTATGTATCTTGATAATCATAAAGGATGCTAAGCCTATTTGTTATGCTTGTTTGATCTACTTAAATTGTTTAATTACTTAACCTGTTGTAAACAATAAGTGATGTTGAGAGTTATATCTCTTACTGGGATATGGGTCTCACCCGTGGATCACCACATCTTTTTAGGTGATCGACAATAGTGACAGAAGAACTATGGCAGTGAGGAAGAAATATGGTGATGGACCTTAGAGAAGGTTGTTTAGTTGCTTAGTGTGTCCTAGAGTTGTCTATGTACTCTCAGGTCCGGGCAGGAAAATTTTGTATATGGTATTTCAAATGAGTCAGGCTTTTATTAGCATGTTAATACTTGTTTATGTGGCATATACAAATAATTTTCTCCTATATATATATATATATATATATATATATATAGTTGGATACTTATAAAAATATTTCTGAGCATGTGTTGATGTTGAAATCGGTATTAATTTACCCTATTTACTGGTTATATGTTTAATTAGTGACTGATCGTGCTTAGTGTTTTGAGTAACACCGTTTAGTGTAATGGCTTCCAAAAAGTAGGAGGGAAAAATCCCATCTACATCACTCACAATCATCCCCATGTGTCACAGTGCATCCAATCATCACCTCTATGGCACTCAAGGCTATAGTGGATGATGTCAGACACACTGAACAACATGTGATGAGTGTCGTGACTTCAGGTCTAAGAACCAAAATCACCACCAACACAGTGAGAACTAACTATGACTACCATTGTAATGGTTTCCATGTGTCACTCACAACGAGGGGCTATCTGATACATCATTCTCTAACAAGTATCTATGTGTTTGGTTTGATATCACATATCATGACTGATGAGATTCTATCATAAACCAACACACACTCTAGTCTTATGTGTTATTGTTGTCTATTGAACTTCCTCAATAACATACGACTAGGGACATACTAAGAATCTATATACTCTTAACATCCATATGATTTCATTGTTCAGGTCATCAACCTGAAGACATAGATCATTGAGAAATATAATTCTTTAGACATTTATTATGTTACATCATTATCTCATATCTGAATAAAATAAAATAAATTGGAAGCTTTCCTTTATTATTACTCAAATAATTTACAAGATATGTCATTACGATCATCATATGCTTGGCACCCTGGGCATACATACCAATAAAAGCCACCTTCCTCCTCAGCATACATGGTCGGTACCCCAAGCCAAGAGGAGGTAGGAATAGCCAACAACCTATCCACCATGGACAAGGTAGTCAAGCTATTGGCAACAATAAATCAAAATCAACCATCCTAGAAACTTGAACATGTGATATCATTGTGGAGAGCTCATTGTGCCTTAGAGGAGATAAGGGATGAGAAAACTAAGAGAACAATGGCTAAAGAACCGGGTTGGCACCGGCTATGCAGGTCATCAGTACAAGATAGGAAAAAGGGGGGTACACATATTGTACATGAATAGAAAAGTTGGCAAAGTGAATAGCTTATTGTGGCCACGACGAGGGATTCTAGCCGAGAAGAGGCACTCCCTTGAGGTCCTAACCTTTCTGTGAAGATTAGTAAACTACAACACACACCTGGAGTTTGGAATCCACCCCCGTAATAAGAAAGGAGACAACCTGTGAGTTTCAAATGTTTTCAAGGAAGCCAACAAATGTGCATGTATGCTTTTATATGGGTGTGAAGGCCCATTATGGCCAGGAAACCAAAGTTGGGGCAATGAAGTCCCTATGGATCAGGGATCATTGGTTTTGGTATAGTGATAAGAATGTGGAGGAATGAAAACCTAGGGTCGGGGAGGAGAGAAGAGAAGGGATGGGGGAAGGAAGAACATGC
The DNA here is from genome assembly GCA_963693085.1 of Alisma plantago-aquatica. Classification (NCBI taxonomy): domain Eukaryota; kingdom Viridiplantae; phylum Streptophyta; class Magnoliopsida; order Alismatales; family Alismataceae; genus Alisma; species Alisma plantago-aquatica. The sequence continues at coordinate 1,108,248,630 of OY856413.1, read as the reverse complement.
ATGTTCTATGGGGAGTCTAGGTTGCAACTAATTATAGGTAGAGGAAAGCTAAGAAGCATACAATCTAAATGCAATGGTTCAGAGGGGAAGTCGTATCACATAGTCTAGGAGTGACTCAAAATTGGAAGTGTGGCACAAAAACCTTAGGCAAGAAATCAAAATTGAATCAATAGATGTGTGACATCAAACTTTGAGTAATTCGGTGATTAAAACAAAGTACAACACAACTAAGCCTTATTTATTCTACAAAACTTCTTTAAATAAGTTAGAAACTCATATGTTATCCAATTAAATTGAAGTATGCACCTATACTGATTAGGACCCAAAAAATCTTATTTTGGGATAGATTTAGGTTTTGGGTTTATCTAGCATGAGTTTTAGTACCATTAGTGTTTAAGTCAAGTACTCATTATCTTTGATTATATGTTAAAATTATCCTCCAACTTTAGTATTTAGGGTCCTATTATAATTATCTTACTACAAATCAAGTTTCAAGCTATTATCTTGCACGAGATTTCTCATTAAGTCCATTAATGTCATAATAATGTAAACAATGGCATATTAATTATTTAATTTTACATTAAATTTCTAGTAATTATTCAATTACACATGTTAGTCACATTAGGTACCATATCAACCATTTATGCACGTTCATACTCATCCAAGCCTTATCAATCATATTTAGGTCATTATATGTGTATTAGTGAACCATGTGACATATGTTTTATAGACTCATTCACATATTGAGTCATGGTTAGGTTATTGGATAAATATGATTTTCTTATAATATGTGATGTGATTATGGAACCTAATCTCACTAAATGTATCATGAATATCATCAATCACACGTATATTAGGGTTAGTCATTAACTATGCATTATACATTTATTAGGGCATGATCAAGCATATATGAGTATTTATTTCACCTTGTTTGGTCCAATGTAACAAGCCAGGCATACTAAACTTCAATTCTTAGAATTAGGGTTTCTCAAGTATGATTAGGTAGATTTCGTCATGTTACATTGGCTCTTGCTTGGTTTGAGTGTATATGACCAAAAGATTTAGAAAATCAAGAATAGGATTGGTCTAGTTTTAGGTCACGATCTGAGACTATTGACATGTTCTTACTATGTGTTATACTCAAGTGAATGTATCAAAGTAATATAGGCCCTTTTGAGACCTGAGTCGAACACAGGGAAACGTTCTCCAGAAGACTACTACTAACTATGGTCTAATCAGCCAGGTCGGTGTAATTGCACATGGTTTAATTGAACAAAAGAATAATTAGAATGAAACAAACTTAACACTTAAATTACTTAGACTTAGGGAATTCCTTAGGATTGTGGTTTCACCACAGATAACATTGCAATTCATTCTATTCACCAATATCTATTACCCTATTCCCTAGATAAAGAGCATGTAGTCAAAACTACCCACTCCCGCAGCGTAGTTCACTACCTATTCTAATGCCAACCCCATTTCCATAGAAATTAGTTGATTCGTTAGGTTCTTTATGATTGAACTCTGGGTTTCTCCTCCTATTTATTCTCCTCCTTTCCCAAGGGGTGCAATAAATGGGTAAATCTATGCTTTCCAACCCTTAACCTCTCTCCCAAAATGATTAAGAGTCTAATAATCTATCTATGTTGATCAGGCATAAATAGAACAATTCAACTTCATAGATTTATATCTAGAAAAATAGGGATAAAGATGATATTAATGCATGTAAATTAGTTACAATGAATATTCGGGCTACTCGCATGCCCTAAGGAATCAAGGGGTTTAGCCCCGCATGGTTTTCATTGATGAATACATGGTAGAGAAAGAGAAAAATGTGGAAAAAATTAGAGAAACTAAATAATTCTTGGTGAATAGCTGCTCCAGATGATCCCCTACATCGTGCGTGCAATATCCTATCTTTCGGCTGCTGATTCACTTTCCAGAGGTGCTCAGATCATCTTGGATGAAGCCTTTAGTTCCTTTATCTTCTTCTATCTCTCTCTCCCATGACGTGTAATGGAATAATGCCGCTGCTCTCCTATTTGGTCAAACTCCCCTTAGGTCATAGAAGTCACTTACGGTTCTAAATAACGTCCACCGTTGGATCAGATTGCCATCTTCATATTTTCCGAATGGGGTAGAGTCGGTAGTACTGACTTGGTATTCTATAATATTGAGATCCTAGGGTAGCCATGGCTCTTGACAATGTTGGTATTATCGACTTGTCTCGATAGCATCGAGTCTTCAGGTCGCCCAAGCATTGTCTTATAGATGCCATCTCAGTAGTACTGAGTTTGTGAACTCGGTAGTACTGACTTTTCACAATTCATCCTTGTGCTTTACTAACATGATTTTGGTACTTCCGACTTTGAGTGTCGGTAGTATCGAGTATGTGTGAGTCTTTTATGGGCAAGTATTGACGTGAAGTCAGTATGTAACATACTGAAATTTGGTGTGTCAAATCTATTTTGAGTTGTTATTCATAATTTCCCCTAAACTTGAACTCAATTTCAATTGGTCCTTATTTTCAACTTGTCTGAGATTATTTTGACTGATTATTGTATCCCTTAGTACAAACTAGTTTCCTTTTTGAGCTTCTTGTACCTAAAGAAATTAATTCTCCTTAAATCAAAAGAAAAAATGTAAATTAGCCCCATTTGTGTAACATTCTTCATACTTTGAAATTATCTAGTTCAACATGATGCTTTGTGCTCCACTACCCTATTAGACCTTACATTCTCCTTCTTTCTCATAATGGCTTGGAATCAAGTTTAATAAATGTGTTGTCTATTCAATTTAAATATACATATATATAAATACTCATTTGCGTTAGATATATGAATAGACGTGTTAACATTGATAGATAATGGCTTACTAAAAAGTGAACGAATGGTCAAATTTGCAGCAGAATTGATTGTGTCATTTTGAAGTTACAAAGTCTTAAAATAATTAGTAGGATAGTGGATATTATTAAGTAATGTATTCAATACATTCATTTCTTAACAAGAGTCATCTCTGTTCTTTGTAACACCACTGCGTTATGGCTATTACCCCGAAGGGTCATTTCCCTCGCCAATATAATACCTATTAATCAGCAACGGCTGAGTCACAGAGCCCACAAAACTGGAAACTCAAGCTGCGATCACGGCCGCATCTCCTTCACAAAAACAGCAACAAAATGTTGCGGTTACTTGGCACATCATAGACTCCACAGTTACCTTCTCTCATTCCCTTAATTCTTCCTTAAGACCTGTACTACAACTTTCTAGATGTACAACTATAAATCATGGACCTGTGTACTAGACAATGATATCTTCAAACTCGACGACGCCGCTGGCTCACCTTGCTGGGTACTGGTGTATCAATGTATCCTCAAACACAACCTGTAACAGACCTACAAAACTCACCAGTTTCCGATCTGGAAAACCACCTCCGTGGTGCCTTACTCTTTGACTCCTCCTGGTTGCGATCTTCCTCGATCCACCGACATCACTGCACCCAGATCGGCACCTCCTGCACTCACCCACGACGTCAAGTCTACAAGCAACTAGCCAGCCTACGTTGAGTCACACCAGGAGCTGTTACCCATGACCGTCTCTGCATCCCAGCATCTCCTGCCGACCCATCACCCTGCCATCGCCGACCACATTTGTCCTCCATTACAACATTGCGGTGGTCTCTTCTGGTTCTGCTATGTCACCAGGCCATCACTGGGTCTCTCCAGCAACATCTACAGATCGTGCACCACCACCAGTAGCCTACAAACATAACGCCGCCCCACCTGCCGCACCCTCACTTCTCTTCTTCCTCTCACCGTCTCTGGACCAGAACCCACCCAGTCTTGATTTAAAGTCCGTACCTCTTCCTCAGTCAGCCTTCAATCTAGAAGATCCATGGTCGTGTGCGGCCTTACAGCGGATACCAAACCCGGCGACGTTGTGGCCTTGGAATTCAGACTTGCCAAGGTAAACAACCATTGTTGTCGAACCTATAACTCCCAATGTCTGACTAACACCAATGCTGCCTACCTCGCTTCGTCAGTCACCTTCCTACGCCCTTGCTACTATCGCGGACTCTAGAAATCAGGAACCAGATCGACTTGACCCCAGCGACCTTCAACGTCAAGCCTTCACACCAAGGTGCCACCACTGCCTCACCACCTATCAATTACATGTTGTTGGTCGCTTGCCTCCCTCAACCTGTGGCACTGATGGTTTATGGTGGGATCATAGATCATTATCGCCACCACTTCAGACCACTCTAACATCTCAGCCTTGTTGACATGACGACCCTAAAGATCAGAAATCATCCCGTTGCAGTCTCCTTCTTTGACTTGTCCAACCGCCACCAGTACGAATGGTCTGCTCTAGATCCCAGACGATGCTCTCACCTTTCTAGCCACTACGGGGCCACGCATCCGTAGATATCTCACTGCAGTGACTTCAAAGTTCACAGTCAAGGAACGACATCCAACCGGAAGGCCAGTTTCACGATCGGTCTTCTCCTGTGTCATCGGAGCTACTTAGAGGTCCCCCAGTACTGGTTACCCCCACAGGAAAAGTGTCGTTCTCTCATAAAGGGGAGAACAAGAGGCACCTAGCCACTAGAAAAGACAAAATATTAGATTGATTGTGCCAATACATAAATCTTTGCATTTTGAATAATTGGATACCTTGATAGTAGTCTAATGAAAAATTGTTCCATATTGAAATCTTGATTATGGTATCTCTTTATCGCTTTCTAGTTTCTCTTTGAATTATTGTATCTTTCTGTAGTTAGAATGGTAACTAGACTATTCTTGTGTTATCTCCATAGTCCACCAAGAAATCTTACCTAAAGTTAATATCATAACTCTTTATTTTAAAAAAATAGCTCAATGATGGATTTAGTACCAGCCTAGCTGACCTTTATTATTCCCTTCAATGGGGTCCATGTGTGATTTTGTTCCTCTTGGAACTCATGGGTAGGCGATACAAAGAAGAAATAGACGAGACCTGCAAGAGTTGTCCTCTATTGAAGATTAGATAGGAACCATTTCTTATTCTCAATCTTGTAATATTATGTTTAAAGCTTCCACGACTCTGATGTAAAAGCATGATTGTAATAAAGAGTGTTTATAATTCTGATATTATTTTGTAAATATTTGATCATAAAGATCGGGACTTTACAACATGGTATCAGAGCCATAAACAGTCGACAATCATGCATGTCTCGTGAAAGTTAGAGTTAAAAACTAGTATATTTAGAACTTAGTCAAGTAGTTTAGTACCAACCTTAGTCTTACTAGCTTTAGCTAATTAAATGGAATAGTAACTTAGGTGGAGTTAATTCTCACAAATTTGTATGACTCACTAGTTAGTGAAGATGAGACATCACCATATTAGTATAGATGATTAGAGGTGTCAAAAAATGTGAACAATCTTGTAATTGAAGGTGAATAGTGAAACTAGATCCCAAGTTTGAATTTTTGAAATGACATTCTTATTACTTACACCATAAGTGATCAATTAAGTCAAATAGGTAGTATGGTGAATGTTGGTCAAAGGTGATTGTGACTTAGTCATCGCATTGATTTTGGCCATTTTTAGTTTTACAACAAAACGTTTCTTCATCGAAAAAGTTATTTTCTTTATAAAATTATATGTACAAGGAAAAGTTTATTTCATGGAATTTTTTCGATGATTTCTCGAGCTAAGTCACAATCAAGAAGGTATGATAAAAACCTTAGAGGAGAGTCACATGAAATCTTTGAGACCTAGAGTTACAGTTTAAGAGAGTGAAGGATACTAAGTTAGTTAGCTTGCCTATTTAGATGTATGGTTGAATCCTTTAAGGGGTGGAGTATAGTACCTAAATAGGTCAAAGATATATTGATTTCGGGGACGAAATCTAATTTAAGGGGTGGAGAGTTGTAACATACTGAAATTTGGTGTGTCAAATCTATTTTGAGCTATTATTCATAATTTCCCCTAAACTTGAACTCAATTTCAATTGGTCCTTATTTTCAACTTGTCTGAGATTATTTTGACTGATTATTGTATCCCTTGGTACAAACTAGTTTCCTTTTTGAGCTTCGTGTACCTAAAGAAATTAATTCTCCTTAAATCAAAAGAAAAAAATGTAAATTAACCCCATTTGTGTACATTCTTCATACTTTGAAATTATCTAGTTCAACATGATGCTTTGTGCTCCACTACCCTATTAGACCTCACATTCTCCTTCTTTCTCATAATGGTTTGGAATCAAGTTTAATAAATGTGTTGTCTATTCAATTTAAATATATATATATATATATATATATATAAATACTCATTTGTGTTAGATATATGAATAGACGTGTTAACATTGATAGATAATGGCTTACTAAAAAGTGAACGAATGGTCAAATTTGCAGCAGAATTTATTGTATCATTTTGAAGTTACAAAGTCTTAAAATAATTAGTAGGATAGCGGATATTATTAAGTAATGTATTCAATACATTCATTTCTTAACAAGAGTCGTCTCTGTTCTCTATAACGCCACTATGTTCTGGCTATTACCCCGAAGGGTCATTTCCCTCGTCAATATAATACCTATTAATTAGCAACGACTGAGTCACAGAGCCCACAAAACTGGAAACTCAAGCTGCGATCACGGCCGCATCTCCTTCACGGAAATGACAACAAAATGTTGCGGTTACTCGACACATCATCGACTTGATCCCAGTGACCTTCAACGTCAAGCCTTCACACCAAGGCGCCACCACTGCCTCGCCACCTATCAATTACATGTTGCTGGTCGCTTGCCTCCCTCAACCTGCGGCGCTGCTGGTTTACGGTGGGATCATAGATCATTATCGCCACCACTTCAAACCACTCTAACATCTCAGCCTTGTTGACATGAAGAACCTAAAGATCAGAAGTCGTCCCGTTGCAGATCTCCTTCTTTGACTTGTCCAACCGCCACCAGTACGAACGGTCTACTCTAGATCCCAGACGCTGCTCTCACCTTTCTAGCCACTATGGGGCACGCATCCGTAGAGATCTCACTGCAGTGACTTGAAAGTTCACAGTCAAGGAACGACATCCAACCGAAAGGCCAGTTTCACGATCAGTCTTCTCCAGTGTCATCGGAGGTACTTAGATGCTCCTGCATTGTTCTTGGTTTCTTGCTATCATTTCTTTTCCTAATCTTGTTCCGTAAGATAACGATAATAGTAGATTAATAATAACTAATCAACTAAAAGGAAGGAAGAGGAGAATCTCACGAGTCCATAACAGAGTTAAATAAATAACTATAGAAAAATATGCTGCCGCATTGGAACCACCAAGAAAGTCTCACGTGGTGTTTTCCCATGGAAACTTAGATAAATAAAGTATATTAATCCATATCGTGATTATTGAATGGGTCTTTTTTACATTTACCCAAATACATAGATGAGTTAGTTTGTGACTTATACAATGTAATCAGAGAATACAATATATAACTAGACATTTAGGAAAAATCAAGAAAAATACCGATTTGTATGATTTAGTATTTTAGACTATATTTTTCAAAATGATTAGCCTTATATGCTTACTTTCTCTAGTTGATTCATATAATAATATTAACCACCTAAGTAAGGAACAAACTCAAGAAATTAGGATGTTAGAAACAAGTACGGAAAATTGGGTCCCATGGATACACATTTTCCTTCTAAGAACCTTATCAATATAAAGATACAATTTTGACACTCTAACCTAAGGTGGATAGGTATATATGAGTATGAATTCATCAATTATATATGTAATGAACATGAATGATAAGTAGTATCCTTTATACAACCATATGTACAAAGATGACACATACATGAACAAGAATGAATTTAATGATTATGATGAGATATTATAATGAAAAGAAAATAATAATCACCAATAATCAACTCACTAATGGAAAATCACGTTTTCACCTCACAAAAACCTAGAAAGTGATTCCAAGCCAAAGAACCATATAATGACTCAAGATATTCTTTTTTCTAGATCTCGCAACCTTGGGGCAATGTAAATCCCAATTGTGAAAATGTTGGACTCTTGCTTGATATAAGGTACTAAATTATCTATTCTTTTATTGAACTATTTGCCTCCCTCTTGAGTTTCATATATAAAAGTTTTGCAAACATGTGAACAAATATTGTTGTTATCCTTTCCCCTTTTGTTGAAGTTCACCGTGATTAGATTTTGAATATTGAACATTATTGAGAAATTGAAGTATTATTAGATTTTGATATTGGCACAAAAATTCAAAATATTGGATAAGAGCTTTGGCTCACTAATTTTGGCGGGTCACGGCCCCCAACCCTGCGCAGTGGATAATGGACAATTAGAGGTCCCCCAGTACTGGTTACCCCCACAGGCAAAGTGTCGTTCTCTCATAGAGGGGAGAACAAGAGGCACCTAGCCACTGGCAAAGACAAAATATTAGATTGATTGTGCCAATAGATAAATCTTTGCATTTTGAATAATTGGATACCTTGATACTAGTCTAATGAAAAATTGTTCCGTATTGAAATCTTGATTATGGTATCTCTTTATCACTTTCTAGTTTTCTCTTTGGATTATTGTATCTTTCTGTAGTTAGAATGATAACTAGACTATTCTTTTCTTATTTCCATAGTACACCAAGCAATCTTACCTAAAGTTAATATCATAACTCTTTATTTTAAAAAAAAATCTCAATGATGGATTTAGTACCAGCCTAGCTGACCTTTATTATTCCCTTCAATGGGGTCCATGTGTGATTTTGTTCCTCTTGGAACTCATGGGCAGGTGATACAAAGAAGAAATAGACGAGACCTACAGGAGCTGTCCTCTGTTGAAGATTAGATAGGAACCATTTCTTATTCTCAATCTTGTAATATTATGTTTAAAGCTTCCACCACTCTGATGTAAAAGCATGATTGTAATAAAGAGTGTTTATAATTCTGATATTATTTTGTAAATATTTGATGTAAAGATCGGGTCTTTACACAGTACCACTGACTTTTGGTGTCAGTAGTATCGACTATATGAAGTTAAGTTGTACCTAAAAATGCACAAGAATGTGGATAAACGATCAGGATACATATTGATTCATCTTAAATAGTAAAAATTGGATAATTTGATGCATTTAAGTATCACAGGCCAATAATAGCATTTCATGCATTATTAATCAGATAAATGTCAAAACAACACAAAAAACTAAGGAAAATATGCATATGACTAAAAACCCATGCATCAAACTCCCCTAAGCTTAAATGTTGCTCATCCTCAAGCGACACTACTCTTGGATCTGTTTGATGTAAGTCAGCAAAAGGATACCACACATGAACTCTTTTATTAATCATGTCCACTGGACACTCCCTGAACCGGCCTCCAATGACCACTGAACCAATAACTTCTCTACAGTGACCAAAAATTTCCATACAAGACGTCAACCTTTTGATCAATGAACACTACCAAGAAAACTATTAATATTATAATAATTTAGGCATTCACTTGGTGCACTATGTGATTCCCTAATCTAAATTTCTCTCTCCGAACTACCAACTACTAGGAAGCAGATCTCCTCATAATAATGGATGAGGAGATAAATCATTTGAGTGGCCTACCAATGAGAGCAATTAATGATATGAGATGGGTGGAAATTGAAGAATCACAAGTACATCCAACTTATTTATGTAGAAAGAATGATGACCTACATGAGTGAAAAGAATGTTATGCATGAGACCTAATGCCTACTGACTTCTTTTTCTCTTTTTCTTCTTTTTGACACAAGATTCATGTATACAACTATCTCACAATAGAAAATGAGACTATTAAAAAATAAATAAATGTGTCATGTGAATTAGTTCATCCCTTCAAGAAGACTCGGGGACATACTTTCTCCTTATGAAATCTTGAGATTAAATTTGTCTAGCCCATAATTTTTCTTATCTTTAGAATGATTGAATTATGCTCGGGCTTTCACTTCATTTTTTTTTGATGTGGAGGTATGCCCCTACTTCAATCTTTACAATTAGAGACTACAGTCCACATGACAAAAAGGAATGAATGTGATGAAATGTATGTAATTTACATGTAATTTTAATGCAACTAAGATGGTATGCACTAAGATTGTTCCTGCATACATATGCAATGTTTTTTTCAAACACATATAAGGATAAGAGCTAATCTACCATGTCACTGATTGTGCCATACAATGCAATCAAAAGAAATAAGTTGGAGCACTCATTCATCTTGAGTTGGTGATTCAAAATTAGATGGCAAAGATAGATGGAATCACATAACTAAGAAATAATGTATTTCATTGAATTATGATATGTCCCTCTTTAGTGACATGTGCATAGGGTAATCTTAAGGTTTCTTTCTTATATTTCCATTTAAGATCTAGTTAAAGGTTTGATCAGCTTGGGCTCAACAACACCTTCATTGTAATTCATATCCTATATCATGAGCTGACTTAACCAAACACTTCCTCGATTGATGATGCACAAATATGTCACAAATAAATCTATGAAGACACAACCATTTCATTGCACTAACACCTATGAATTGACAAATACAACCATACATTGCTGCTCCATGATTACACTAGATAAGTGTGGATCCTAAAAATTCATAACTCAAACTAAAAAAAAAACAACTAAGATAAAAATGTAAGAAAACTATAAAAACTAAGATAGAATGTTGTTGTAGCACCCCCTCTAAGATTGAATATGACTATGTCCACATAGTCGATACTCGCACTCAAGAGGTGGAACATCGGTACCATTGCTCAAAATGGAGGTGGCTGAGGCATGTTGGGGTCATGAGGGGGGAACATCCCCTAAAAAGATAGATCATACAGTGGCATCTATTGTGGTTGTGGGTACCCTCCTAAGTACCTATGGTTCCAATAGTGGTTGAAGAAGGGCTACTGGTACTTCTCCATCCGCTGCAGGCGCATTTAAACATTCTCTTGGTTGGCCAAGAGAAGGCGTTCATTCTTTTATATCACCTGCCGGTTCAGTACAACCTTTCTTGTATGTCTTGCACACCAACCAACATTGCATGATGCTGCTGCTATCCAGTCTGGATCTCCTATAACATGGTATACATACCCTCCATGTTGTACGGTTCTTGAGCGGAGTAGAAGAAGTCGAGGCAGTGTAGGTACAGGCCCGTTTGCACGGGACCTCTCTCTAAGTGATGGGGATGGTGGGATCCACCTCCTCAACACCGTCAGATTCGCTCCTTACCACCCCCAAATGAGTGGTCAAGTCAAGTCTGACAATCAGGAGATAAAGTTCATTCTTGAGAAGATAGTCAGGCCAGACCAAAAGGATTGGTCTTTATGTCTCAATGAGGATTTATGAGCATATAGGACTTCATATAAAGCCATCATTAGCACCACACCATTTAAGCTTGTTTATGGAAAACGTTGTCACCTACCGGTGGAAATGCAACATAAGGCAATGTGGACTTTAAAATCCATCGATATGGAAGGAGACACATCCGGGTTGAAAAGAAAAATACATATGCATGAACTTGAGGAAATGAAACATGCAGCCTATGAGTTATCCAATAGCTACAAGGAAAGAACAAAGTTTCTTCATGACAAGTTGATCAAGAAGAATGATTTTGAGCCCGGGCAATGGGTATGGTTATACAACTCTAGGATGAAGTTCTTTTCCAGGAAGCTTCTGTCTAGATGGGAAGGACCTTACCTATTCAAGAATGTGTACCCATACAGAGCTATTGTGATATGTGAGAAAGATGGAGCAAGAGAGTTTACCATGAATGGACAAAGACTGAAGACAGTCGTTGAAGTTGGACCAGATAGAGACAATCAAAGTTTTGATATTGTGATGTTAGTCAAGGAACACCAGCTTGATGAAGAGATGTTCTTGAATGCACATGAGAGGGATATTTACTTCGAAGATGCTTTCAAAATTCCTCGAGGATGATCGAGCTCAAGAATCAATAAGCCTGGCTGAAGGCATAAAATTTAGCACTAGTGGGAGGCAACCCACCTAGGTTTGGGAACTTTTTCACCCAACCTTCACTTTTTGATACTTTTGCTTTCTTTTTCCATGAAATACACACACACACACTTGTGTTTGATAGTTTTTGTTTGAGTTTTGATGAGATGCAGGTAACAAGTTTGAGAGAGAGAAAGTGAGTGCAAGGCACCATTTGTGAAGTTGAAATGTGGCAAAGAACTAAAATTTTTACAAATATATCAAAATTTTCAAGATTGAAGTGACAAAGTACTAAATGAAGAACCACCATGGTCGTGGTGCCTCAAAATAGCTGTGGTGATTTAATTGCAAAATCTCAAGAAAGTTATAGCAACATGACCAATTTTGTGAAGGATTGGCTACGACAGTGGAGCTCAAAATCGTCGTGGCCCATGCTAGACAACACGGTCGTGGCCACCACCATGATTTTGGCAACATGAAGGCAAGATAGTTCTGGAGACCACCACATCTGTGGTGATTTAAGTGAAAATTTTTGAAAAAGTTAAAGGGATGGAGGTGATTTTGTGCATGAATGGCCACGCGTAGTTAAGGCTAGTGGTGGTCTGTGGGGCCATTTGTCATTCCTAAAACTCTGCTAGAGCCTAGGGCAGTGGGCCCAGGTGTTTACAAAATGGTATCAGATCTAGGTTACCCCTCCAGTAGGTGGGGCCCACATGGGCATGTTGTAACGAACTCAAATCTAGGTATCACATCTATTTTCCATTTCCCTAAAAAAATATTAAATCCTATTTCCCTTAAACTTTGTTGAGTAGTAATTTTTGACCTTGATAATAATTTTGGTGTAGTTTGGACTTTGTATCACCACCCTTTCACACAATCATTCATGGGTGTGACATTGAGAAATTTTGGAAATTTAATTCACATATTGTGGGTAATTGCCATTCTCCTCATCGTCGTCCTAAGATACTGCCCTCGGTGGATCTTCTGCCTCCCGCTCATCCAGTGGCCACCGAAGATGGTTCACTCCGCACAAGTGGAAGATGAGGTCAGGGAGGCTCTGCTCCCTAAACATTCCTCGACATGTGCAATGTGCATAGAGCATGTTGTGGTGGAAGTTGAGGAGGGTCGCCTTACAGAAGTGCAAAAGATCCAACTTCTTTGTATCTTCCATTGGCGTGAGGGTGGACAAATCAAGGCGAAATTGTAATGCAATGAGGGTGATGAGACCCCCAAATACAATCAGCACCTTCCTTGTCACGTTGCACCGAACAGAGATCTTGTGGAGAAGAAGGAAGGCTCCAAAGTTAATAGTCTCTCCTTCCAGTAAACTGTAGAGGAAGTAGAGGTCTGTTTGTTGAAACTTTCCTTGAGCTTTATCAGAACGAGCAAATATGGTGTTGATGTAGAGGCAATGAAGGATTCGATCAAATGGGTGTTTGATGTCAGCAATAGAGTTGACATACCAGCTTATGTGAAAGCCCTCTGACACCTCAGTCAACTGATCCCAAGACAAGTCAAAGTCAAAATCAAACGGGGTCGAGTGTTCTGGTACGTGACCCCAGTTGAAGATGTGGTTGAAGGTCCGCAGAGTGATGGAGTAGTTGTTGTTGAAGAGGTGGAAGCTGACTTTGCCTTCCCACCATTCACCTCCTAACTGATGCTTGGGGGTGACAAGAACATCTAGCGATTCCAAGAACTCAAGGATGAGTTCTGGGTAAGTCTTCCAGTCGCTAAAGAAGGGATTGTCTCCCTCCATGAACTGCTTCTGAAACACCCACACATGTTTTCGGTAAAGCCCACTCTTTTGATCAATATGCGATCTCCATATTGCGTTGGTATCATCGACCTCATCTGTAGCTCTTCATAGACTTTCCTAATATTTAAGGATAGATGTTGGATGTAGGTTGGTCAAGGGACCAACTCGCCTTAATCCGCCGACGTAGAAGGGCCTCTCCTTGGTGCCCTGATGCTAATGCACGAAAGAGGATTAGGAAAGAGAATCTCGGTGAATATCGTCAGCTTGGTGAAGATCGTTAGTTCTCAATACAACTCTACTCTGAGTTGCAAGAGGAGTGGAGGAAGTGGTGTGAATAAAATAGGTGCACCACCCCTCCTTATATAGCTGAGTCGGGAAGTGTCGTTACTACCAACTTTTGTGTCGGTAGTATCGAGATGCAGGCACAAATATGTGGCTCAAATGTATCAATAGTTTATGTTTGAAGATGTCCCTAGCGTGGATCACTCAGAGTCGATAGTACCGAGTTCAATTTGGTAGTACCGACTTGAGCTATGGATCGGTGCAACCGATCATGCGATGAAGACTGCATCTATCATTGAATCGAGCATCCACAGATTGTTAACGTAATGCGTTGGTACTACTGACTGGAATGTCAGTAGTATTGAGTTGGCAGTGGTGGCTCGATACTTTCAAAATTTTCATCTTGATGTTCTGATTCTGGGCGCACTAAAAAGAAGGTAGTACCGACTTGGGTATCGATACTACCGAGAGCTTATCAGTTAAAGATATAAAATATTCAGAGACTCGATAGTACTGACTTGGAGAGTCGTTAGTACCGAGTCTGTAATGCTTGTGTGGGTGGCTCGCTGATGTAATCTCGGTACTACCAACTTGTGGTTTGGGTAGTACCGACCTGGGAAGAAAAATATGCACACTCCACACATGAGTCAAGGTACCTTTTTTTTAGAAAAATATAAATATAAAGGAAATGACAATGTAAAAATGAACATGAATAAAAGGAAAATGAAGGTTCGGTTGCCTCCCAACAAGCGCCATTGTTTAACATCCTAGACTAGATGTTCCTAAGCGCAAGAATCTAATGGATCTCCATAAGTTGTAACTCTTCTATTCTCTACTCCACTTCCACACCATGGTAGTGCTTCAATGTTTGGCCATTAACAAGGAATGACCTAGCCCCACCATGGTGTAGCCTTTAGGTGGATATTATGTCACTTGGTACATGTGGATTCGTTAAAATCTTGGGAATGGATATCTTGATATAATGTCTGGTTGTCTTGGACTATAGTTCCAAGATCTTAAGAGTTTGTATTAACATGATTTTTTAGCCTTCCAAGAGTTAGGGACACTCTTCCTATATAGTCCTTTCCAGTTATGATGTTGAGGAAGTGGATGAGACCAGGGTATGAGTCTTTATAGCACGTGCAGTGGATACCAAGGTTATGAATCCTCATATCTAGAGTGTACCTATGGTAATTGAGTTTGATGGTATGTATCAAGTGAGATTTTTAGTGTTCCTCTCCCTTAGAGAGAGAGTTGATGTTGAGATCCTCCAAGTGTGGTTGGGAAGGAGCATGATTATTTGATGTTTTATATGGGCTACTAAAAGTTGGGCAAGACCACTTCCAAGGATAGATAGTTCTTTGACCAATCAACAAGTACTACAATGTTTCTTTAGATAGGCTTGAGATTGGAATATTAGTGGATAAGAATCAGAATGGATGACATAAGTTGCATGGTCATGGTGAGTTTAGGGTTATGTTGTTTAGACTAACCAATTAATCAATAGTGTCTATGAACCTGAGGGATAGATTGCTCATGTAGTCTTTTTATGAGATGTGACAAGTTTTGAATGGTAACATCTCCACAAAGTTCAAATATGGTCAACAATATGATCAACATATTTGCAAAAACCTTAGGATTTCTAAACTAGAAATATCTATGTGACAAGTTGAACAAGAGTGAATTGGGGGTTGACTAAAATGTCTTCTTATGATTATGATATTTCTGCTAAGTATGTTGTGTAAATCCTAGTAAGGTGAAGACAATGTTGTTGGTTTGTCCCTAACAAGTTTGACTAGGAATGGTGTTTCTCCTTATATGGAATGATAGGTTCTAGTGTCAACATTTTCTCTTGATACTAAAGAATATGTTGACGAGTGTTCCGGTGTTAGTGTATCTAGAATAAAGGGATGGATACATCACCTTTCATAATGCTTTAAGAAACAATATGGGACACATTCCATGATTGTTAAAAATCCAGAAAGTATGACTTCCGAGTGATTTATTAATACAATAGATAGAATAGCTCCAAATGATAGTTGAAATTCCAAGTCAAAAGTTACTACCAGAGTTGTAGTGATGGCACAAAAAGTTTCTATATTCCATATTGAGAATGTCTTATTATGTGGGGGTTTATGTGCTAACCCAAGATGAAACATACAGGAGTTGAGGGAGAAAAACATGTTTCCTATGAACCTGATATGACATCACCATGAGATGGAAATAACCATGTGGATGTATGGGGATGAGGTGCACAAGAGATTCCCATTTTGTTTGCCTTGGATTTCTAGGGCGAAATTCCTATTAGGGGTTTATGGTTATGAGACCCCTAACCTTGATTAAAGTGTTGAACATGTTTAATTACCATAATTCAATACCTTAAACTTCATCTAACCTTGATATGTTTTGGTATCATGTGAAAAGCTTAAGTTTCAAATTTTGTCCAATTTGGACATTATTTGTGTAAGTTATGCAATTTTATGCACATTTTAAAATTTTATGCAATTTACCCAAATTAGAGGTTTTACTTGCAATTTTTCATAAGAATTATAATCCTTAGATGTTTTCTTATCATTCTTGAGCTTTTTGGGCCATGGGGAGCCTAGTTGAACCTTGGTTTGGAGGTGTTTTCGTCAAGGTTATTTTAAGGTTACCCATTTATGGATGAGCTACCTTCTGGAGCTATCAACCAATGGTTTATTTCATTGACTTTGAAATCCAAAAAACGGCATATAAGTAAGACTCCATGAATGGTGGGGCATCTTCTTGTGTGGATTCTTATATATCCATAATAGTTTAAGGCCATGGACACATGGAGAGTTACTAGGACACCTCAAGCTTTTCTCTTTCTTTATCCATAAGTCTTATATACTTATCCTTTAGCTCAAAAATGAAACTTGTAGACTCATATATTTTCCTCCTATATAGAACTTTGTCTTTCACCTGCTTGGGTGCGAATAGAGTGCAAAAGATAGAAGAAGATAGCCAACCTTCTTGTTGGATCATCTAGGATTCAAATCTTCCCATATCTAGGCTTTGCAAAGCTTCCTTTTGGTGATCTTGACCTAAACTAGTAAGTATAACCTTCGCCCCTTCATTTATTTTGCTATTCCTCTTCGTCTTACCTTCTTACTAGATGTAACCTTGCTGTTACATGGTAAAGTTTGCTCTAAAGCTCAAGGAACTTATCTTTCTTGCTTCTTCAATCTAAGGTTTGATCCTTTTGTGAAAAAAGGTCATACTTGGCCGAATTATGACCTAAAGCTAGTGTTTTCACCTTCTTTGCTTGAATTTTCTTGTTTCGTGGACTCTAATCTTCTCCCTAAAGGAGATTTTTATAACCCTATTCACTTTATTGCTTACTACAAGCTTGATTACTAATGGTCTTACTCTAAAATGAAGACCAATGCATATAAAAGCTATTCTTGCTTAGGATTTCGAATTTTATGGTGTTCCTTGATTAGTTTTAAGTTCTATATGAATCTGAAATCATGTGCACGACCTTCTTGAGGTATAGGAAGACTTGTTCCTTTCTTACATACCAACCAATGGTGCTAAGTACCTATCAAACAATGGAATATACTTAGAGTTTTAGGCTGATTTTCAATTTTATACATGAACTGATGCATGACCTTATATTAGAACTGATGGATATGCCTTTGTGGAAATTTATTGTGATGACTTATGATGACATCTGATAATTTTAATTGTAGGTCACACCTTAGTTTAGTTCTAAACTCTTTCAGAAGCTTAATGATTGATGGTTTAGAGCCCTAAAGATGATATGATCCAATGGCGATTTAAGCTCAACATCCAATGGTGTTCAATGATGGTAGTATTGAGCCCATCAACTGATGGTGGCATAATGTGTCACAAGTGATGGTGGTTTAGGTTGCCCCATGATGATGTAACTAGGTATCATGAGTTGCTTCAATTAAGTCTTAAACTGATGGTTTATTTGGTTATATAATTCAAGGGTTAAACCTACATATCAAATGATGGTTGTGAAATGTTAAACCTGATCCAGTGGTTGTGAATGGATGCTTCAACATCCAATAGTTTATAATTAAGTATATAGTATAATCTTTTGGTTCTAATGTTGAGAATTTTATGGTTAATACTCTTAAATTTGTAGTCTTACCTTTGCCTTCGTGTGGATATAATTGATAATCACCATAATGAGTTAATGGGTAAACCTAATTAACTATAGCTTGTTACACCTTATCCTAATGTATAGAAGTAATGGTTGTGGATTATGAATATCCCCCTTGACTGGTTAATAAAATAATGAGGTAATCTCTTATGGTGTTTGAAACCCTAGTATACTATAAATTTGATGGTCTCACCTTGAGTTATGTTTGGATCCATACTTGAGGATAGTATGGAATTTAATGGTGATGTTTCACCTTGTGTACCCATGATCCGACGGAAATGCCATGTGTTAGGTTTTGGGTATGAATGTTGATGTGTAGCATCAATTTGATTTATCTTGTTACTCCTAACCTTCATACCATTAGGTGATGGTGACTAAACATGATTAGCTTCTCGTGAATGATTAAAAGAATAATGGAGTATTCTTTTATTATTGTTGAATCTTTGGTATAGATATTATGGTTACACCTTAAGTTATGCATGGATCCATAGTTGAGGAAGGTATGGAAGGTGGTGGTGATGCTTTATCTTATGCATCCATGATTGTATGGAGATCCCATGAGTTAGGGTATGTGTATAAGTGTTGAACTATAATTTCAATGTAATCTATTTTGTTAAACCTAACCCTAATGAAAATAGATGATGGTGGTTAGTAATTCTAACCTTCCTTGAGTGATTAATATAATTATGGAAGATTCTTCTAGATCTGTTAACTGGTGGACATCGTAGCTATATGATTTATTCTTTCTTATGCAAAACTTGTACACTATAAGTATGCTGATGGACAACCTTATAGCTGCCTTATATGTGATACAATAAAGGAATGCTCTTAAATGCTAAGATAACACTGTAATGTTATCTTATGAACATTTTTTAGTTCTTTCATTCAATATCATGCTAAGCTTATGTATCACATGAATGGTGATGTATGTTGAGCCTTGCAATAAGGCATGGAAAGATAATAGTGATCTTGAAGGGAATGATATGATGATCTTAATGACCTTTGGGCAGAGTTGATCCCTAAATGAGGTATAATCCTCTAATTTTGACAAGGTTGATACCATGTGATATTGTGATAAGGATTTATATCCTGTGATAGTATGATGACAAGTGTAGTCTAATGAATGGCAAGTGAATAGAATCATGTGATGATGAGATGAGGAACAATATGTCTCATATGTTTTATAGCAATGTTTGTTATATAGTAATGTTTGTTAGAGATGGATTAGGGTTTGTATGTCCACTTGTATGATGCAGCCTCAATTCATCCAATTGACAATAATTAATCAAGTGAAATTCTAATCATGTAGTTCCCTATGCCATAGATCCATTTGAGTGTCAAAACTTGCCAGATGGTGAAATGAGTATTCCCAAGGGAAAATCAGAGATCATACTATGGAGTATGTGAGGTGCTTTTCATCCTGAATCCAAGTGTTTAGGGAGAATGACTATGGTCATACCTAGCCCTCATTTAGAAAATGACTTTGCTCATGTCTCAGTGATTATATAGATGATGAGATTGGAGGAAAACTGTGGTTGTACCTCAGATGGTAGGGTATGCATACCACCTCCTTTCACTAGTGTCGTGACCTGTATTGAGGATGGACTAGGCTGCTAGCAGCTTGACCTTATGTGTTTCTGTGGTGGACCCGTACTGACTGGGGGTGGAGAAGATCTTGGAGTCCCACCCTTCCCTAGATCTTATATGGCATTAATTTTGACTTAGCAATGGTCAGTTGGATTTTGAGTGGTATCCTCAAATTCCTCAGGGCTTAATAAAAGATTAATACAACTATGTAGCATATCCATTAAGGGTTATACACAACTCTTTACATTGGATGGTAACGCTTGTTTATTTTCTTTACATAGTGATGATGTTTAATGCATTGAAAAGGTACTAGATATGCTTATGTTTTGGACATGCTCATGTTATATATGTGTACTTATAGTAGCCATTTTCAAGTTGATAGATATACTACCAGTGTTGGCTATGATTATGACATTAGTTATCACATGTTGTTAGATATGCCTCTGTAATTAGAGATGCATATACTACTAATCGTGCTTATATAGATAGTTGTGCTTATGTTGTTATCTCTACTTATGATCTAGATCTATCAGACCTGTTAGACATGCTAATGTTGTTAGCTATGCTTATGCTGCTAGACTTATTCATGATGTTAAGAGATGCTATGTCACTAAACTTGTTTGTGATGTTAGTTACATACATGCTACTGAACTACTTATATTGTTAACAAGGTAAAGGATGATGGTCAGGCTAATGATGATAATTATTACATGCTCCTCTATGTATCTTGATAATCATCAAGGATGCTAAGCCTATTTTTTATACTTGTTTGATCTACTTAAATTGTTTAATTACTTAACCTGTTGTAAACAATAAGCGATGTTGAGAGTTATATCTCTTGCTGGGATATGGGTCTCACCCGTGGATCACCACATCTTTTTAGGTGATCGACAACAGTGACAGAAGAACTATGGCAGCGAGGAAGAAATATGGTGATGGACCTTAGAGAAGGTTGTTTAGTTGCTTAGTGTGTCCTAGAGTTGTCTATGTACTCTCAGGTCCGGGCAGGAAAAGTTTGTATATGGTATTTCAAATGAGTCAGGCTTTTGTTAGCATGTTAATACTTGTTTATGTGGCATATACAAATAATGTTCTCCTATATATATATATATGTATATATATATAGTTGGACTCTTATGAAAATATTTTTGAGCATGTGTTGATGTTGAAATCGGTATTAATTTACCGTATTTACTGGTTATATGTTTAATTAGTGATTGATTGTGCTTAGTGTTTTGAGTAACACCGTTTAGTGTAATGTCTTCCAAAAAGTAGGAGGGAAAAATCCCATCTACATCACTCACAATCATCCCCATGTGTCACAGTGAATCCAATCATCACCTCTATGGCACTCAAGGCTATAGTGGATGATGTCAAACACACTGAACAACATGTGATTAGTGTCGTGACTTCAGGTCTAAGAACCAAAATCACCACCAACACTGTGAGAACTAACTATGACTACCATTGTAATGGTTTCCATGTGTCACTCACAAGGTGGGTCTATCTGATACATCATTCTCTAACAAGTATCTATGTGTTTGGTTTGATATCACATATCATGACTGATGAGATTCTGTCATAAACCAACACACACTCTAGTATTATGTGTTATTGTTGTCTATTGACCTTCCTCAATAACATACGACTAGGGACATACTAAGAATCTATATACTCTTAACATCCATATGATTTCATTGTTCAGGTCATCAACCTGAAGACATAGATCATTGAGAAATATAATTCTTTAGACATTTATTATGTTACATCATTATCTCATAACTGAACAAAATAAAATAAATTGGAAGCTTGCCTTTATTATTAATCAAATAATTTACAATATATGTCATTACAATCATCATATGCTTGGCACCCTGGGAATACATACCAAAAAAAGCCACCTTCCTCCTCAGCATACATGGTCATTACCCCATGCCAAGAGGAGGCAGGAATAGCCAACAACCTATCCACCATGGACATGGTAGTCAAGCTATTGGCAATAATAAATCAAAATCAACCAACCTAGAAACTAGAACACGTGATATCATTGTGGAGAGCTCATTGTACCTTAGAGGAGATAAGGGATGAGAAAACTAAGAGAACAATGGCTAAAGAACCAGGTTGGCACCGGCTATGCAGGTCATCAGTACAAGATAGGAAAAAGGGGGGTACACATATTGTACATGAATAGAAAAGTTGGCAAAGTGGATAGCTTCTTGTGGCCACGACGAGGGATTCTAGCCGAGAAGAGGCACTCCCTTGAGTTCCTAACCTTTATGTGTAGATTAGTAAACTACAACACACATCTAGAGTTTGGAATCCACCCCCGTAATCAGAAAGGAGACAACCTGTGAGTCTCAAATGTTTTCAAGGAAGCCAACAAATGTGCATGTATGCTTTTATATGGGTGTGAAGGCCCATTATGGCCAGGAAACCAAAGTTGGGGCAATGAAGTCCCTATGGATTAGGGATCATTGGGTTTGGTATAGTGATAAGAATGTGGAGGAAGGAAAACCTAGGGTTAGGGAGGAGAGAAGAGAAGGGACGGGGGAAGGAAGAACATGCGTGTTCTATGGGGAGTCTAGGTTGCAACTGACTCTAGGTAGAAGAAAGCTAGGAATCATACAATCTAAATCCAATGGTTCAGAGGGGAAGTCGTATCATATAGTCTAGGAGTGACTCAAAATTGGAAGTGTGGCTCAAAAACCTTGGGCAAGAAATCAAAATTGAATCAATAGATGTGCGACATAAAACTTTGAGTAATTCAGTGATTAAAACAAAGTCCAACACAACTAAGCCTTATTTATTCTACAAAACTTCTTTAAATAAGTTATAAACTCATATGTTATCCAATTAAATTGAAGTATTCACCTATACTGATTAGGACCCAAAAAATCTTATTTTGGGATAGATTTAGGTTTTGGGTTTATCTAGCATGAGTTTTAGTACCATTAGTGTTTAAGTCAAGTACTCATTATCTTTGATTATATGTTAAAATTATCCTCCAACTTTAGTATTTAGGGTCCTATTATAATTATCTTACTACAAATCAAGTTTCAAGCTATTATCTAGCATGAGATTTCTCATTAAGTACATTAATGTCATAGTAATGTAAACAATGGCATATTAATGATTTAATTTTACATGAAATTTCTAATAATTATTCAATTACACATGTTAGTCACATTAGGTACCATCTCAACCATTTATGCACGTCCATACTCATCCAAGTCTTATCAATCATATTTAGGTCATTATATGTGTATTAGTGAACCATGTGACATATGTTTTATAGACTCATTCACATATTGAGTCATGGTTAGGTTATTGGATAAATATGATTTTCTTGTGATATGTGATGTGATTATGGAACCTAATCTCGCTAAATGTATCATGAATATCATCAATCACATGTATATTAGGGTTAGTCATTAACTATGCATTAGGGTAGAAGAATGTGAGTTACTCATTTTATGTACATTATATGTTTATTAGGGCACGATCAAGCATATCTGAGTATTTATTTAACCTTGTCTGGTCCAATGTAACAAGCCAGGCATACTAAACTTCAATTCTTAGAATTAAGGTTTCTCAAGTATGATTAGGTAGATTTCGTCATGTTACATTGGCTCTTGCTTGGTTTGAGTGTATATGACCAAAAGATTTAGAAAATCAAGAATAGGATTGGTCTACTTTTAGGTCACGATCTGAGACTATTGACATGTTCTTACTATGTGTTATACTCAAGTGAATGTATCGAAGTAATATAGGCCCTTTTGAGGCCCGAGTCAAACACAGGGAAACGTTCTCCAGAAGACTACTACTAACTATGGTCTAATCGGCCAGGTCGGTGTAATTGAACATGGTTTGATTGAACAAAAGCAAAAATAGAATGAAACAAACTTAACACTTAAATCACTTAGATTTAGGGAATTCCTTAGGATTGTGGTTTCACCACAGATAACATTGCAATTCATTCCATTCACCAATATCTATTACCCCATTCCCTAGATAAAGAGCGTGTAGTCAAAACTACCTACTCTCGCAGCGTAGTTCACTACCTATTCTAATGCCAACCCCATTTCCATAGAAATTAGTTGATTCATTAGGTGCTTTATGATTGAACTCTAGGTTTCTCCTCCTGTTTATTCTCCTCCTTTCCCAAGGGGTGCTATAAATGGGTAAATCTATGCTTTCCAGCCCTTAACCTCTCTCCCAAAATGATTAAGAGTCTAATAATCTATATATGTTGATCAGGCATAAATAGAACAATTCAACTTCATAGATTTATATCTAGAAAAATAGGGATAAAGATGATATTAATGCATGTAAATTAGTTACAATGAATATCTGGGCTACTCCCAGGTCCTAAGGAATCAAGGGGTTTAGCCCCGCATGGTTTTCATTAATGAATACATGGTAGAGAAAGAGAAAAATGTGGAAAAAAATAGAGAAAATAAGTAATTCCTGGTGAATAGTTGATCCAGATGATCCCCTACATCGTGTGTGCAATCTCCTATCTTTCGGCTGCCGATTCACTTTCCAGAGGTGCTCAGATCATCTTGGATGAAGCCTTTAGTTCCTTTCTCTTCTTCTATCTCTCTCTCCCATGTCGTGTAATGGAATACCGCCGCTACTCTCCTATTTGGTCAAACTCCCCTTAGGTCATATAAGTCACTTACAGTTCTAAATAACGCCCATCGTTGGATCAGATTGCCATCTTCAGATTTGCCGAATTGGGTAGAGTCAGTAGTACCGACTTGGTATTCTATAATATTGAGATCCTAGGGTAGTCGTGGCTCTTGACAATGTTGGTATTATCGACTTGTCTCGATAGCATCGAGTCTTCAGGTCGCCCAAGCATTGTCTTATAGATGCCATCTCAGTAGTACTGAGTTTGTGAACTCGGTAGTACCGACTTTTCGCAATTCATCATTGTGCTTTACTGACGTGATTGTGGTACTTCCGACTTTGAGTGTCGGTAGTATCGAGTATGTGTGAGTCTTTTCTGGGCAAGTATTGACGTGAAGTCAGTACCACCGACTTTTGGTGTCAGTAGTATCGGCTCTATGAAGTTCAATTGTACCTAAAAATGCACAAGAATGTGAATAAATGCTCGGAATACATATTGATTCATCTTAAATAGTTAAAATTAGATAATTTGATGCATTTAAGTATCACAGGCCAATAATATCATTGTATGCATTGTTAATCAGATAAATGACAAAACAACACAAAAACTAAGGAAATAATGCATATGACTAAAAACCCATGCAAAAAACTCCCCTAAGCTTAAATGTTGCTCATCATCGAGCAACACTACTCTTGGATCTATTTGATGCAAGTCAGCAAAAGGATACCACACATGAACTCTTTTATTAATCATGTCCACTAGACACTCCCTGAACCGGCCTCCAATGACCACTGAACCAATAACTTCTTTACAGTGACCAACAATTTCCATATAAGACGTCAAACTTTTGATCAATGAACACTACCAAGAAAGCTATTAATATTATAATAATTTAGGCATTCACTTGGTGCACTATGTGATTCCCTAATCTAAATTCCTCTCTCCTAACTACCAACTACTAGGAAGCAGATCCCCTCATAATAATGGATGAGGAGATAAATCATTTGAGTGGCCTACCAATGAGAGCAATTAATGATATGAGATGGGTGGAAATTGAAGAATCACAAGTACATCCAACTTATTTATGTAGAAATAATGATGACCTACATGAGTGAAAAGAATGTTATGCATGAGACCTAATGCCTACTGACTTCTTTTTCTCTTTTTCTTCTTTTTGACACAAGATTCATGTATACAACTATCTCACAATAGAAAATGAGACTATTAAAACATAAATAAATGTGTCATGTGAATTAGTTCATCCCTTCAAGAAGACTCGTGGACATACTTTCTCCTTATGAAATCTTGAGATTCAATTTTTCTAGCCCATAATTTTTCTTGTCTTTGGCATGATTGAATTATGCTCGGGCTTTCACTTGATTTTTTTGATGTGGAGGTATGCCTCTACTTCAATCTTTACAATTAGAGACTACAATCCACATGACAAAAAGGAATGAATGTGATGAAATGTATGTAATTTACATGCAATTTTAATGCAACTAAGATGGTATGCACTAAGATTGTTCGTGCATACAAATGCAACATTTTTTTCAAACACATATAAGGATAAGAGCTAATCTACCATGTCATCGATTGTGCCATACAATGCAATCAAAAGAAATAAGTTGGATCACTCATTCATCTTGAGTTGGTGATTCAAAATTAGATGGCAAAGATAGATGGAATCACATAACTAAGAAACAATGTCTTTCATTGAATTATGATATGTCCCTCTTTTGTGACATGTGCATAGGGTAATCTTAAAGTTTCTTTCTTATATTTCCATTTAAGATCTAGTTAAAGGTTTGATCAGCTTAGGCTCAACAACACTAAGATAAAAATGTAAGAAAACTATAAAAACTAAGATAGAATGTTGTTGTAGCACCCCCTCTAAGATTGAATATGACTATGTCCACATAGTCGATACTCACACTCAAGAGGTGGAACATCGGTACCATTGCTCAAAATGGAGGTGGTTGTGGCATGTTGGGGTCATGAGGGGGGAACATCCCCTAAAAAGATAGATCAGACAGTGGCATCTTTTGTGGTTGTGGGTACCCTCCTAAGTACCTCTGATTCCAATAGTGGTTGAAGAAGGGCTACTGGTACTGCACCATCCACTACAGGCACATTTAAACATTATCTTGGTTGGCCAAGAGAAGGCGTTCATTCTTTTATATCACCTACCGGTTTGGTACAACCTTTGTATGTCTTGCACACCAGCCAACATTGTATGATGTTGCTGCTATCCAGTCTGGATCTCCTATAGCAAGGTATACATACCCTCCATGTTGTACGGTTCTTTCTACTTCAGGGAACGGAGCGGGGCAGAAGAAGTCGAGGCAGTGTAGGTGTGGGCCCGTTTGCACGGGACCTCTCTCTAAGTGATGCGGATGGTGAGATCCACCTCCTCAACACCGTCAGAGTCGTCATTGCCTTTCTCCTCATCGTCGTCCTGAGCTACTGCCCTGGGTGGATCTTCTGCCTCCCGCTCTTCCAGTGGCCACTGAAGATGGTTCACTCTGCACAAGTTGAAGATGAGGTCAGAGAGGCTCTACTCCCTAAACATTCCTCGACATGTGCAATGTGCATAGAGCATGTTGTGGTGGAAGTTGAGGAGGGTCATCTTATAGAAGTGTAAAAGATCCAGCTACTTTGTATCTTCCATTGGCGTGAGGGTGGACAAATCAAGGCGAAAGTGTAATGCAATGAGGGTGACAAGACCCCCAAATATAGTTAGCACCTTCCTTGTCACGTTGCACCGAATAGAGATCATGTGGAGAAGAAGGAAGGCTCCGAAGTTAATAGTCTCTCCTTCCAGTAAACTGTAGAGGAAGTAGAGGTCTGCTTGTTGAAACTTTCCTTGAGCTTTATCAGAACGAGCAAATATGGTGTTGATGTAGAGGCAGTGAAGGATTTGATCAAATGGGTGTTTGATGTCAGCAATAAAGTTGGCATGCCAGCTTCTGTGAAAGCCCTCTGACACCTCATTCAACTGATCCCAAGCCAAGTCAAAGTCAAAATCAAAAGGGGCTGAGTGTTCTGGTACGTGACCCCAGTTGAAGATGTGGTTGAAGGCCTGCAGAGTGATGGAGTAGTTGTTGTTGAAGAGGTGGAAGCTGACTTTGCCTTCCCACCATTCACCTCCTAACTGCTGCTCGGGGGTGACAAGAACATCTAGCGATGCCAAGAACTCAAGGACGAGTTCTGGGTAAGTCTTCCAGTCGCTAAAGAAGGGATTGTCTCCCTCCATTAACTGCTTCTGAAACACCCATCACATGTTTTCGGTAAAGCCCACCCTTTCGATCAATGTGCGATCTCCATATTGCATTGGTATCATCGACCTCATCTGCATCTTTTCATAGACTTTCCTAATCTTTGAGGATAGATGTTGGATGCAGGTTGGTCAAGGGACCAACTCGCCTTAATCCACCGACGTAGAAGGGCCTCTCCTTGGTGCCTTGATGCTAATGCATGAAAGAGGATTAGGAAAGACAATTTCAATGAATATCGTCAGCTTGGTGAAGATCGTTAGTGCCCAATGCAGCTCTACTTTGAGTTGCAAGAGGAGTGGAGGAAGTGGTGTGAATAAAATAGGTGCACCACCCCTCCTTATGTAGCTGAGTCGGGAAGAGTCGGTACTACCAACTTTTGTGTCAGTAGTACCGAGATGCAGGCACAAATATGTGGCTTAAATGTATCAATAATTGACGTTTGAAGATGTCCCTAGCGTGGATCACTCAGAGTCGATAGTATCGAGTTCAATTTGGTAGTACTGACTTGAGCTGTAGATCGGTGCTACCGACTGTGCGATGAAGATTGCATCTACTGTTGAATCGAGCATCCACAGATTGCTGACATCATGCGTTGGTACTACCGACTGGAATGTCAGTAGTACCGAGTTGGCAGTGGTGGCTAGATACTTTCAAATATTTCATCTTGATGTTCTGATTCTGGGCGTGCCAAAAAGAAGGTAGTACCGACTTGGGTATCGATACTACCGAGAGCTTATCAGTTAAAGATATAAAATATTCAGAGACTTGATAGTACTGACTTGGAGAGTCGATAGTATCGAGTCTGTCATGCTTGTGTAGGTGGATCGCTGATGTAATCTCGGTACTACCAACTGGTTGTTTTGGTAGTACCGACCTGGGAAAAATATGCACACTCCACACACGAGTCAAGGTACCTTTTTTTAGAAAAATATAAATACAAAGGAAACTACAATGCAAGAATGAACATGAATAAAAGGAAAATGAAGGTTCGGTTGTCTCCCAACAAGCGCCATTGTTTAACGTCCTAGACTAGATGTTCGTAAGAGCAAGAATCTAATGGATCTCCATAAGTTGTAACTCTTCTATTCTCTACTCTACTTCCCCACCATGGTAGTGCTTCAATCTTTGGCCATTAACAAGGAATGACCTAGCCCCATCTAAAATCTTCACTACACCATGGGGAAAAACTTACTCAATCATAAATGGTCCACTCCATTTGGACCTCAGTTTGCCCAGATCTAACATAAGTCGAGAATAAAAAAGGAGAACCTTTTGGCATGGAAGGAACACCCCATTCACAATATGCCTATCATGAATGTTCTTTGTCCTCTCCTTATAAATCCTAAATCTTTCGTAAGAATCCATCCTAAGCTCATCCAGTTCATTAAGCTCTAACAGTCTTTTCCTACCTGCTTCATCCAATCCAAAGTTTAACTTTGTCAATACCCATTATGCCTTATGCTCAAGATCGAATGGTAAATGACAAGCACGAATGTAAACCAACCTAAAAGGGGTTGTCACTGTAGGTGATTCGTAGGCCGCCCTATATGCCCAAAGAGTGTCATTAAGCATGAAACTCCAATTAGTCCTATTAGTGGAAATGCCCTTTACAAGATCTTCTTCACTTCTCTATTGGACACCTCCACTTGACCTCGTGTGTGGGTGATAAGGAGTACCCACTTGATGTTTCACCCCATATTTGCTAAGTAAGGCTTTGAATTGCCTATTGGTGAAATGTGATCCACCATCACTAATGATCAGTCGGGGAACACCAAACCTACATAAAATGTTATCCTTCACAAATCTACACACCACTTGAGCGTCATTGGTGTGGGTTGGAATTGCTTCCACCCACTTAGATACATAGTCAACTGCAAGTAAAATATAAAGGTTAGAATTAGATGACACAAATGGACCCATGAAATTAGTGCCCCAAAGATAAAAAACCTCAACCCCTTGAAACACATTCAATGGAATCTCATGTCGCTTAGAAATGTTACCTGTACGTTGAAACACATCACAATGATGAATGAAATCATATACATCTTTAAACAATGTTGGCCAATAAAACCACTGTCTAACACTTTGGTCACTTTCCTAGAGCTAGCATGATGCCCTCCCATAGGTAAAGAATGGTAGCATGACAAATTTCTCTCTACCTCACACTCGGGTAGACACTTCCTCAAAAGTCCATCCCTACATTGTTTGAGAAGAATAGGGTCATCCCTATTGTAAAACCTCAATGATTGACAAAATTTCTTCTTTTCTTGATACCCCCAATCTGTAGGTATCTCTTTACAGGCTAAATAATAAACAATATCTACAAACCATGGATCCTTAGCCTTGATAATAAAGAATTTTTTATCTGGAAAATCCTCAACAATGGGAATATCTACATCTTTTTCATTCACTCTTTCCAGCCTAGATAGGTGATCTGCTACCAGATTTTCCACTCATGCCTTGTCTTTAAGCTCTATGTCAAATTCTTGTAACAATAAAATCCACCTAATCAATCTAGGTTTTACATCTTTCTTTTGTAACTGGTATCTGATGGCAGCGTGGTCGGTCCAAACAATCCCCCTCACCCCTACTAGGTACTGACGTAACTTCTCAAATGCAAAAACAACCGCTAAGAGTTTTTTTTTCTATATTTGTATAATTAAGTTGCACATCATTCAATGTTTTGGATGCATAAATATATGATGATAGGATCTTTATCTTTGTGTTGTCCCAACATAGCTCCCACAACATAGTCTGATGTGTCATACATCAGCTCAAACGATAGGCTACAATCAGGAGTCTACACAATAGGCGTACAACTTAGCTTCTCCTTTAATATTTCAAAAGCATTCACACATCGATCATCAAAGGAAAATTTAGTGTACTTTTCCAAAAGTTATGATAAGGGTTTAGTAATTTTTGAAAAATCTTTGATAAACCGGCGGTAAAACCTAGCATGTCCCTGAAATCTCCTTACTCCTTTCACTGATGTTGGTGGAGGTGGTTTGGAGATAATTTTCTATCTTAATAGGTTCTACTTCCATACCCTTGTTGGACAACTTGTGTCCCAGCACCATGCCCTCACTCACCATCATATGGCACTTCTCCCAATTTAAGACTAAGTGAGTGTCCTCACACCTTTATAAAGCCTTATCAAAATTGTACATGCAATCAATAAATGACTCCTCATACTTTGAAAAATCATCCATAAACACCTCCAAGCACCACTCCACCATATCAGAGAAGATGGCAAGCATACAACTTGGAAGGTGGCGGGGGCATTACAAAGGCTGAATGGCATCTGTCTATATGCAAACATGTCATAAGGATAGGTGAAAGTAGATTTCTCCTGATCCTTTGGCTTGATCAAGATATGATTGTAACCAGAATACCCATCAAGGAAGTAGAAGTGTGAACGATCGGTGAGTCATTCTAAAATCTGATCAATGAAAGGTGGCATAAAATATTCTTTTAAAGTGACAACATTCAAATGACAATAATCTATGCAAACATGCCACCCCATCACCAATCTAGTTGAAATCAATTCATTAGCTACATTGGTCATGACAATAATCCTCCCTTTCTTAGGAACTACCTGAGTTGGGCTAACCCACATAGAATTAGAAATTGCATAAATGATACATGCCGACAGGAGCTTGCCCACTTCTTTCTTCACTACCTCAGTCATGATAGGGTTGAGTCACCACTGAGGTTACACTATTTATTTAGCTCCTTCTTTCATATGAATCTTCTGTAGGCATAAACTCAGGGAGATTCATTTGATGTCCGCTATAGACCACCCAAAAGAAGCTCGGTGGTTCTTCAATACAGCAAGAAATTTCCCCTCTTCTTCACCGCTCATGGACAATGTTATGATCATCAGGAGCTTTTCTTCTACAGCCAGGAAGACATACTTCAGATATGGCAGCAACGGCTTCAATTCCAACTCAGGAGGGCTCAATAGAGATGGAACCAGTGGTGAGGGAGGTGGTCCCCCAAGTCTTCAAAATATCTTGTGTAATAGCAGGGTACCGCCTTCAACATCAATACACACTCCTCAAAAGAGCGGTTGTGTGTGATGTCATCTACTTTATTCATCAAACATGCTTCCAATGGTAATTGTGGATATGTTTGCATTAGGGAATCAGCAGCGACCTCCTCTATGGTAGTTGGGTCATAGTCTTCTTCTCTATCATCTGGGTAATGTATTGCTTTTTCAATGAGATCATCTTGGTGTTTTCAATTATACAACTACAAGAGTATCTTTTTCCACCTTGGTCATCACATGAGCCATGTCGAGAAATGGCCTCCCCAGACACAGAGAAATATTGCCCTCCATGTGCTGTAGCATGTTACACTATGTTGTATCCCCTTTTTTGTCGAGTGTTTAGGCATCTTTATTTCAAACCGATCATCATAAGTGCCCATTTTTAGACGTCCTCTACCCATTTCCAAGATCATGTCAATTGTGGCTTGGAATGAACTACCTAACAAAAGTGTGTTGCCTTTATCCTCTTGCATTTCCATTACCATAAAATTAGTAGGAAAAACAAACCTATCCACTTTCACTAGGACATTTTCACAGATGCCATATGGCCTGACCACAGAGTTGTCAACCAATTCAATAGTCATAGTGCTTTTTCTCGTCTCCTTAAGACCTAGCTTTTTGAAGGTTGAAAAAGGCATGAGGTTGATACTGGACCCTGAGTCACGTAGAGCCTCACTGAACTTTGTCCTTCCTATGAAACACGTGATGTTGAAACAACCAGAATTTTGTCTTTTAGGAGGTAGCATTCCCAAAATAAAAGCACTCACTTGCTCCTTTAACACTACCACATCAGCCTCAGGTATCTGTCTCTTCTTATTGATGATGTCTTTGTAGAACTTTCCATATGATGGTATCTGCTCAATTGCATCAATTAGTGGAATATTGACAGATAACTTTTTAAAACCTTCAAATTTTTTTGGAGCTACTGGTTTGGTTTGGTTGCCTTCAAACTATTTGGAAAGGGTATTGGAGTCACATATGCTTTTTATCTAGTATCTTCCACCTCATTAGTGTGATCTTCATATGTTTTCTCCTATTCCAAATTATCCGGTTCATTTTCTTCTGTTGTCACAGTCTGAGTGGTTGTTCCTGTAGCTTCACCTGCATCTATGGTTGTTGGTGCCTTATTCAACATTGTCTTACCACGGCATAGTAGGACTGCCTTGACGTGTTGATTTCTAGAAGGCACATTGGTATTAGCTGGGAACCCCTGTTGGTTTGGTTGCTTCAAGGTACCCACATCTATTGCTATTTGAGAAATCTGTGTTTCTATATTGTGGATCCTTTCCCCTTGGTTCTAGTGTTCTCTTTTTGCATTTGACCTATCATCACTTCATTCTAACTGACCAACTTTCTAAGCATTTCTTCAATACGATCAGTCTTCTTTTATTCTTATTGATATTGTGTCTGGCCATCAAACTGTTGTGTCTTGGGTTGTTACGTATGTGATGGGTCCTGTTGAAAATTTTTAGGGTCCTTCCATGAAAACATAGGATCCTTCCTCCATGTGTAGTCGTTACTCCTATACTGTTGTTGTTGGTGCACAAACTTACACTCTTCATCTTCTTCTACTGATGGTGGTCCGTCGTTATCACATAACTTCTTAGTAATCAAGCCCAACTTCTCATTTAATGTAGAAATGACCTTGGACTTGCCTACAGTTTTGACATATGCTGGAAGCACTCTCTGATCTCCCCATGATTGATTCTTGGAAATATTCTTCAATATCTCATGACAGTGGGCAGGTTTATTGTTGAGGAAGAACTATGCTCCCATACTGTCGAGTGTAGTCATTTCTCCCTTGAGCAAACCATAATAGAAGATCTTTGTCTATCCTAAAAGATCGATACCATGATGAGGTACTTTCTGCAGCATATTCTTGAACCTCTCCCATGCTTCAGAACAGGATTCATCGACTTGTTGTCTGAAATTATGGATCTTGTTTAACAAGTCATTGGTCTTTTGTGGGGGGAAATAGTGCTCAAAGAAGGTGTCAATCATCTGATCCCACGTTTCAATTCATTCATCATCAAGGTTATGAAACCATGACTTTGCATTATCTGCCAATGATGATAGAAAAAGCTTTAGATATATCACAGTTCAAATATTGTATCGATCTTGACCATACCACAATTATCGACAAAGTTGTTGATGTGTACCATCGGGTCTTTAGAATGTGGCCATGGAAAGTTTGGGATTTGATTAAAGAGATCAACCCTAGGTCAATCTTGTAGCTACCCACTTTGATGACTTGTCTTTTCATTGGTCCTTTTTGAGCTATTGAGGCAGATGCTCTGAACCTCTCCCATATTGTCTGTTCTTCTGCTCCATCCCCCATTTCTACTAACTCAGGTTCTTCTGGTGTTATAGGTCTCTCAGGCGGAGGTTTCAGTAGTGGAGTTCAGTTGAATCTATCCACCAACCATCCAAATTCCCTCTCTATGTGAAGGATTTCTACTTGCCCAAACCCGGTGAAGATGGCTCTTCATAATTGTGGGCTCAAGTATGCACCATACATCAATGCCTGGAAGTAGAAAATTGATTGTTAGAGTGCAGTAGTCGAGATAGAAGAAATAATGATTATATGATTCAGCTCTAAGTGAAATGGAGAATAAAAATAAAAATAAAAAGGGTTGTCTGAGAGTGGCCGACCACAACACTCATAGTGATGGATGTTGTCATTTCCCCAACAATGACGCCAAAAACTTGACACGTGTTTATCGTGCGTTATACACATGTGAATGTATCAAAATAATATAGGCCCTTTTGAGGCCCGAGCGAACACTGGGAAACGTTCTCTAGAAGACTATTACTAATTATGGTCTAATCAGCTAGGCTGGTGTAATTGAATGGGGTTTGGTTGAACAAAAGCAAAAATAGAATGAAACAAATTTAACACTTAAATTACTCAGATTTATCGAATTCCTTAGGATTGTGGTTTCACCACAGATAATATTGCAATTCGTTCCAAACACCAATATCTATTACCCCTATCCCTAGATAAAGAGCATGTAGTCAGAACTACCCATTCTTACAATGTAGTTCACTACCTATTCTAATGCCAACCCCGTTTCCATAGCAATTGGTTGATTAGTTAGGTGCTTTATGATTGAAATATGGGTTTCTCCTCCCATTTATTCTCTGTCTTTCCCACGGGGTGAAATAAACTAGTAAATATATGTTTTCCAACCCTTAACCTCTCTCCCAAAATGATTAAGAGTCTAATAATCTATCTATGTTGATCAAGCATAAACAGAGCAATGCAACTTCATAGATTTATATCCAGAAAAAATAGGGATAATGATGATATTAATGCATGTAAATCAGTTACAATGCATATTCGGGCTACTCCCGGGTCCTATGTAATAAGGGGTTTAGCCCCACATGGTTTTTGTTGATGGATACATGGTACAGAAAGAGAAAAATGTGGGAAACATTAGAGAAACTAAGTAACCCATGGTGAATAACTGATCTAGATGATCCCCTACGTCGTGCGTGCAATTGGCTATCTTCCAACTGCCAATTCACTTCCGGAGGTGCTTAGATCATCTCAGATGAAGCCTTTGGTTCCTTTCTCTTCCTCTCTCTCTCTATCTAGTGTCATGCAATGGAATACCACTATTTCTCTTCCATTTGGCAGAACTCCCCTTAGTTCATAGGAGTCACTTACGGTCCAAAATAACGTCCACCGTTGGATCAGATTGCCATCTTTAGTTTTTCCAAATCAGGAAGACTCAGTAGTACCGACTTGGTAGTTGGTAGTACCAAGATCCTAGGGTAGATGTGACTCCTAACAATGTCAATACTATCAACTTGTCTCAATAGCATTGAGTCTTCCAGTCACCCGAGCATTGTCTTACTGATGCCATCTCAGTAGTACCGAGTTTGTGAACTCGGTTACTGACTTTTAGTGATTCATCCTTGTGATTTACTAACATGATTTTGGTACTACCAACTTTGAGTGTCAGTATTATCGAGTTTGTGTGAGTCTAGTCTGGGCAAGTACTGACGTGAGGTCGGTACCATTGACTTTTGGTGGCAGTAGTATCGACTCTGTGAAGTTCAATTGCACCTAAAAATGCACTAGAACGTGGATAAATGCTCGGGATACATATTAAATTGTCTTAAATTGTAAAAATTAGATAATTTGGTGTATTTAAATATCACATGCCATTAATAGCATTTCATGCATTATTAATAAGATAAATGACAAAACAACACATAAAATCAAGGAAAATATACCAGTGAAAATGACTAAAAACCCATGCATCAACCATCCAAAGATTTATTAATTGAAGGATGACTAGTTCAGCTTTAGGTCATGAGACAACATCATCAACAGGTTTAAGAAAACAATTATCTTTTTCTAAAAGCATAGAATTTTTTTATGTTTGAGATAAGGTTTGAAACTATAAGATTTTTACAAAAAAAATTGGCATTTTATTTGTATTTTTATAATTATCATGTGATTTGTATAATTTTTTGAAGGCTTCTAGAAATTCCTCCAAAATCTATGAAACTATTTGTAGTTTTCTTTATAAAAATTGTTATTTTTGAAGGAGGGAAAATGAGCGGGGGTCAACCACCCTTCCCATTTCACCCAATCTTGCACAAAGAAGGTAGTGAAGGAGATCAATTTGTGCAAATCAATAGTAGTGGTGGCGGAGTGGAGAGAGAAAGCATCAGTGGATCGCCACATTCCACCAATGATAAGGCTTGTGGATCAATCCTTTTTGTTGTGGCATTCTATCTGGTACTTTTGGGTGTGTTTCTTGATGGAGGAGGAACTGTAGATTTCCTACTCTAATGGCATCTTTGGGAATTTTCTAGCTTCATTCATCTCCAGAGAGGTATATCCTTCCTCTCTGAGATTAAGTGTGGCCATTTTGGCACTCCATAGTGAAATCAATATTTTTGTCCTTCGTGACACTCTTCACTATCTAGAGATTGAAGATGGCCTGAACATACATTTTGATTAGTGAACTACCTTTGCCTTATTTTGCATTTTCTTGGTCATCCCATGTCGGATTGATCAAATATGAATTGTTGTGCAAAGCTTACGTTCTTCTAGCTATTAATTTGTAGATGAGCGCTTGTAACTAGCATTAAGAGGACCCTATTGTATATAAAAAGGATGTGGGTGATGATACTGGGATCGAGGAATATCCATGATATGTATTGTTGTCTTATATGATAATTCATTATATAAATTTTATGATATGTACTTGGTCTAGATAGGTGTCACAATGGTCTGAGCATGATTGTGGGAGAAATACTCTCATCTGAGAGGTTTTTGGATCATCCAGGCATGATATGGATGGATTTTCATCATAGAGGTCATCGAGTAGGAGATGAGGTATAACTAAAAAAAATTCTACATACTATTTTCTTTGTGTTTGCTAAATCTTAAATTGAGCTTTTCACCTATGGTGATGGTCTTTGCCTTTGTCTCTTGCACCATCTTTTTTGGGTCTTGGATTTTCCAATGTATATTTGAGGACACATTAGAATGAGATGGGAGTGTTGTATGATGGATTAGTTGATGAGGAACTAGAGTTGTTGAAAATGATAGGCTTTTGTAGCAATTTGTGATGTGGGATAGTTGATAGGTGCTATCGTGTTTCTTTGATTCAACACTTCCAGCCTAAGACTAGTAAGTTTCACTTTGTGTTTCGAGAGCTAGCGATAACCCCTAGTGTGTTTTTTCATATCACTTTGTTAAGTTTTGGAAGCATTACTATTCATTCTTTTCCAGATAGATAGGAGTATGGGTGTCATCACTTTGCTGGTATTTTCGAAGTGAACCCTAATGACATTGGTTTTGGCTTCTACATAGAGGTCAAGCTCACTTATCTATGTGAAACCTTCTTTTATAGGAGTGGGAGGTGGGGTTCCAGTGATCCATTTCGTGTTGCTCTAAGAGTCAGGGTGTTTCTCTTTGTGTTGATCACTAGTTGCCTTTTTTGGTAACAAGGTTGGAATAGGGGAGATATTGGTTGGTTCTCCTTCCTCCTTGACTTGGATGTAGTTCCTTCCTTTGACTGGGGTGGAGGCGTGTATACCCACCTGATGATGAGATTAAGGAGGTGTCTTGTGGGGGAATTATCTGAGAAGGAGATGGTGCATGCTACAAAGAGTTGTTGCCACTTCTTTGGTTTGATTGGGGTATGTTGTTATCTATTTCTTTAATTTTTCCTTGAAATATCTACATAGGATAATTTTGTTGGCTTTTTTCATTTGAAGTTTTGGCGTTATGTATACTTCTGGATCTATAGACATGTTACATTGAGTAGTCCAGAGGGCAATTGTTACACTTCTCTCCCCAACTGTCATCATTGGTTGGGGTGTAGCAATAAGGTGTAGTATAAGAAGTGGAGAGGTTAACTGAAGATGATGATGTTAGATAAGGTATGCATAGTACTATGATAATGTATGATCTTTATGTATGTACTTTAGCTGACTTTAGATTCGCCTTACTATTTCCCATGTTTGATTCAACTTCTTCTTTAGGTTTCAACATAGCAAAGAGGCTATGTCATTTGTGGCCTACTTTAGGCCGTTGTCTTTGGATGTTTTCCAAATCCAATTAGAGTCACCCTCTAGGGGCCTCATGTACATGGGTGAACATGTTTCCCGTTAGTGGGATAGTAATTGGCACATCCCCCTCGACCCCATGCATGTACTGATTCCTCTTGGTCTTGGGATTTGTTAGGATGCTCGTGAGATGATGTGGGTCAGGTGACCCACATGGAGTACCTTAGGACTAGGCACACAGTCAACAAATATTACTTTTAGAGAGGCATATGATTGTTTATGATGTCCACTAGTGGTAAGTGTTCACATTCTGATTTATCTTCAATTAATCACAATGGCTTGACACAAGTATTCTGAAGATGATTGATTACAACTCTATGGAGCAGTGGGATGATTATGGATATGAGTTCCATTGTCCACCTCTTCTTGAGGAAGCTTCTCCTCCTGAGATTCCTCCTTCTCCACTGGTTTCTCCTGGAGGTT
Organism: Alisma plantago-aquatica; assembly: GCA_963693085.1. Taxonomy (NCBI): domain Eukaryota; kingdom Viridiplantae; phylum Streptophyta; class Magnoliopsida; order Alismatales; family Alismataceae; genus Alisma; species Alisma plantago-aquatica. Next base: position 1,108,209,922 of record OY856413.1, on the reverse strand, counting down.
GTGATGATTTTCCTAGGTTAAGCTCACATAGGGACATTGGTGTTGGAGGTTCATGTCACTTCAAATGTGATTTTAGATGGACTTTGTCCTTTAGAGGGGATGAGGTGGGCACGAGCATGGTGGGTAGACTCTTTAGTTCCAGTATCCCACCTGGGTATAGTCAACATTTGGAGTAGACCACATGCATGCAGTCTTCCCCACAAAGGTCCCAGTTCATGCCCCAGATCTGTCATTGGTGAGCGTTGGAGAAGGTTCTTTTTCAGGCTACATGCGCTCCACCAGTGCGATTCGTTTAGATGCGGCAGGGAGCGCTAGTCCTCCACGTCTTCTTGCAGTAGTCAATGACATTTCACCAGATGTTTTTCTGGGTGGATGAAAAATAGCCAATGTGTTTAGCACCTCTTACTCATTTTTGTTCATGTTGTATTTTATTTTCTATACGTAAAATAATGTATTAGTAGTGTTTGTATTTGTAATATTTTTTAAATATTTTAAAAAAGTTCTGAGTTTGAGTCAAATTACATTATGAGGATTTTTTATCTTGATTTGAAATTAAAATTTACAAAATGTATCTTCAGAAGAACATGATCATCCTAGTAGATTGTTGTGATCCACATGTCAACTAACATGGAAAATCATTCCAATCTACAAGGTAGTCGGAGATGGAGTCCCACATTCATGGGAAGTGCATCCGAGCTAACTTTTGGTGTTGATAATTGTGGCCGGTTGCATTGTTTGCCAGGGAAAAGGACAAGGAATCCCCTATTTCTGAGTGATAGATATGTCATGTTGAAGCTTATAGATAATGTAGGTTGGATATGTCTTTTCTGCATATCATGGCTTTTAAGATTTTGAGCCATGTGAGACCAGGTGGTGAGCGAGATTCCTCTCCTTATGCATCCTTGATTGAACCTATCTCTTGTGTCTCATTATAATATAGATCTCTCTGAGACAAAAGAAGTCTAATTGCCAAGATTCACCGTGACTCGTCATATGGCTTACATCCCTATTGTGAGAGATTTGATGTTGATGATGATCCTATTCTTGGATCCTCTCAGTCGTTCCTTCCTCTCTGGGGATATCGCTCTGACTCCTATCCTGGAAGATGTGGAAAAGGTCACCCTTCTTCCCCTTCATGACTAGTGGTCTATTGTGCTGAAGAAGTCGAGTTTGGCTACTCAGATGGCAAGTTTCATGAGCGTGAAGAAGTCTCAAGCTTCTCGATGGTTGGTCAAAGATGGTCGCTTTATACAGGTGGCCTTCATGTGGGATTTATTCAAGAATGAATCGTTATGTGGTGTTGATTCTCTAGATATGCATCATTTGTGAGCATATACTTTGATTTTCGTGGCTGAGTTGTTCTTTGAAGAGACAATTGGCCAAGTGACAGTTGTTATCTCTAGAGACATGGCTATGATATGAAAAGAAGGAAACAATTATCCCCTTGATATTGGCTAAGTTGTATGAGTTCTTAGATGAACCACAATAGACTAGGAAGATGTGGGGTCCCTTCGAGGTTCTACAAATTTATCTAGTAATGCACATTTGTCTTTCAGGTTTGTGGAATCTTGAAATTCTCACTAATCATCATTAAGGAGCACTTTTTGAAGCACATACAAGTCAGAAAGCCTTTACAGTTGTGTGGTGACCCCACTCTATGGCTTGTGAGTCTAACTTCAGTGGACGCACACTACAGATTGATGGAGTTCTCTCTTGATAACTATGATTGTGAGTTGCCAATCCTGGACTCTAGAGATCATATTTCTAGGTTAGAGTGTTGTACTACTACCCAGTGTTGGTGTTGAGGAAGTTTCACCATCATCAGTGCACATGCCAATTTGAAGTGCTTCTATTTTTCTTCAACAAGTTGATGATTGAGTCTAGAAAATTTCAAGAGGGGGTTGCTAAGGTGTGGGTTAACCACTAGAAGATGACTCGTGATTTGTTCTATATTGGTAGAGAATGATCTCCCAAGTACTTAGAGTGGCTTGCATCGACACCTTCAATGGTAGTAACATGTAATCCTTTAGGAGGACCGACCTAGTGTCTCATTGTAATGTTTGAATTTTATATGTGTTGGCATGAGGTGCCAAATGTTTTATATGAGGTTTATTTTGAAATGAAGAGATTTTTCTCAGTTCACGATATGAGGCATCTTCTATGGGTATTGCCTCCATTATGTGCTTGGATTATGTACCCATACCTCACTCTGTATCTATTTTGAGGTGCACATCACTATGAGCATCCTTTTGATGAATTATCATCTAGAATTATGCATGTGTATTGTATGTGGAAAGGATGGGCTTGGACTTAAATATTTAAAAATATCTATTGGGGTTACATCCCTTTTGACTTCTTCCCTTAGTGAAACCAAAAAATTGAGACCCCAACCCTTTTAACCATCACCCACCTCAGTCTCTCAATGATAGGCAGTTCTCCCTTCTCAATTTTGTATCCCGTCCTACTAGAAGAGGACCTTCATTTAAGGGAGGAGATGGATCAAGTCACTACTCATGGAGTGTCATGCTAAATTCTAAAATCATGATGTGTAATGGGTTATTGGTGGTTATTCCCTACATAGTTGGGGAAAGGTGCCAAGTGTCAGAGACAACCCAATGAGCTTCACTCTTGACACAATTTTAGCTATAATTATACTATTGTCAAAAACAATCTCATGATGTATCTAGTACTAGCTTATGATGTTGTTCTTGAGAATCGTAGTTACATGTTGAGATGAAGCATTGGCGATAACACATCCTTACCCACTTCTTGAAGTAGTCTATCATTACAAGGAAGCATTGGGATTGATCTTCCCTATCTAATCAATTCCCTAGGTTGAGAATGTCCAAGGCATTGCCATGTTGTATAGTTTATTACATGGTGCAAGGATGTCATCACCATGGATTTGGTAGATTTGACATTTGCAAACATATTGGCTGCACATTGTTTGCATGGTGTTCTAGTTGTAATCCATAAGTTGTGTCTTTTTTGCTAGCATGACTCCTCTCATGTGTGCACCACCCAACCCTCAATGAACTTATTTCAGTAGGGTTGTTTTGGACTTGGGATATTATGAGGAGGGAGTCCCCAAAAGCCTGTAAGCAATGTTCCCTTGCTATCTATTGAGTTGGAGTCCCATGATGCAGGCTTTGTACTCAACCACATTAGTGGTGGCATCAAATTCAAACTGTCTTGATAATGGTAATTGTTCTCCATAAGGGTTTGCAAGGACCGCTCGTATACCAACTCCTTTGCAATTGATTGCTCCATCGAAGAATATATTACATAGATTAGGGTTTTGAAGAATAACCACATCAGGTAAGCTAATCAACCCTATGTCTTCATATGGGAACTCATACTCATGTGTCACTTCAACTGGGAGTGAGAGATCTACCAAGTTGTCACCTAGAGGTTGCACTTTGACCAATCTCATAGGTAGATACATGATATCAAATTATGATAGCATTACCTTCCACTTGGTGCATTGTCTTGTGAGGGTAGGGTAACTGCACAAATAGTAGATAAGGTTGTGCTTTGCTATCATCTATAGGGTATATGTCATCAGTTGGTTGCATTGTTTTCTTGTTTCATGTATCAAGGACAAATAATACTTATATATTGTAGTATAGTGAGCCTTCATACAATTGAACTTCTTAAAAAGTTAGTATATAGCATGCTCACCATAGCTGTGGATTGACTCAATATTGCTCCCATTAATGTTTTCCAAATCGGTAAATGAAGGATGAGAGGGTATCATGGAACTTCTAGCTTCAATACTAGTAGTTTACTGAGGTTGTTTTGTGCTTATAGAGCACCTCCTCACATTGTTTGTCCATCCAAAGTCGGAATTCTTCTTCAACAACTTGAAGATGGGCTCACATATAGGTGTGAGCTTGGCAATGAAGCAGCTAATGTATTGTGAGTGACCAAGTAGACCTTGTTTCTCCTTTTCACTTCTATGGAATGACCTGTCCTTGATATACGATCCCTCTTGGGGTCAACCTTGATTCCTCCCTAGCTAACAATGTACCTGAGTAGGTTACCAAATGTAACCCCAAAGGTGAACATGGTTGGATTTAGGCATAGAGACAATTTATGTAACCATTGGTAAAGCTTCTCTAAATTGGTTAAGTGGTCCTCTAAACTTTTAGATTTTTCTATCATGTGGTGCACACAGACCTCCACCTCCTTATGTGTCATGTCATGGAATACAACAACCATTTCTCTTTGATTTCTAGCTCCAGTATTTTTGATGCCAAATGGCATGACCTGCTAGAAGAATTCTCCCTACATTATGATGAAGGGTTTTTTCTCTTTATCTTCCTTGATTAAATTAATTTCGTTGTAGCCGGTGAATCCATCAATAAAATGAAGGAGTACACAATCGAGTGTATTGTCCATGAGTGTATCTATGTGTGGAAGTCATCTTTAGGGGATGCCTTATTGAGATCACAATACTATACACACATTTGTACTTTCCATCCTTCTTTTATACTAGTACAATGCTGGAGAGCCATGTGGGATAGATGTCCGACTCTAAGAAACCAACACTGTACTACTTCTAAACTTCCTCCCTAATCTTGAGGATTCATTCTAACTTTACTCGCCTAGCTTTTTGTTTGACAGGAGTAATGTCACAGATGATAGGAAGTTGATGAACTGAAATCTTCTCATCTTCTTCTGATATATATGAGTAGCTCCATGTGAACACAATAATGTAGGGGAGTACAAGCTCTATCAACTGGTCCTTGATATTTTGGGATAGATGTGCCCCAATTTTGACTTTGCATTTCCCAGGACCTGAGTATAGATTATGTCTTTGTCTTGTCTTTGATATGTAAATGTTCATGATCCTTTTCCATATACTTTGAAATTGGAACATCTTCAAACTTTGCATATTCAATGTTTTAGATCTGCGCTACTTCAATCAAATAACTGGAAAACTCTTAAACAACCAATTCATCCTTGACCATTTTTGGGTTTTCTGAGTTCAGATTTTTTTGGGATTTTTTAGATTTTGCAAATGTTTAGGATTTTGTGGGGAAGAATAGGGACGTGTTAGAGCATGAATAAATAACCACTATGGGATTCTACCACATTAGGGCATCATTCTTATAACAGTCTTTTTTTTTGGATGTGGGAGGTGACCATGTTCTCAAGATGTTGTGGTAATCCACACATCAGTTTTAGGTTTCATCACCTATCCACACAAGGTTGATGATGGATTGTAGGTATTCCACAACTTTTGCGTTGAAGATGGCATTAACCAACATCCTTCAATCATTTTGTAGGCATCATCATAGTCATCCCATGAGACACAATCCTTCACCATGTGTTTGGGGCATGCAGTCTTAGAGCCATCTTGGCTTGTCTAGTGAAGGAAGATCCAGAGAGGATCATAATCGACTATATCATACATTGTCGTCATTTCTTCAGGTGTTAGGTTGGTGACTTTCATCTTTCCAACATGATCATCATGGTATTGTGCATTGCTTCCTCCTACACCGGGGTTCTCTAGGCATAGTTAGTTGACTACGAGCATAGCCCTGAGCTGGGCTGCTCATTCATTTGGAGGGATGATCTTGTATTTAGATTATTGGTTGTTCTAGGTAGTTCAGACACGTTGGTTGTTTTTAGTGATAACGGTGATCTTCCCTATGATGACAAAAATCTTAGGGTAGTCATCGTCGTCAAACTCCTACATGAGGTAGAGCTTATTCATGGGGATGATATTCTTGTAGATGTTGATATCTTCTTTGGTTGTAGCTATAGTGCATGGGAAGTATGGGTGGGGACAACTATGATCAAGGATGAGGTCGCATTGCTACAGTATCCTAAGTTGACAATCTTCATCAAATGAGCGTGTTTTGATTATTGCCTCTGATCCCAAGTCAGTGGTATATAGTTGTGATAGCCTCTCTTAGTCAAGTCTCTTGTTGTAGGTACAATTAGTGTAGGCTTCCATTACAATAGCGGCTTGGTGATGTGAAGTCATGTATAATATGGGCCATAGAATCCTAGGCCCAACCCATTTTGTCTTGGAGGAATATTCATGATCTCTATACATCCCTGGTGTCTATCTCCTAAATCATGATCTAGAGGAATGTGCATCTCCCACAACTAGTGTAGACCTAGATCTTGATGAATGTGCATCTTCTGCAACTAGTTGGCAAAATTGTGTAAGGGTCATATGGGAGATGGAAAGATTATCTTCCTCATGGAGGCATGTCGCTTATGTTAATGATATGCAATATCTTGAAGAAAAACTAGAGATTGTGTTCCATGATGCATGCTATGGTGTCAAGACTACGGGCTTGGACTATGAAGATTGCATGTCCTAGTCGATACTTCATGTTATAATGTATTGACTAGGTAACCACTCTATTGTGATGGAACCATCTCCTTCACAGGAGAAGGTTGAAGGAGGAACTTTGCTCCATGACCACAAACAATACTATGAAAGTTTGTGGTTTGATTTGTAGCTCAAGTGTGATCTTTTCGAGTGCATCTTAGATTACCTTGTCAAAGGAGGTTGTTTTCATTGTTATTGGTTGTAGGTCAGAAGGGTACCTTCCTAGGTTAATGAGCATCTTGAGGAGGTGTGCATTGAAGCATGCTCGGTTTTTATAGAGCAACAAGGACTCTCGAGCCCCTTGTTGATTGCAGTAATTAGTCGAGGCTTGTTAATAATCCCTCTAGTGGGCATCTCATATATAGAAAATGATATCAAATGTGGGGTGGTGATTAACCCAATAGTAACAACAATCACGTCTGGTCGTACATTATTGGAGACATAATCCCCTTCAAGTGTATTTGTAACTACTTCTTGGTGTGTGGAACATCTTTGCATTACTTTCACCAAGGGAAACTCTTCTTCAGATTCTTATAGAAACTATTTTATGTCCTAGCCTTCTAGAATGATTTCCTTGTAAACATTGGGAGTGGATGTGGCTTGCTTGTTATTAACTAAACAAATGGAGACTTTTCTTATCTCCTCTTCTAGCATGTTAGTAGGGACTCCAACATATGTGATTACCTTGTCTTTGCCCTTGTCGAGGGGTGAAGGGGTCTTTGTAGGGACAATATCCTAGGCCATCCCTGGTGTCATTGTTGGCTTGGGCAATTAAAAGTGCACCACCAAAATGGGGTGACGAATTGAAGTTTGTTGAGCTTTTGTCAAGATAGGAACTTTATTAACCCACACTGTCAACCCATTTTTCCCATGGTGAGCCCCTGGTATGCTGATTGACTTTAGTGCTTACTAGAATCACCAACTTCCTGCATTAGATAGAGGCAACAATACACAAAAATTTGGGACCAATTCTTGATGACTTGATCCAAAGGAAGGATAATCCCTTTCTTTGGCTCTTCTGGGGATAATATGATGTCCATAGAATTAGAAGACGAAGACATCTCCTTTGGTGTGACTATGTTTACTTTGCTAGGTTTGATCAAGTCTTAAAGACCTAGCTTGAGCGAGGCATGAATTTTTCTTGTGCCACTTGGCTCTATGAAAGTCATAAATGACATTGACACTATAATTATTTGTCAAGTGATTTGATGATTCCCATATGGTGGGAAACTTCACCATATGCTTGATATCTACAAGGATGAAGATCAGGGATGTAAGACCCCTAATCTTGCTTAAAATGATTAAAAATTTTAATTATCACAATTGAGTTCTTAAAACCTTAATTAAACCATATGAAGTTCTTTTATATCATATAAAAAACTTAAGTTTCATGTTTGGTCCGGTTTGGACACTATTTGTGCAAGTTATGCAATTTTGTGCGCATTCTAGACTTTTCTAGAATTTACCCATATACAAGGTTTATTTGCAATTTGTGATATTATTTATGTTCCTTATATGTTTTCTTATCATGATTGACCTTGTGGGGCCATGGAGCACCTAGTTGTACCTTAGTTTGGTTGTATTACTCTTCTATGGTGACTTAGGGTTTACCCTTCATGAATGGGCTACCTTTAGAGGTCATCAACTGAAGGTCCCCTTGTTTGATTGAATGCTCATCACCAGGTGGTGACAACCGGTTTTCATCTCTAGATGTAGTATGTCTATGGTTTTATCTCTTTGGACCCCTTGGACCAATGGTTTACTTTAAAGGAGGTGATCAAATGATGTTTCTCTAGCTAGTGAGCTAGGGCCTCAAGAACCGATGGATACCATACATAGAAATCGATGGTTGGCCTAGAGAGACAACAATTGATGGCTTAGAAGGTCTCCACAACCAATAGATCAATTTCTTGCATGGCCATGACAGCCATAGTCCATGGACACATAGCCAAGCTACTAGGACACCTCAAGATTCTCCTCCCTTATCCATAAGCTTTATCTACCTCTCCTTTAGATCACAAATGAAACCTATGGATCTTTATCTCTCCTTTCCTATCTAGATCTTTGTCTTCCCCTTCTTGGTGGTGAACAGGGTGCCCAACATTGAAGAAGATAGCCGACCTTCATGTTTGAGCAACTAGGGTTTAGATCTAGACTCTCTTTTAGGGTTTGTGGAGCTTCCTTTGGGTGTTCTTGACCTAAACTAGTAAGTTTCTCCTTCTCTTCTTCATTTCTTTTTTTTTCTATCTCCTTCTTCTTTCTCCTAGGACGCAACCATGGTTTTTAATGGTATAACTTGATCTATATCTTAAAGAACCTATCTTTCTTGCTCTCTTGACCTAGGGTTTACTTCCCTTATAGAGAAAGAGCTAGTTGGCCAAGTTCATAGCTAAACCTAGGCTTCCCTACCTTCCTTGCTCAAGTTTTCTTGCTCTATGGATCTCATACTTCTTCCTAGAGGTGATTTTTATAACCCTCCTCATGTTAATTGCTTTCTACTCGCTTGCTTGTTCAAGTTCTTGCTCTAAAAACAAAGATCTAAGCATTAAGAAGATATCTTTGCCTAGAGTTTCGGTTTTAATGTTGTTCCTTGATTAGTTTCTAACTCTAGACGAATCTAAAACTATGTGCACAACCTTCCTAGGGTATAGGAATACTTGGTTCTTGCTTATAGGTCAAATGATGATGCTTAGTACCCCTCAAACGATGTCTTACACTTAGGGTTTTAGGCTGTTTTGTAACCTTATACAAGAACCGATGGTTGTTTCCTTATTAGATTTGATGGAGTTATCTTTTAGTGATATTTTTTTCAACACTGATGGTGTCAACCATGGTCATACCTTAGTTTAGTTTTAGACTCTTTTGTAAGTACAATACTCTATGGTTAGTTCTCTAAAGATGGCATCAATAGATGGTGATAGTAGTTCAATACCCGATGGTCTCAACCGATGGTAGTGCTGACCTCATCGTCTAATGGTGACATAAAGTGTCACAACCAGTGGTGGTCCTGGACCCCAAAACCTATGGTGAGACTAGGTCTCATGATTTGATTCTTTTAAAGTCCTAATCCGATAGTTTTCTTGGTTAAATGATTGAAGGGTTAGACCTATACATCAACTGATGGTTTTGAATGAAGAACATGATCCAATGATTAGGATTTGACCCTCAACATCTGATGGTTTTGGGTGAAACCTATAGTGTAGTTTTTTGGTTATGATAATTCGATGGTTCAATTCCCTTAAATGTGTAGTCTTACCTTTGCCCTCGTATAAATATAACTGATAATCACCATAATAAGTGGATGTGTAACCCTAATGAAACATAGCTTGTTACACCTAACCCTCATGTAACTAAGTGATGGTGATTGATTGAAATCAGGCCTCTTGAATGATTAATGTGACAATGAAGTAACTCTCTTATTGTTGTTAAAACCCTAATATGGTGCTATCTAAACAACACAATTCCTTGCTATGTAAAAACTTATGTGTCACATGTGTGTTGATGATCTGTTTAGCCTTGTTCTAAGACATAGAAAGATAATGCTAATCTTGTAGGGAATGATGTGATGGTCTTAATGACCTTTGGGCATGGTTGAGTGCAATTATAGATGTAATCCCTTAATAACATGATAAGTGTTGGAACCTTGGATTAATGACATGTGGAATTGAATCTTGTGGTGATATGGTGACAAGTGTGATCTCGAGATTCGCAATGAAAAGTATTAATTATACCTCATGTTTTATATCTTATGGAGTTGTTATAAAGAAATGTTTGCTAGAAATGAATTAGGGTTTGTATGTCCATTTGTATGATGCAGCTTTAATTCACCGAATTGGCATAACTAATCAAGTTAAACCCTAATTATGTAGTTCCCTGTGCCATAGATTCATCTGAGTGTATGACCTTTTTGGATGGTGAAACGAGTATTCCTAAGGGAAACTAGGAGCGCAAACTGTTGAGTATGCGAGGTGATAGTGACTATTTGTTCTTGACATCTTGATTTCAAGATTTGGGAGGATGGTTTAGATCATACTTAGACCTTAGTTTGAGGATGGTTGTGGTCATGTCACAGTGATTATATATGTGATGAGATTTGAGGACAGCTGTGTTGTACCTCAAATGGTAGGGTTTGCATATCCACCTCCTTTGACTAATGTCATGACCCGTACAAATGATCGACTAGGCTGTTAGCAACTTGACCTTATGTGTCATTGTGGCAAGCTCGTACTAACTAAAGGCAGTGAAGATCTTAGGAATTTGGTTTTCCAAGATCTTGTATGGAACTGATTTTGACTTAGTAGTGGTCAGTTGGGATTTGAGTGGTATTCCTCAAATTCTTCAGGGCATAATAAAAGACATAATACAATTATGTAGTATATCTATTAGCCTTAAATACACTGCATATTGTATGCTAACTCTTGTGATGTCCTTTATACCACATAGTTGTTATATATGTAATTTGAGAGATCATCTGATTAGATGAAATGGATTTAACTATTTCCTTTATATATTTTGATACTCATGTTGGTTGCTAAACCTATTTGTTGAACTTGCTTTGTATGCAAGAATTGTTTAATCTACTAAATTGTTTATTAATTACTCAATATGTTCGGTTTATTTACTCTTAAATAATATGTTGTAATAAATGATTGTCGTGGAGAATTATATCTCTCGCTAGGACATGGGTCTCACCTTGTGGGTCACCACCTCTTTTTTTGTGGTCATCGACAATGTGATCAAGATCGTGTTGTAGAAGAGGAGAAACCTGGTGATTAGTATACATCAAAGTTGGGATAGTTGTAGTTATATTAGTAGATTCTTAATGTTGTCCACATACTCTCAGGTTCAGGAATGGGATGTGTTTTGTAGATGATATACATGTACCGACATGAGTTTTTGGTAGTGTTCCAGTTTTTGTACATATATGGAATGTACATGTGGAATATCTCTTTTGTATAAAGGATGTGGTGAGGCCACTGGATACAGATGTAAATACATGTTATGGTACATGAGTTTTGGAAAAGATGAAACTTTATATAAGTGTTTTAGAACATGTTTATGATGTTGAAATTGGTTTTAATTATTCCTCTTTTCTGACTATGTGATTAGTTAGTAGTTGATTGTGTTTTATGTTTTGAATAATCTCATTTTGTATGACAAGGTGTCATAAGGGAATCTTCCAATAGAGTGAACTTATTTTTCGGCTTGGGGGGATCTTATGATGTATGAGCTAATATTGTTGGTTCCACTTGAGGTGGTGGGTTACTTTTTGTGGGAGGGTTGATCATCACTTCTTGCTACATAGTAAGTAGAAAGAGTGGTTCCAAGTACCCATAGAAGTTGCTTGGGTGCCATGAATATTGAAGCAGAATCTACTAAGGTTGATATTTTGGTGGTTCTATTTGAGCTTGTTGCTTTTGTGGTGCCATGATAGTGATAGCTTGCGGTAATTGATCTTGAACAATGGATACTTGCACTACTAGATGTTGTCGCTTATTGTTGCTTTATGGAATAAAACTACTATTACCATTGAGTTTGTTGCTTTGACCTTTTTTCCATCTAGATCTCTAATTAGTTTTGGTGTAGTAGGATGAGGTTCAAAGGTGAGGCATGAGTTTTGAAAGACTCACATTTTGATAAAAATTCTTGATCTAAGCCACTACTTGGATTACTTCCAAGAATGTGGTGTACCGCTGTAAGGATAAGAGGGTTAATCATCTTTTTAGAATAGAAAATGAATTATCCTCTATTAGGCTAATTGACACCCATTTATTATTATTAACACCTGACGTATTTGATATGGACTTATGGGGTCAGATTATGTGCCTTGTTGGTTTAAGAGTTAGCCTGCCAAATTAGGAGTCCAACGTAGATTAATTGCACCCTTTAATTTGCATGGAAGAGAAATTTATTTGGTTGGAATTAATCATTCGAAATCAATGGGTCACGCTGGCTTTGTTTTGGTGCTAGCCACATCTGGCAACGCCTTGCTGAATGAGCGGTCGGGATCACTCAACCCGACAAACCAGAGCGCAAGGGAGGGAATTATCATCGTCCCCAACACCCGCGCATAGGCGTTACGAGAATTTCCTCAGTCATTTTCTCGCCCGAAAGTCGTAATAGCTCCCGTTTTCACTGGCGTCGGTTTTGGAAGATCACGACGGTCCCCAAGAACCCTAAGTCAATACTTACGGTGCCTTGATCATAAAACGCCTAAAACCCTCCTCTGTCGTCGTTACCTTAGTTAGTAGCCGTCTAGCCTTTTTAACTCCTAACGCTACGAGACCATCCAAACCAGTAGTATGATACTTCCTCTAGTACTCCCTACTCCCAATTTCATAGGAGCACCAGTGAATCCTCGTACCTGGGTGGCCGTCGTCTCTGGAGAGGAGCAGGTTGCAGCGTGGTCGTGGTTATTTTTGAAGCAATTAAAGGTAACGACACCATCTTGGGCATCTTAGCTTTTGTTTCCCGTATTCCTTTCACTCTGGATTTATCCCGACTGATGGGTTGACGAGTTCCCCTGTTTTTCGCCATGGTGAAACCCCATGGCTATTAGCCAACGAGTATCAGGATATGCATCCGTAATGGTCGACACTGACCAGTAGCTTACCTAATCCTGGTGCGATTGGGACGCCTGGTTTATTCACTTCGGCAGACACGCGCCTGTGGCTTTTACCGATTCCTGTGGTGTGTATATTTGTGAGCAAAGTTTGTCGACTGGTCATCTTCATTCCCGTGGGTTCTGCTGCTAATCGTGTTGGGCATGCATCACCGGAGACGAGTACTGGTTCTTTAATAGTGTGGTGATCCAATCCCTTGCAGGGTCGCGATAGAGATCCAAGGATGCATAAGTGGATTGCTGCGTTTTGAATATACCTGTGTTATCCAAACTAAGATTTCCGTCTGTGTTTTCTCCTGGGTTAACACATTAACCAGATCGATGTGCCATCCCTCTCCAGCTTCTTTTCAACTGTGAAGTTTCCGACTTGCATTCTGTGTTCTTCTCTGTTATTAAGCGGACCCTTTGGGGCTGCTCTACAGGAAGCATGAGAGGGCCGAATTGTTTTCTTTCTGTTCTGGATGGCAACGCTTCTCGCGGTGAGATTGTAGACCAGGACTTATTCGCTGGAGCTGGAGATTTCACCAGCGGTAGCACGAGAGAAGGGTTAATTGCCTTCTTGATTAAATCGCAATGCTCAGTTTTGGAGAACCCAATGAACGATGATCGATGTTGTTTTGACTTTTTAATTAGATTTCTAGTAGCTTGGGCGGCGTTAAATCAATAGTAGAATAGAGTTATTTGTGTGTGGGTTCCGCCTTTGTTTCAGAAGTAATTATGGGTGCTTTATACAGGAATAACAAGTTTTATAGTGGAGTGAATTATTGGATTAGATAATGCATGTGAAACAATGTTAACACCAACTATAATATTATACGTAGGTCATATTAATCTTGGCTCAGACTTAGGTGGCCATTTATTTGACTTGAACTCGACTGGAGGTATGTACTCTTCCCTATTTATAACTGGGCAATTATATGACTAAATTTTCCCATAATGAGGCATCTTTTGAAATACTTGCTCTTATTCCATTTGTTGGACAGTTCATATACTTTCAGTTGGATTTATTATTCTTTTGAAATTATTATCATATTGAATTGGGTTAATGACCCCATCTGTGAAAGGTATATCTTGCCACTCTATTTATGCATGTTAGATAATTCGACTAGTTTAACTATCGTAGACGCTTATGCGTAACCATTAGGGCGCGCTACTTCCGCCCGGGGTGTGCTACTTCCACCTTTTTTATATACAGAGGCGTGCTACTTCCGCCTAGGGTGCGCTACTTCCACCCATTTTTACTTAGGTCAATGACTCAGTGGTGTCTTGGCCCTATTATAGTTACTTTAGTCAAATATATCTGCATGCAAATAATTGTTGTGATATTGATGATTTATAATGGCAAGATCTGTTATTTCACTTGTTTATTTATATGCTTCATTCTTTTGAAAATTCATTCTCTTGTTACTTCTCCTTGAAGCTTACCTAAGTTTTAATGGCCCCTTTTTGATGGGAACATCTTACTTTACTTTTTAAATGCCCTAGTTAGTCTTTTAACGTACATACTCAGCTTTTGCTGATTTATATCTTGTGTTTCTTTTATTCTGGGTGTTCCCTCCACCCAGGTGTAGGTGTTCTACAGAATAGAGATTCAGGATGATTGTGAGCTAATTGGTGGACATAAGGACAATTTGAGATAGACTTGTTACCCTCTGTATATGGGCATATGTGTGAATAGATGTAATCTTTTCATTCTTTGTACCACCTTTAGGGTGAGAAAGTTATGTACCTGAGTATATTTTGTAACTTTGTAGATAGTTATGTTTTCCGCTGCTTAAATATTTCATGGCTCGTGTTTTTACCATTGAGTGGGCCCACTATTGGGTCCCACTCTTTACACATGTGGTATGCCAGTCTTGAGCCGTGTGGTCCAGGCATGTTGGAAAGGGTTGTCCATGGTGATGTAGCCACCCTTGCACTGGTATTCTGTGATTGGGAGTCAGGTGCCCATGGGCCATTATGGGTCTGCACTGAAATGGGAAAGTATTGTGAGGACTTATAGTTGAGCCTTGATGAGGATGTCAAGAATCTAATTGGGTGAAATTGTAACATCCCAGGATTTGAGGCCTCAGATAAAATAATCTTATAAGGAATGATTGGACTACCCATATCACCAAGGTGCACCTCCTTTTCTGGGAGCCCATCACTAAAGAACTCCATAGTTAAGTGTTCTTAGCTTGGAGTAGTACTAGGATGGGTGACCAGTCGGGAAGTTTATCCTGGTTTGCGTGTGCGTGAGGAAAAAGTGTGCAGTTAAGGCTAGTGGTGATCTGTGGGGCCAGTCGTCATTCCTGAAACTCTACTAGAGCCTTAGGTAGTGGGCCCAGGTGTTACAGGAGCACACCACGACTGTGGAACC
Organism: Alisma plantago-aquatica; assembly: GCA_963693085.1. Taxonomy (NCBI): domain Eukaryota; kingdom Viridiplantae; phylum Streptophyta; class Magnoliopsida; order Alismatales; family Alismataceae; genus Alisma; species Alisma plantago-aquatica. Next base: position 1,108,194,589 of record OY856413.1, on the reverse strand, counting down.
CACATGGACCATGGAGATGGTCAATCTACAGCCATCTCCACCACCCACCATGACCGTGGCACCCGCCACAGCTGTGTTGCCAAACTCCCACCACAGCTGTGGTGGGACCTGACCCCTCCTATTTTTCACTTAAACCCCATAAAAAATCATTACCCCCTCCACTTTTTAAATCATTTACTCGATCTCCCCTCAGCCGTGGTGACATGCTCCACCTCCAACACCTCCAATTTCACATCTCTAGCCCAAATCCTTCAACAAATCAACCTCCAATCACTTTCTACACCTCCACCATCTCTCTCTCTACTATTTCCACCCCAAAACCTCCACCAATCTAGCCACCATCTCCATTTTTGTTTTCCACCTCACCTACAACCACCCCACACAAAACCTCACCAAAATCCACAATTTGTTTCCCAAAACCTTCATCCAATCCATCCTCCACCATCCAAGCAACCATCCTAGCCTATTCCACCCATCTCTCAACTTCCATTTGCCTCCTACACAAAAATCTAAAAATCACAGCAATACCACCACCACCATCTCCACACAATAAAGGGAATTACCAAGGCTGTGAAGAAGGGGGCTCAAAAGAGCCTTGAGGTGATAACTAGAGGCAAGGTGTGTACCAAGACAACCTCTTCCCAAGTCTTAATCCCATCCTAGACTCCATCACCATCAAACTCCATTTCCCAATCAATCCACCGCTAGGCGTCTGTGAGTGCATCTCGCACCCAGTCGTCAGAAAGCCACCACATCACAGATTAGATGTACAGGGAGGAGGAGGAGGCATCTGAGGAGAAGCTTGATGACATGATTGATGAAGTTGATTAAGAGATCAAAACCCGCCAAAAGCGGGGCAAGGGGATTGCAACCCCATCTTCATCAAGACTACCACCACGAACAACGCCAACATGCCACTCTACCTCCTCATTGGGGGAGAGACCACAGCAGCTGCCGCAGACAAGGTGGCAGTTGATGATTGAAGAGAATGATCACCCACGGTGATACCCCGAGCAACGGGTACCATGAAATCTTGACACAAGCTCGGGGTCAAGATCCTACCAGGTTGAGGAAGAATATGATGACATTGTTGAGGAGGAGATGGATTCTGAGTCAGAGGACACTTTGGCATACCTGGAGGCAGATAGACTGAAAGGTTTTTGTAAGGCTCCTAAGGGAACTTGATATGGCAGGAGTCAGAGGAAGACAAGATCACACCTATTTATCCTAAGTATATGAAAAGGAGATTTATCTCCACATATATGGGTGTGAGAAGGTAATAGCAGACTTGGGCATTAAAGTAGAGGTGGAAAACAAGCTGAAAAGACTAGGTTTGTGGAATGTGCTTTTCAAGGCAAAAACCACATATGTGGAGTTGACTCAGCATTTCTTCATTGCATTAGAGAAGGACAAGGTAAAAGGGGAGGAAGCCATCAAGTTTTCAATGTTCGATAGAATACACACATTGACCGCTTTTGAACTGAACTGCATCTCTGCAAAGGACCCCGAAGAAGCTGAAAAAATAAATGATGGCTTAATTGAGAGGGAGGTTGACTTAGACTATGGTGACTTTTGGTACGAGTTGATAGGGAAGTCAGGATACATTTTTGGCAAATCAAAGACAATGTTGATAAGCAATCCACTCGCAAGATACTTGTAGAAAGTCATAGCCAACACTATTGTGGGGAGGTATGATAATCAGGGCAGCATTTCACAAAAGGACCACCTTGTTTTACATGGTATAAATAAGAAATTGCACATCAACTTAGGGTCACTCTTGATAGACCACATGAGGACAATTCCCTTCAAAAGAAAAACTCCATTTGTTATGTGAAGGATTATGACCTCAATTTCTATATCCCTCGGCTTTGATGTCACCAAACATAAGGAGGCCGAATGAGCTCAATTTGTTGATTTAAAGTACCTCATGCACTCTCAAATGATCACAATCAAGAATAATAGGTTGATATATAATGTGAAATCCTTACTGACATAAAAGTTTGAGCTCCCCTACCATGCTTACACACTTCTCTCTACCTTGGGGCCCCCAGATTTAGAAAGAGAACACATTATGCAATGGGAGAGAGACAACCCCCAAGAAAACTTCAACCCCGCTGTTGCACAAGAAGAAGTAGCAGAATCAAATGAACAATAACAAGAAGAAGAGGGAGGAGAGCAAAGAAGACATCCACATAGGGTAAGAAGAAGGGATGAGGCAACATCCTAGCTGCAGGATCCTTCACTTAATGCCCATGACATGTCATCCATCCATGCACATCTTGAAGGTATCCAGAAGACACAACTGGACATACAACTGATCCAGTAGGACATGTGACTGGACCAATAATAGATGTAATAATAGGTCAACTACTTGTACCATTACCACCATGCGCAAGCACAATGAAACCCCTAATGGGGTGAATACTTCTAGGGTGGTATTTCAAGATATGAGGAGACCTACCCCCTCCCCCATGACACATATTGGGGCCATTATTACCAATTCTCTCTAGCTCGTCCAAGTCCTCCACCTTCTCAGTAGCACCAGTTAGAGCATCTTGACCAGCCACAGCAAGGAAACCTACCCTTTGATCTGCACCACCAGCCATGATCTTCACCCTACGAGCCCTAAACTTGAGTTTCATGCGAAGGACAACATGATTCAAAAGTTTGGGTTGGTAGGGCAATATGCACCACCCTATCTTTATCTCTCATTTTTCTTACACTTGTCCCACCTAATTTTGGAATTGCTTTATGTCACTCTTGTTAGTGTAGATTTCTTCTTGTTAGCATGCATGCATACATGTAGTTTAATTTCATGCATTTTTGCATAATTTTTCAATTTTTTTTCTGTTTTTCCTCTTCCATGTCATGCATTGCATTTCAATGTAGATTTTGGAAATTTTTATGTGTTTTAATTAGGATTTTTTTTTTATGCTATAATTTCCCTAAATATAGCTTCAGATGTGATTGATTGCAAATTGGCACCATTTTGGCAAATTTTTCCCAAACTTGAATATTCTTGCCTAAAAGAATGTTTTAACTTAATCTCCACCTTTTGAACTAAAAATGTAGATCTTTGACAAATGCATGGCACAAATTTAGAGTTTATTGCTATATGGTCTTAATTGTTGACTTTTTACATGTACATCACCTCTCTCAAGTTTGTGAATGTATTTGTTGAATTGTGAATTGAGCAAGCTATAAACGCTTAGAGCCTATGGAATCACATGATATAAATGTGAATCTCATGTTGTTCAATCATATGGTGTGATATCATTTGATGAAGTGTTGGATTAGACATGTAGGAGATTTCATGTGGAGGACCACATTAATGACCCCTCTTTGATCCGACTCTTCTTTCACCATCTTCATACCTATCCACCTCATGAAAGGATGCCTTAGTGAACATATTTAGCTTTGGCCACCTCTAAAAGCTTGGGATGGCCATACCTACATCTCCCCGCTTCACTCTATCCACTATATACCCTACCTACACCAAGGGCAAAAGAAAAGAAAAGAAGAAAAGATAAAAGCAAAAAGAAAATAAAAGATGCTCATTTTTAAGAGCATCTAAAAAAATAAAACATGAGTGTGTAAAAACACTCCAATCTCTTACCACAATCAATTCTTCCTCTTTTATACCCATTGAGCTAGAAAACATCAACTATAGCTCACTTTACCCTTTCTATAGACATGTGGGTTATTTGGTATGATTTTTTTGCATAAGATTGAATGCATGAAAGTGAAACAACACTCCTAGTCATCATTGATTAACGCCAACATGAAACGGTTACCCAGAATTACATGAAGGACATATGGAGAGCTTGTGTATTCCATTCTCTATATTTGAAGTTTGTATGCTCAATGCACTTTTCATGATTAGTTTGTGAAAGTGGAGAAGAGAGAGGTGGAAGACATGCACTTAGTCACTTCTTAGACCATTTCATTAATAGTCTTCTATTGCAATAGATTCTATCATTCGTGTTTAATTGAAAGAAATTGAAGGGAGATTAAGTTGGATCATACTTAAGGACAAGTATGCTTCAAGTTTGGGGTGGTGATGTAGCCCTATTTTAGGGCTTCATCCAGTGTCATTTTGCATAATAATCATATTTGAACATCATAGAATACAAGTCATTTCCTCCAATATGATCTTTTATGCCAAATGCACTTATGCCTCCTTTTGGTGTATTTCAGGGCACTTATGCATGCATGGATGCATGGGAGAGAGATGAAGAACGTCTTTGGGGTCTTACACCCCAAGAGTGGACCTATCTTTTCCCCGATCTTCCCTTAGATGCATAAGAGAAATTCAAAGAAAAAATAGGCTAGATGAAGAAGTTGAGGTGAAGATCAGCACCAAGAAGCCCCAACACGGTCATGGCACATCACCATGATCGTGGGGAATTATGTTCTAAAACTTACATGGAAGTTTCTCAATTTATACATGAATGACAATGCTCGTGGTCATCACAATGGTTGTGGTCACTGAAGACCCCATGGTTGTGGCCCCCAAAACAGCCGTGGCCAACTCTTTCCACCTCGCCAGTGGTTAGGAACGTGACTGTGGCCATTTATGCACGAAGATCCCAAAAATCAACAGGGAATTGGTCCAATTACACGTGAATGATCACGGCCGTGGCCATCAACACGACCATGGCACTTAAAGGCCGCCTCACCTGTGGTTCTCACCATGCTTATGGCGAGCTGATGACATAATGACCTCAGAGTGACCTCTCACGTAGCCTCCTCCTCCAACATGGCTGTGGTATCCCATACGGCCGTGGTACCCTCTACCCATCACGACCATGGCACCCCACCATGGTCGTGGCCACCATACAAAATTGCACTTCCAACTCCACTTTCCACCTCATCCGTTCCACCTCCCACGACCATGCCATGCAACCCCCACTAAGGTCGTGGCACCCCAACACGGCCATGCTGACCACATAAACCTACCCATTTTCACCATTGATTTTCCCACTTTTCCCCTACTTACCCTAGTGCTTCCACCACCACCTATATATACATGGGTGGTGGCCACAACACTAGGTTAGCTTCCATTACTCCCCTCTACCTAATCTATAACATTCATTGCCTCCTTCCATGCATTCAAATCATCCACCCACCATTTCCACCTTGGAAATCTAGTTTTCTAGGTTTTCTACCATAATCCCCTTCATTTCCATGCCCTTCACCCACCTTGGAGGGAGGTCATTCTACAGCATCTCGGAGGTGAAGAAGAAGAAGCTACTTCAAGCTCCATTGAGTCATATCCCCTTCTTCTCACTTATTTTATCTTTTCTTTGAGCATGTCTAGCTAAGCCCCTAATGGTGGGTTGTTTGGGGTTAAAATGTGACTTTGATACCATGTTGGGGGAAGATAATTTGTACTGAACATAATTTTATTCTATGATCATTTCCTCTTGCTTCTATCTCATTTCCCATTATCTTGCATGTGGTTTGTGCTTTTAAACATAAATTTCTTATTTTGTGATGCTTGATGACACTTAGCTTCTAGAAGAAATTGGAATGTATGTGGAAATCTTAGGAATGGCTCTTGGGTCCAATTAGTGGATCCCTAGATAGCCCCCTTTGTTCCTACATACATCTCCTTTTTTCTACAAGTGAGTGTGAAATCTAAGTAGCTAGTGTAAGTGTGATTAGTCCAATTGTTTAGAGTTTCCTAAAAGCTACATGGCAAGTAACATGAGGTGAAATACCCTCATCTCTACTCCCATTCCTACCCTTGGCTCTCAATTGCCCTAATACCACTTACCCTAGAAACCTAGACTTGCCAAGTCCTATTAGAATTACACCTATCCCTAGTTCTTCAACTAGTAGTATAAGGTATATTCTAATAGCAGTTGCCTTGTTGTTTGGTTTGGTAATCTAGTTTGAAATGTGAGATTTGCATGCTTTGTTGACCTTCTTACCAACTATTATCAAGCTGCATTCCCAAACGGCCCACCTATCCATCATATTTCTAAAAATCCACTCTTGCCTTCTTAGCTTTTTTATTCTAGTATGGTCAATTTCCTTTATTAATCCTTAGCTAATTGCCTAGTTCTAGATAGTTAGTTCTTGCTCAAGTAGTTAGGGATCCTTTGAGCTTTCTTGTGTTAATTTGGATAATTAGTGATAACTTAGGTTCTTTCTTGTCTAATTTCTTAGATTGCATCTTCGTTGACAACTTATCTTGCTAGTGTAGTATAATTCATTGCCCTAGCCTAATTGCTTGCCTTGCTTAGTTTGATAGCCTTAACTTGCTTAGAGTAATCTATAGTGTTTGTTAACTTAGTTTCATTCTTGCTCTTTCTAGCTTGCAATCATAGTGTAATCGAACCAAACCCAACTTTAAACCCTCAAACCCTAATCTCCACTTAGGAACATAGCTAACACAAACCTAGCTCTAGTGCCCCCTCTCTCCATGAGGATTGACCCTAATCTTGCCACTAGCCTATACTACAGCACGACCCCGTGCACTTGCGGGTACGCGTGATTAGTTGAGCCTATGCGTTGGACTAGGTCCTTATACAAATTTTGAGAGATTCATGTGTTTTCCTTAGGGTTGCATCTATCCACCTTTAGTTGGCTAGTGTGTGGCCTTGAGAAGAATCACACCAAGCTTTTTGGCACCATTGTCGGGGAGTGAGGCACTCAGCCTAACTAGTTAGTGTAGCTTATCCTTTCCTACTACCCTCACCATTTCTATTCGTTATTCTTTGTTTATTTTTGCATACAATTATTCTAACTTCGCTTTTGTTTCTTGTTTGTGTATTGTGCAGGTGGAAATTGTGCATACATAGTACGTGTTTGAATTGTACCAACTTGGTGTTATACGACCCTGAGATAGGTAGAATGTGTTGGGTTTTAGGTAGACAGAGAATGCAGCGGAAACAAAAAATTTCTTCTCCCAACCCCATAATAAAGGAAATTTGTCAACGTCTATACAATAGGAAGGATCATTTGTGGAGGCATACCTTGTCCCGAGGCTTGCTCGGCGACGTTACCTCGCAGCTTGCGCGGTCTTCTCCTCTAGTCTTGGACGGTGTCTGTGCAGCTCCTGGTCTCATTGGGACTGTCGGGATTGACAGCTATCCTCCGAGTGGCAGAAGTCTCCCGCCTCTGAAGTAGTCTACACAAACCACCTGGAACTCCGATCTCCTTATCCCATAAGGAATCAGAAGGAGTCACACCCTCCTATCAGCATACTAGTCACTGACACACTCTCCTACTACCAGTCGCTTTCTGTAGTTGTCTTTCCCTTGCTGTGCCTCCCTTATCGGTTAGCACTTGCTCGGGCTCTCTAAGTTACCAAAACTAGAGAGAATGACAACTTTGTAGAGCAACTGGTGCACTGAGTTGTGTACCTGAGAAGCCCCCACTACCCCTATACATATAGGAGGGTCATGGGATAGGGTTCTCAACCCCGGGAAATGCGAGACTAAAGAAGTAGTAGGGTTCGAGATTTTCTACAAAAACAACCAACTGCACCACCTAAACCGATCGTTTCATACATTAAATGGTCAGTTGGGGAGTTGAGCCGATCAGTTCACACCTCAACTGATCGGTTGGGTAACCTGAGCCGATCGGTTCACTTCTGAACTGATTGGTTCGTGGTCTTGATCCAACTCAAATTGACTTTAAAATTTGTTTCTGATTAATCAAATATTAATCCTTGTCCAAATCGAATTTGTATAAGTGAAACAAATTGTATTTGCAAAATAGTCTTCTCACTTTCCAAACGATCTCGGTTGGACCAATTGAGTCGATCAGTTCAACCCTTGAACCGATCGTCTCAGCCTATCTTGGGCCGATCGGTTCATCACATGAGTTGATCGGTTCAGTAACCTGAGTCGATCAGTTCATCCCATGAGCCAATCGGTTTCGGCAGCAGACTATGCAAAATCAGTCAATTGCAGTTTCAATGAATTTGATACTCTAATCAATCGATCCAACACCTTGAATATTGTGATATTGAGCTATCAATTGATTAAGTGTTTAACTGAACTACTAAACTCCTTTAGTAATCAATCTAAACATCATTTATGGATAAACTCCTCTTCTAGGTTCAATCCTATGTGTGTGACTCTACAGGCCCATTTCACGTTGGTAGTGAAAGTCCATAACACTTATGACTTCACAAGCAAAGAGCGGTGCCTAGTCACACATTAGTGCTACCCAAGTGAAAAGGAAAGTTGGAGAACAACTTTCAATCCTACAATCCGTGAATGGTGTTACAGTGAATGTATAATTCCTTTGCCACTGATATCCCAAATGAACTCAAGGCATGGATCAGTCATCCTTTCAACATTCATTCACTTTCTTGATCTCAAAGTAGCTTGGAGGAGATATATATGACACCAATATCACATACTGATTCACACATGTGTGCGCACACCTATCTCAATCCTACTCATCAAGTGGCCATGGATATCAAACTCCCTCAGGAGGGACACATCCCATATCTATCACTCACCCCTCAAAAGCCCCATGCATCAAAGCCACCCAATCATCACCTTTATAACAATCCATGTTTCAGGACTGTGTTTGATGATGTCAAAGTGTACCCAACGACATGTGTTGAGTGTAGTGATTTTAGGTAAAAGAATCACACTCACCACCATCACTGTGAGAACTGACTGTGACTACCATGTCATCGTTCAATGTTTCAAACTCACACTGGGTCTGTCCATTAAACTTGTTCTCTAAGAAGTACCTATGTGTTTGGTTTGATATCTCCATATCATGGCTAACAAGATTCTATCATCAACCAACACCACAATCTAGTCTTGCGTGTCATTGTTGTCTATCTACCTTCCACAATGACATCTGACTAGGGACATAACAAGAATGTAGAAACTCTTAGCATCAGTATGATCTCATCGTTCAGGTCCTCAACCTGAAAGCATACGTCATTGAATATTGTCATTCTCTAGACATTCAATCTGTTCTATCATTATCTCATATGACTGAACCAGAAAGAATTGGAAGATTACCTTTGATGCTTATCAAATAAATCTTAATGTATCCCACCAATCATCCTATGATTGGCTCTCAGGGCATACATACCAACATAATCCCACTTGCACTGCGAGCCAATCACCATTGAATCATATTCATAGTGATCTTCAAACATGTCCCACATGTTACTATGCTCTAGTGCTGACATAGTGAGTTATGGCAACACCTTGCCAAAGTCGGTATTAACTACATGTTTCTCATCTCTTTTCTGTACGTCACACGTATGAGATGGAGTTGTCATAATATCTGATCTAGTATTCCTTTGCTAACCTTTAGCCACATTGCATGACCAAGCACTCCTATCTTGTCATCAATGACCGGAATATCTATAAGTTCATCTCATGAACTTCCAGATCCATATAGTATCCACTAATGTTCTCTAACACATAGATACTCGGCTTTTCCTTTTAAACGGCTTTATTGGAACGTTTCAGATTATCAACAAACATTCACTTTTATATATATCATATATATTTTGCAATTAATTTTATGTCCTTTTCAGAAGTTCGCATCAGTGTAACCCATTACAGTGAACCCTTCCTTATTTCCATAGAACTAGTACTTCTCAAGTACTTATGGTATTTCAGTAACCCTTACTGGAACTAGACAAACATCCACTCATCATGTCCCACATACGAGTTATCAGGATGAACATATCATATTGTCATGTCCTACATATAAGATGATGAATGCACTTTATTCTTGCTATGTCCTATACATGCAAGATGATGGGATGTTTACATACATGATAGATACATATCTATTTTTAGTGTTCCCATTCTTCATAAGAATTGGACACTTGGTCTTGGGATACTAACTCCATGTAACATGGATAAGTTTTCTCCCACTGAATCTATTCACACTAAACCCTTCAGTATAGATTGCCAATGTATGCTTTCTCTGTTCAGGTCAAGAGGTTTTCAAGAACTATCTATAGATCTCTATTCCTATCAAATAGGAAATGTCTCTATCTTCCTTTTAAGATAATTTCCACTTTTAATTTCCATTCTAGAACATTTCCATTTCACATCAACATGTGGAATGCAAATATGTTCCCACTAAATCACAGATCCCTTCTTTATCTTTGTCATATCAGTCAAACATCTTTGACTATATCATCAATGTAAAGATCCAACTCTGAGTTGCTTATACTAAATCAATCACATGGATTAGTCCATTGTAACGTATAGATTTCATTTGCATTAATGGATTCATAAACCTTATAGGTTATGTCACGTACACATCCTTGTTTTTATTCTTCATAGGAATGCGGTTTTAGTATCCATATGCCAAATATCTTAGTCATTAAGTTCCAATCAACAAGCATCATCCTTCTCAAAATGACATCCATGTGTCTTAACGCTTAAGACTCATTCGCACTTATGGATTTCATCCCAATGAGTGCTACCATCAAGGTCATACCTTATGGTTCTCATGGAAGTCATTTAGGATGTAATTGTCATAAACCATAACTCAAAATCCGGTTTCTCATATTCATCTAGATAGTTGACTCATCACATGACCAACTCATCACATAGATAATCGAGGTGTCTCTGTCAACGATATAAGAACTCACAACCCTTTGTGATTCTTAATGTCCTTTATTAGTGTGGGGTATTCTTTATTTAAGAAGAAATTAGTTATTTGATAATCTTACTCTAACTCCTTAGAGTATGACTGCTTTTGATTTAGACATCACCATGCCTTAATCATGAGTTAACTATGATACATTATCATAATCACTCACAAGGATTTCAAACATTTGGTTCAAGTATTTCATTCATTGATCTCATCAAGAACTAACACTTTACCAAATTTGTACTTCATCTATGATATTCTTGAACACTTCAAGATATTCATATTGGTATTTCTCTAAACACCATTTCAAGTACTAGCATTAAGTCCAATAGGTATGTAAATACATCACATGTACTATACCTAATAGGATAATCATTCTCCCACTACCACTAGTGAAGATTGATTAATCATGTCTAAGAGATTCATGTCACTTATTGGTTCTCTAACCAAAAGAGTCTAGTTTTATCCATCATATGGAAACTAGAAATTAATTTCTCATGATTTATGCTAATTTGATTGTTTGAGTTATTAATAACTTTTAGGTATCATTTTATCTTATGCATACCAAGTATCACAAGATAAATAAGGCATTGCCACATAGATTGAAACATCAACTTTATTAATTGCTATCATTGTCATACAATATGCAAAATAATGTGTTTCTATCCATTGGCAAATATGAAATAGCAGTTCATAACTCTATTACATGCCTTCAAGGCTGAAAATAAACTAAAGTACTCCTATCTATGGCGGCAACATTTTCCCCATTTATTGAGTGCTTTACATTTTATATCTTGGTATCATATACCTCAAAAATGTTACAAGTTTATTTCATGACACCTTCAGGTGGAGACATATGTTGCCTTCGTCTTCTTTAGTTCTTCTAGATAGAGTGGACAATTCCTTTTCCAATGTCCTGGCTTTTGAAAATGGTGGCAATTTCCTCTCTTGGTCACGCCTCCTTTGGCTTTGAGGGCTGAAGATGCCTTGGGATGCTGGCTAGCATCAGAACCTTTCTTAGCTTTACCCTTGCCCTTGCGCTTGGACTTGCCTTTGTTGTTGATCATCATCACAGACATAGGCGTGTCCTTCTTCATCTGTGTCTCGGTTGTCCTCAACATGCCCAACAACTCTGTCAACAGCTTGTCAAAGTTGTTCATGTTATAGTTCATCACAAACTGACTATAAGATTCTGGCAATGATTGCAATATCACGTCAGTAGACAACTCTTGGCTCAGTGGAAATCCCAGTCTTGTAAGGTTCTCCACATACCCAATCATCTTGAGTGTGTGGGGACCAACTGGATCTCCTTCTATCATGACACACTTGAATAGTGCCCTGGAGACATGATATCTCTCTTACCGTTCTTGATCTTTATACATGTTCTTGAGATGCTGAATCATCTCAATGACACCCATGTTCTCATGTTGTCTCTGGAACTCTTGGTTCATAGAGCACAACATCAAGCACTTTGGGCATCATCAGAATGCTTCTTATAAGCATCCCTTTCTGCCTTTGGTGCGGTAGGAGCAGGTTCCGCTGGAACTGGAGTATCCAAGACATAGAGCATTCACACTTGAGTGAGAAAAATTATCAATGTCATAAACCAGTCATGGAAGTTAGTCCCACTCAGCTTGTCCTTTTCAAGGACCGATCGCAATGAAAAGTGATCGTTGTTTATTGTCATTTGTACTGCAAAAGGAAAAATATGCAATTTAGTCCAAAACTCAATTTTGACTTATTTGATTGATTTGAAAGGTTGATGATATAATTAGGCCTTTAATTAATTATCACTCCCACTATTTTGTTAAAATTGATAGCCCTCACCATCAATTCGGAAGATTGTAGTGTACAATCTTCTAGTGGGAAAGATTCTAAAATCCTCTGAGTCATGGACCAGCTAGGGCTGTCACCCACAACTTAGATATTTCAGGTAGGCAAATTTTGCCAATTGCATCATATGCAACTCTTGAAAGATGTCATATACAACTCCTTGCCATGATCACCTCATGGCCTCAAGGTGCTAGATCCTATCTAGGTCACCTTGTTAAGTCTGACCCAAACCCAACATGATGAATATGCACCCTGCTAGGGAAAACCCACATATCCATCCTTCACGCTTCCACGAGATAGACGGTGCACCACGCTAGGGCATGCCCACACTTGGCCGATCAAGCTTTTCACATGTGTTGCATTTGGAAGGAATCTAAAACTTTAATATTTAATGAGAGATTTGGTTTTTATAGGTACATATACATATCCAATCGCCACAATACATAGTATGTATCATATATATGCTATATCCCACATAAAACATGTGAAATGATAAAAGCGATGATTATGGCCATCCTAATGTGATTCCTCGAGCTAAGAGGAATCATGGTCATCTAGGTCTACATCACATGCAACCTATCCATGATGAAGTGCTATAGCCATCCGAGTTGATCAACTCGTCACATGAATGACCTGCTCACCCTGGCCAGTCGTCTCGGTGCCACCAACCGATCAGTTGGCTCCTCCAACCGATCGGTTTGCCTAGTCATTGTGCATCTCCTCATGGCCACCACCCGATCATCTCGCTCCTTGAACCGGTCATCTAGATCGCCAACCGATTGGTTCACACCTTGAATCAATCGTCCCAGTTGTCGTCATATGGTCCTCCGTTCTTTGACATAACAGGAAATAAAAAGATCTATCCTATTTTACATTTAAATTGGGAAACCCTGAGTTACATTTGGGGGGAGCAAAGGTAGGAAAGAAATCTCGAGTTATCTCGAGTTACATCAGGAATAGGAGATAGGGAATCAGTGCGCAGACTGAGATGCAAGCAACCACATTCAACCAAGCACACAGACATAGGGTTAATTAGCCATAACCACGATATACATCCACCACAAAACTCATTTAAGGGCGACGCGTATCAAGTGCATTCATATTACATATCATATATGTATATCGAGATTTGTGGATTTAGGATTGGACATGCATAAAGCCAATTTTATTTGCATCGTATGCAATAAATAAAGGCGACATACCATAATCGATCATATCGATAATCCTAAAGTATAGAGTAGTTGACGTGGCTTTGATACCACTGTTGGGTTTTAGGAAAATAGAGAAGGCAGCGGAAATAAAAAAATTCTTCTCCCAAACCAAGAATAAAGAAAACGCGTCAACGTCTATATAATAGGAATGATGGTTTGTGGAGGCATACCTTGTCTCGAGGCTTGCTCGATGACATTACCTCATGGCTTGCGCGATCTTCACATCCAGTATTGGACAGTGTCTGTGCAGCTCCTGGTCTCACCGGGACTGTCGGGATTGACAGTTGTCCTCCGAGCGATAGGAGTCTCATGCCTCTAAAGTAGTCTACACGGACCACCTGGAGCTCTGATATCCTTATCCCACAAGGAATCAGAAGGAGTCTCACCCTCCTGTCGGCGTACTAGTCACCGACACACTCTCCTACCACCAGTCGCTTTCTGCAGTAGTCTTTCCCTTGTTGTGGCACCCATATTAGGTAGCACTTGCTCGGGCTCTCTCGGTTACCAAAACCAGAGAAAATGACAACTTTGCAGAGCAACTGGTGCACTGAGTTGTGTACCTGAGAAGCCCCCACTACCCCTATATATATAGGAGGGTCATGGGATAGGGTTCTCAACCCTGAGCAATGCAGGACTAAAGCGGGAGTAGAAGGGTTCGAGATTTTCCACAAAAACAACCAACTGCGCCACCTGAACCGATCGTTTCATACATGAAACGGTCGGTTGGGGAGTTGAGCCAATCAGTTCACACCTCAACTGATCGGTTGGGGCACCTGAGCCAAATGGTTCCTTTTAACCCGATCGGTTTGTTGTCCTAATCCAACTCAAATTGACTTTCAAATATTACGATTAATCAAATATTAATCCTTGTCCAAATCGAATTTGTATAAGTGAAACAAATTGTATTTGCAAAATAGTCTTCTCACTTTCCAAACGATCTCGGTTGGACCAGTTGATCCGATCGGTTCAAACCTTGAACCAGTCGTCTCAGCCTGTCTTGAGGTGATCGGTTCATCACATGAGCTGATCGATTCAGTAACTTGAGCCGATCGGTTCATCCCATGATCCGATCGGTTTCGGCAGCAGACTATGCAAAATCAGTCAATTGCAGTTTCAATCAATCTGATACTCTAATCAATCGATCCAACACCTTGAATACTATGATACTGAGCTATCAATTGATTAAATGTTTAATTGAACTACTAAAGTCCTTTAGTAATCAATCTAAATATTATTTGTGGATAAACTTCTCTTCCAGGATAAATCCTATGTGTGTGTCCCTGCAGGACCATTTCACGTTGGCAGTGAAAGTCCATAACACTTATGACTTCACAAGAAAAGAGCGGTGCCTAGTCACACATCAGTTCTAACCAAGTGAAAAGGAAAGTTGGAGAACAACTTTCAATCCTACTATCTGTGAATAGTGTTACAGTGAATGTATAATTCCTTTTATCACTGATATCCCGAATGAACTCAAGGCATGGATCAATCATCCTTTCAATGTTCATTCACTTTCTTGATCTCATAGTAGATTGGAGGAGATATGTATGACATCAATATCATATATTGATTCACACATGCATGCGCACGCCTATCTCAATCCTACTCATCAAGTGGCCATGGATATCAAACTCCCTCAGGAGGACAAATCCCATATCTATCCATCACCCCTCAAAAGCCCCATGTATCAAAGCCACCCAATCATCACCTTTATAACAACCCATGTTTCAGGACTGTGTTTGATGATGTCAAAGTGTACCCAACGACATGTGTTGAGTGTAGTGATTTCAGGTCAAAGAATCACACTCACCACCATCACTGTGAGAACTGTTTGTGACTACCATGTCATGGTTCCATGTGTCAAACTCACGATGGGTCTGTCCGGTAAATTTGTTCTTTAACAAGTACCTATGTGTTTGGTTTGATGTCTCCATATCATGACTAACGTGATTCTGTCATCAACCAACACCACAATCTAGTCTTGTGTGTCATTGTTGTCTATCTACCTTCCACAATGACATCCGACTAGGGACATAATACGAATGTAAAAACTCTTAGCATCCGTATGATCTCATCATTCAGGTCCTCAACCTAAAAGCATACGTCATTGAGTATTGTCATTCTCTAGAAATTCAATTTGTTCTATAATTATCTCATATGACTAAACCAGAAAGAATTGGAAGCTTGCCTTTGATGCTTATCAAATAAATCTTAATGTATCCCACCAATCATCCCATGATTGGCTCTCATGGCATACATACCAACAGAACGAGGCACCAAAGCCACCGCAAACAACACCAAGAAGCCGAGATGGGTGACCATGAAGCTGAAATACCTCATGGAGATGCAAAACCACAACCCAACCACCCTCTCTATGAATGCTTCACCCTGGGGAACTACAATTCCCCAATTGCCACCCTTGTTGACCAAATGTCGGGTCAACAATTATCCATTCCACCCACCCTTCTCAGACTCCTTCCTACTTACTATGGAATCGAGAATGAGAACCCCTACCACCATATCAATGCCTTCCTTGAAACTTTCTCCACTTTCCACACACCCACCACCACTGATGGCTCCATATGGAGAACACTATTCCCATTCTCTCTAAAAGACAAGGTCAAAGAATGGTACATCTCAAAGCCAGAGTTGGAAATGTGGAATGCGGTAAATAACGAGTTTCTAAAAAAAATCTTCCCAATTGCCAAGATGACCAAACTGCGAATATGTATCACCACCTTCTCCCAAAAAGAAAATGAACATTTCCATGAGGCGTGGGAAAGGTTCTAAAAGCTCCTACATGACTGCCCCCATCACGAGGTACCTTTGTGATAGCTGGTTCAAGCTTTCAACATCGGGCTAGTGGAGTTGAGCCAAAACAATGTTGATTCGTCATGTGGAGGCACCTTCATGGAAAAAGCCACTTGAGGAGTAATGGCCCTTGTTGAAGCACCTTGTTGAGAATTATCATCATCGGGCTACTACTAAAGGGGAACATTGTGGCCGAAACTACATCCCTCCACCTCCTCCCATAGTTCTAGCCCGGACCATAGCTAATCCCGCCATGATGCAAATGATGGCGGATATGATAAATATGATGAAGAACCAAGTTGGTGGTTCTTCTAGACAATCCACTATGGTAGTTGATGCTGCGGAAGAAGAAGTTCATGCCTTTAGCAACTGAAACAACCAAGGCCCGATGTCAAATTCCTATACTCCCGAGTGGAGGAATGATAAATGTGTTTTCATCACTTTTATTTGCATCTTTTAGATATCTTTTTATGATTATTTTGTTTTTTATTTTCTTAGTTTTATAATTAATTACATTATATTATATTTTTCTCTTCAAGAAGAATTTTAATTAAATTTTCTTGGATTTTGTAGGAAATGGGATAAATATTCTTGGAGTATAATTGCACAATTTGCAGCAGTCCTGTAATTATTGTATATCTGTCACCAAAAGTACCATAACTCTTACATCCAAAGTCCAAATTGAGTGTACAAGTATTCATTAGAAAGGGAATTTAATTTTCTAAAAGAATATTCTGATATGTGGACCGCTTTACTTCTTTTTATTGGACAGAAATACGTTCGAAATCTCTGCTGTGGGAATCTGCATTGAAGAGAGTTACATGGTCAAGACCATTAAAGTCTATCAAATTCCTATTGACCAAATCTTAAAAATTCAAAAGGATAGCTCGCTATCTTTTTCCCCCCCTCTTTTTTTGGATAGCCTACCCCTCCTTCTCCTATAAAAGGAAGGGCACTTCCTCCTCCCAAACATCATCTTTTGTATCATCTTTTATACCGGAATTATGAGCATTTGTTCTCCTATTATTCAAATAATAGAATTTCTTCTTAGTGTTCTTTAATTCTTGCAATTTACATTCTTGCAATAGATCTAGTTGTTCTTCCTTTCTTCTTCTTTCTCTTCCGTGGATTGGAGCAAGGGTTGAAGAGATTGGCCATTTAATTTGTCTCTAGCCTAAGGATTTTCCTTTAGTAAGACTAGACTATGGGCATTTTGCTTCTCCCCTCCGCCTCCATGTTTTCCACAAGCATGTGTGAGTAGACTTCTATCGAGGCAAGGGGAATAAACCCTTAGCCATGGTTTTAACGACTTTTTCTTAAACGAATAGATGGTAATCTATTTTAATTAACGGTTGATCTTCGGATCCCACGTTAATCCGGATGGAAATGACCATGGAAATCCAGATTTAGAACAATAAAATAGATTGCATAGATGTTTTGATATGACCGTGGATTTTCGTCTTTTAGGATGACAAACTAGGAAGCATGAGCACCAAGACCAATGGGCACATGTGGATTTTATCTCGTGTGAGTTTCTAAATTCGCAAACCTTCATCGAATCGTTGCTTAAGAATTAGTTGTCATCACCTAGGCTAAGGTGGTGAAAACCCCTACGAGCCTCGATTGTTTCTCTTTGATTTCAACCTCCGTTGATTTGCTTTCTTTACTTCTAGTCTTTTTCCATTCACAATAGTCTACTTGTGCTAACAATTGTTTCTTTTCCTTATGACAGGGGAAAAATAAATTCTTGTTATTACATTGTTACTTTGTGTTTATTTCTTATTTTAGTGTAATCAATCAAACCCCAAACCCTGACTTTTACTTTACATTTTAAATCTGAAAATACAAACAAATAACAAAATAGTTCTTCAAAATAATTGGGATAAAAGAAACAATCTTAAAAAGTTGTCTTGTGGGATCGACCCTTTCTATACTAGCCTTAAACAGAAAGTTCAAAAAGGATTAAACTCTAGGATAATTATCTTAGTGATTGTAAGTGCTAATCGATGCATTAACAAGTTTGGCATCGTTGCCTGGGACTACGGATTTGTTTCTTCGAACCCTAAAAAAAAATTGAAAAACTTTTTTTTTCCTTTTTATGCCTTCCGAGTAACATTCTGGAAGTCCTACTCCTCCTTCTGCTGAGTTTTCTGGCAGTCCATTTTTTCTGCACACAATTAACTACTTCATTTGTGCATGTGACACCCGAACGCCGATTTTCAAACGTTTGATCGGGAAATAGAAAGGACTTTTCATCATTTAAACCGTCAAAGTCAAATAAAAATGAACGAGGAAGAAGTAGTCGTTAGGATTGAACAAGCCCTTATAGCTCAAAGAGAGAGAATTCAAGCCGAATAAGTGGAAAGAGATGTCGCTTTACACGCAGCCTATATGGCTGAACAAGAAATGCTAGAGGCCAATAGGACGGAAGTCGAAAGGCAAAAACAATTAAAAGATTTTTTTGTTCCCAAAACTACCTACGCGCAACATCCTGCCATGCCTCCTGACATCCTTGCCGCCCAATTTGAGATCCGAACTCAATGGATCACCATGATCCAAGCCAATCCCTTCTCTGGAAACAATGGGGAAAGTTGTCAAGATCACCTACAAAGATTCATCGACCTTTGTTCTTTGAATAAGATTCCAGGGGTTTCAGGAGATGCAATCCATCTTTGATTGTTCAAGTACTCCCTTACAGGCTAAGCTAGTAGCTGGTATAACACCATGGAATGTGAGTATCAAGTCACAACTTGGGAATCCCTCTAAAACAAATTTCTTAAAAAGTTTTAACCCCCTTCTCTCACATATGAAATCAAGGCTCAAATCACCCACTTCTCCATGTCACCGGGTGAATCTTTAGGAGAAGTTTGGGAAAGGTTCAAAGACCTACTTAGGAAGTGTCCCCATCATGACATTAGCCATGCCCAACTCATTGAAATTTTCTATCGTGGCGTTGACAATGACACCAAGTTCTTTCTCGATTCCTCATCTGGAGGAAATTTCAATCACCAAAGCCTGACTAGTGCATGGGAGGTTGTGAAACGAGCCTCCGAGACAAGAGCTAGATGAGGAGTAGGTGGTGTTATTAGGGTAGCTAAGGCCGGAAGTGATCCCGACATCCAAAGCATAGCTGAAAGCTTTAAGTTCATCACCTTAATATGAGATCGTTTGGAAGCATCCTTAGTCTATAGAGATCTACCTCAACAAATAAAATTTGTAGATTCTCTTTGTGGTATTTGCCAAGGTTATGACCACACCACACTTCATTGTCAATATCTTTACAACACTCCCATGCAACCCGAGTTTGAACAACAATTAGAAGACCTAAATTCAATTCACACCATTCCAGGTCAAGCCTACTACATCCAAATCAAACTCGGAACCACCCTGCTTTCCAATATGGGAATGCTTCTGGGGCTGAAAATTTCAACCAACTCCAAAACCAACAAAGACCTCCCTACCCTCAATCCAACAACCGACCACCACCCGGGTTTCCATACAACAACCAAATAAATCTTGGGAGTCAAAAAAATCATAAAATAATTACCAAAATCGACAAAATTACCAACAATTCCAAAACTTAAACCTTCCACCCCAAAATCTAAACCAATCTCAACCTCCCCAGCCGCCTCAAAATGCTTCCCCTCCTCCTCCCCCAAGTCATCCTAGCCTGGAAAACATAGAACAAACCCCCGTGGCCATACAAGCCCATCAAAAGGCAACTGATGCACAGTTGGCCCGCCTATTTGCCCAACAAAAACCTCCCGCCGTTTCCTTCTCTGGGCAGCCTGAAAATAACCCCAAGCACTCCGAATAGCTTAAAGTTGTCACCACTCATTCGGGAAAAGCACACTCCACTCCTCCCCCTGACGCCACTCCCACCACACCACTAGAAGTTGAGGATGACGATTTTGTTGTTGTTGAACCCGAACCTATTGCTAAACAAACCATCACCGAAACCCCACCGGTAGAAGAAGAGGAACCAATCTACAAATCACGACCTCCCTACCAAGCCCCTCTAAAGCAAACAAGGCTAGATGCCTGGTTCATGAAATTTAGGGATGCCATGAAGAAGCTACACGTTGACATTCCTTTTCTTGATGCTCTAGCTGACATGCCTGCCTGGTCCAAATACATGAAATCTCTTTTGACTAGGAAGTATGCCACCGAGGAATATGAAACTGTCAAACTTGCTAGGACCACCTCTGACATAATCCAAAGTAAAATGCCTAAAAAACAAAAAGATCCTGGTTCCTTTGGAATAGGATGTTACTTAGGTGACAATGATTATAGGAAAGGCCTAGATGATCTAGGAGCCAGCATATCCATCATGCCTTATAGTCTATCCAGAAGATTAGGATTCCATGATATGCTACCAACAACCATGACCATCCAGTTGGTAGACTCCTCCATGACCAAGCCCATGGGAATTATAGAAGACATTCCCATTTGGGTTGGGAAAGATGCCTATGTTCCATGTGACTTTGTGATCATGGACATCAAGGAAGATTTACATTACCCCCTCATCTTTAGCCGTCCCTTCCTAGCCACAGCCAGAGCCTTGATTGATGTTGAGGCTGGAACCATTCTCTTAAGGTTAGGAAGGTAAACACTAGAATTCAGAGTCTTTGAGAGCATGAAAGGGCCTAGTTTCCAAGAAGAAGTGTATCTCCTTGATTGCATTGACAAACTATTTCAGCTAAGGCAAGAATGGGAGCTAGTAGATGATCCTCTATACACAGCCCTTACTAGCTCTCCTGATTGTAACTTTAGCAATGAACAATTTGACCAATGCATCACCCATCTAGACTATTTTGAGGGGATCCCTAATGCTGAAATTGAGAGCCTTAAGATGATGTCCACAGTGGAGGGAGAACCTGAAGCACCTAAAGTCCCAGAAATGAAGACTCTCCCCATAGGGCTAAAATATGTGTTTCTTGATGAACAACAATTATGTCATGTCATTATCAATTCTGACCTCACCATTGAATAGGAAAACACACTTCTAGGATAACTTAGGAAAAGAAAAATGGCTTTAGGGTACAAAATGATGGATTTAGTTGGGATTGATCAATCCATTTGCATCCATAAGATCCCTATGATTGAAGACAACAAACCATCCCGAGACCCATAGAGGAAACTCAACCCAAACATGAAGGAGGTTGTTCGTCTTAAATTTATTAAACTTTTGACTACAAGAATCATCTACCCCATCTCTGACTCCCCTTGGGTCATCCCTATCCAAATTGTCCCCAAAAAGGGCGGGACCACAGTCATTAGGAATGAAAAGAATGAGCTCATCCCCACCCGCACTGTCACAGGGTGGAGGATGTGTATTGACTATAGGAAACTCAACAAAGAAACTAGGAAAGACCACTTCCCACTTCCTTTCCTAGATCAAGTTCTTGAACGTTTAGCTCATCAACAATACTTTTGTTATATAGATGGCTATTCGGGTTTTTATTAAAGTCCCATTCACCCTGAAGATCAAAAGAAAACCACCTTCATATGCCCTTTTGGTACATATGCCTTTAGACGAATGCCCTTTGGCCTATGCAATGCATCGACCACCTTTCAAAGATGCACGTATGCCATTTTTTCAGGATTAACAGAAACTGTCATGGAAGTTTTCATGGACGACTTCTCCGTCTATGGAGATAGTTTCAATTCTTGCCTTAGAAACCTTTCCCTTGTTCTTGATAGATGCATTGAGTCACACTTAGTCCTTAATTGGGAGAAATGTCACTTCATGGTTAAAGAAGGAATTGTTTTGGGCCACAAAGTAAGCAATCAAGGTATTAAAGTGGACAATGCTAAGATTGAGGTCATCACCAATCTCCCCCCTCCCTTCTCTATCAAAGAAATTCGGACCTTCTTAGGACACGTTGGGTTCTATCGGCGATTCATTCGTGATTTCTCAAAAATCACCAACCTTCTTCAAAAGGAGGTCCCCTTTCATTTTGACAAATTCCTACACTTGAAAGATGCTCTCACCTCCACTCCCATCATCTGTGCTCCTGACTGGGCCCTACCTTTAGAAATCATGTGCGATGCTAGCGACTTTGCTGTAGGTGCCATTTTAGGACAAAGAGTTGACAAAAAACATCATGTCATCTATTATGCATCTAAGACCCTAGATGAAGCTCAGTGAAATTACACTGTCACTGAAAAAGAAATGCTAGCCATTGTCTATGCATTTCACAAATTTCGCTCTTATCTTGTTGGTTCAAAGGTTATTGTTTATACTGATCATGCAGCAATTCACTACCTTATGACCAAGAAAGATGCCTAGCCTAGACTCATAAGATGGATTTTGTTATTGCAGGAATTTGATCTAGAAATCCTAGACAAAAAGGGATTAGAGAATGTTGTGGTTGACCACCTCAGTAGACTTAGTTATAGTCCTATTGATGAATATCCCATAAATGAATCCTTGCCCGATGACCAATTGCTTAAGGTAGACTCTCAATTTCCTTGGTTTGCCGATTTTGTGAATTATGTAGCTGCAGCTGTATTGCATCCCGAATACAAGGGACACTCTAAAGCTAAATTTTTACATGACGTCAAAAATTACTATTGGGATGAACCTTATCTTTTCTGACTTTGCGCCGACGGTTTGTATCATCATTGTGTTTCCCAAGAAGAAAGCATTGAAATCCTAGACCAATGCCACTCTAGCCCATGTGGTGGGCACATGAGTTCCCAAAAAATCGCTAAAAAGGTCTTGCAATGTGGTTTCTATTGGCCCACCATTTTTAAGGATTCCTATGACTATGTGCTTTCTTGTGATCAATGTCAAATGACAGGAAACATTTCTAAACGTGACCAAATACCCCTAACATCTTGGAAAGAACTAGAAATTATTTATGTTTGGGGAATCAATTATATGGGCCCATTTCCTTCTTCTTATGGGTTTTCTTACATCTTGGTTGCGGTAGATTACGTGTCCAAATGGGTTGAAGTTGTTCCCACAAAAATTTGTGACTCTAAACCTGTTAAAAAACTTTTCAAAGCTATTATCTTCCCTAGATTTGTGGTCCCGCACACCGTTATTTCTGACGAGGGATCCCACTTTTTAGAAAGAAGTTTTGAAGCATTATTGAAAAAATATGGAGTTCACCACAAATTCGCCACCCCTTACCATCCTCAGATTAGTGGGCAAGTAGAGATCTCCAATAAACAAATCAAATCCATTTTAGAAAAAATGGTGGGTCGCACTAGGAAAGATTGGGCATTAAAAATTAATGACGCTCTTTGGGCATACAGAACAGCTTACAAAATGCCCATTGGCACTACACCCTTTAGACTGATCTACGGCAAGTCATGTCACTTGCCAATTGAGTTAGAGAACAAGGCCGGTTGGGCTATCAAAAGCCTTAATTTTGACCTCTCTTCCGTAGGAGAAAACTGTCTTCTCCAATTGAATGAGCTTGATGAACTTAGGATGACCGCCTATGAAAATGCCAGAATTTACAAGGACCGAACCAAAATATGGCATGATGGTCACATAAGGAGAAAGGACATTAGAGAAGGGGACCGGGTTTTAGTTTTCAATTCACGATTAAGACTTTTTCCAGGAAAACTCAAATCAAGATGGTATGGCCCCTATATTATCAAATGTGCCTATCCTCATGGTACATTTCTACTGTGGGATAAAGTCTTAGGTGAATTTAAGGTCAATGGACACCGACTCAAAATATACATTGTTGCGGAAGACCTTGTCACTTCAGATTCAAATAAACAATCATCCCTACAAGATCTGACCTTGTCCGACCCCATGACTTCACCAAATCCCAATAACTGATCATTTTCTGTCAGGCCATGACGTTAAACACAACGCTAGTTGGGAGGCAACCCAACGCTATCTTTCCTTCCATCTATTTCTTTCCTTGTTTTGCTTTCATTCTACTTTTTTTTGAACCAAATGTATCTCATGTAGCACTCGTAGGAGTCCTGGCATGTAGATTGTGGCACTATGCTCCTAGCTGCCCATCATATGAGGAGTATGGGGGCCTGTAGGCTTACTAGGATCCCAACTCCCTATACTAGGGGAAACTTCCACCTCCGCAGTAGTGATCTTCTTCCCTCCATCTCGGTCTAAGGGTTTCTCGGGATGAGAAAAACTCTAAGTCCGAGGTGGGGGTGGGTGGTACGTGATCCACCCCATTATCTTCCCTTTTTCCACATTTCTTTTCTGTACCTTTTATTAAATTGCATGTACTTTTCTTTTTCTAGAAGTTTTGGCCTTTATCTAGTCAACCCATTAATTAGACATATATCATTTTACCCCAAATTGAATTTTGTAAACTTTTTGCAAAGACTATTACAAATTGCCATGTCTGAAACCACCATGTCACCTAGGATCCTTAATAACATCACTCCTCGGAATAGTTGGCAAGTCATAAGGTATCGATCAGAACCAAACATAATTTTCCCTATATTTAAACAATGGATTATCTTGTTATAAAATTTTTGTGATGTGATTTATAGGAATACTCTCACTAGAGAAATGACACTCTCTAACAATAATATATGAAAAAAAAATTGAAAGTTATAAGCACAAGAACATCTCTTCCTTCCCTCTATTTTTCTTCTAAAAAAGAGAAGCAAAGAATCACCACCAGACAAAAATCAAGTTTGGGGTGGCATGCTTCCCAAAATGAAAACCGCATACCCCACAAAGGGGCGTACCATCAAAAGATGCCAAAAGTGCACATGAAAAAAAAATTGTGACCAATGCAGCCACAACTCCATAAATTCATATCCCGAGTCGAATAGAGGAGGGATCAATATATTTTCATCACTTCTTTCTTTATTTCCACACCCCCTAATTCGTCCTATTCTTGTGCAATAACTTAAAAAAAAGAGTAATAAAAATTGAGAGTGTCAAAGTGAAAGTAAGAGATACCTATTTTTCTACAAATTCTTATTTTAGAAGCTAGATTTGACAATTGTTTTGATAGGGAATATAGAATTTTATGCTATGTGGTTCTAGGAGATCGGGTCACTTGGCCAAAATTTAGAGGTGAGGATTGTAGTGATGTTATTAAGGTGAGGATGTCATATTGGGAGTATAAATTGGACTTTATTTGTGATTTTACTTGCTTGAGGACAAACAAAGATTCAAGTCTGGGGTATTTTGATAAATGTGTTTTCATCACTTTTATTTGCATCTTTTAGATATCTTTTTATGATTATTTTGTTGTTTATTTTCTTAGTTTTATAATTAATTATATTATATTATATTTTTCTCTTCAAGAAGAATTTTAATTATATTTTCTTGGATTTTGTAGGAAATGGGATAAATATTCTTGGAGTATAGTTGCACAATTTGCAGCAGTCCTGTAATTATTGTATATCTGTCACCAAAAGTGCCATAATGCTTGCATCCAAAGTCCAAATTGAGTGTACAAGTATTCATTGGAAAGGAAATTTAATTTCCTAAAAGAATATTCTATTATTTGGATCGATTTTGTGCTTTTACGGGAGCAAAATACGTTCGAAATTGCTGCTATGGGAATCTGCATTGAAGAGAGTTACATGGTCAAGACAATTAAAGTCTATCAAATTCCTATTGACCAAATCTTGAAAATTCAAAGGGATAGCTCCCTCTCTTTTTCCCCCTCTTTTTTTGGATAGCCTACCCCTCCTTCTCCTATAAAAGGAAGGGCACTTCCTCCTCCCAAGCATCATCTTTTGTATCAGAATTCTGAGCATTTGTTCTCCTATTATTCAAGCAATAGAATTTCTTCTTAGTGTTCTTTAATTCTTGCAATAGATCTAGTTGTTCTTCCTTTTTTCTTCTTTCTCTTCCGTGGATTGGAGCAAGGGTTGAAGAGATTGGCCATTTAATTTTCTCTAGCCTAAGGATTTTCCTTTAGTAAGACTAGACTATGGCCATTTCGCTTCTCCCCTCCGCCTCCATGTTTTCCACAAGCATGTGTGAGTAGACTTATATCAAGGGAAGGGGAATAACCCATTAGACATGACTTTAATGACTTTTTCTTAAATGACTAGATGGTAATCGATTTTAATTAACGGTTGATCTTCAGATCCCACGTTAATCCGGATGGAAATGACCATGGAAATCCGGATTTAGAACAATAAAATCGATTGCATAGACGTTTTGATATGACCATAGATTTTTGTCTTTTAGGATGATAAACTAGGAAGCATGAGCACCAAGACCAATGGGCTCATGTGGAGTTTATCTCTTGTGAGTTTTTAAATTCGCAAACCTTCATTGAATCGCCGCTTAAGAATTAGTTGTTATCGCCTAGGCTAAGGTGGTGAAAACCCCTACGAGCCTCGATTCTCTCTCTTTGATTTCAACCTCCGTTGATTTGCTTTATTTACTTCTAGTCTTTTTCCATTCACAATAGTCTACTTGTGCTAACAATTGTTTCTTTTCCTTGTGACAGAGGCAAAATAAATTCTTTTTATTACATTGTTACTTTATGTTTATTCCTTATTTTAGTGTAATCAATCAAACCCCCAACCCGACTTTTACTTTCCGTTCTAAATTTGAAAATGCAAACAAATAACAAAATAGTTTCTTCAAAATAATTGGGATAAAAGAAAAAATCTTAAAAAGTTGTCCTGTGGGATCGACCCTTTCTATACTAGCCTTAAATGGAAAGTTGACAAAGGATTAAACACTAGGATAATTATCTTAGTGAGTGTAAGTACTAAGCGACGCATTAACAAGGAATCATCCAAACTTCTCATGGAAACTACAAAATGAGGAGGGGAAAGGGAAGCCAAGGCAACATCAAGGGCCCAAGTATAGCTCCAAGTTTGAGGAGGAAGTTCTAGGAAGGCTAAGGAACCTTGATGAAGTGAAGAAAGAGGTGTCATCTCAAGGACAAAACATTAGCTGCCTTCAACAAAGGATTGATCAAATCTCCCTTTCAATTTCTCATGAAGAGGGGAGGCTCCCATCTCAACCCATGGCCAACCCAAACAAATGATGGTGGTTATGTCATCTCTACTCAAGGTTCTTATGTCCCACCATAAGGTCAAGTACCCCCACTTCACCAGTACCAAGGACCATCCCTTCCATATGCTCCTCCATCTCAACAACCCCCTTACAACTACAAATACCCTCCACCTCATTCATACCAACACCCCCTCTACAATATCACCCCCATCCACCATAACAACCACAACCACAACCACAACCCCATCCGCAATTTATCCTCCAAAACCTAAATCCACCACACTCAAGGACACCGCCACCTTAATAGCCACAACAAATCTACAAGCTTCCTCTTCCACTACCCATGAGCATGTGAAGGCAGTGATAGCTTTGAGAAGTGTGAGGACCTAAGAGAAGCCACATGGTACTTTTGTTTATGGCACAACAAGTGATGACATGGTTGATACTGTGAGCAGGGATGTTGATACTGAGATTCAGGCTGATGATGAGTTGATATCGTGATACTGAGTGCTGATATTGTGATTCTAGTGATACCACTTGATGATCATGTTGACTTGTGTTAGTTGGGAGCACGACTCCCTCCATTCGCTAATGCACTTAAAGAGCCATACATGGAAGAAGGAAGAAGAAACATATTAAGGACATCATGGGGACCTTTAAGCAGGTCAAGATCAACATTCCTTTGCTTGATGCAATCAAGAAAATTCCGTCTTATGCCAAGTTCTTGAAATACTTATGCACGTTGAATAGGAAGACCACTGGAATGACACCAAGGAAGGTTAAGCTCACTGATCAAGTGAGCTCAATCCTACAGTACAATGTGCCAAGGAAGAGAAAAGATCATGGTGCTCCTATCATCTCATGCTACATCAGAGCATATACATAAACGAAGCTCTTCATGACTTGGGTTCTAATGTAAATCTGATGCCTTATGATGTGTTCACTGAACTACAAATGGGACAACTGGGTCCCTCTCACTATACCTTGCATTTAGCTAATAAATCTGTGAAAATGCCTAGAGGGCATGTTGATGATGTGTTGGTCAGACTTGATGATGAGACGTCCACATTCTCTCCTACTGATTTTATTTTCTTGGACATGGAAAAGGACTCGAGGAAAGTACATCTTGGGGAGACCCTTCTTGGCCACAGATGACATAGTGATTCATGTGAGGACCGACACCATGTATGTGACTTTCATGCACATTAAGATCCGGTTGAACATCTTCAAGTCTTCTGCTAAAGTTGAGGTGATAGGTGCTATAGAAGAGGATTGGTATCTGATTGAGTGCCTTGATGATATAGTAAAAGAGTGTCTACTGGTGTGGATCCAAACAGCCACACAAGGTAGAGGCCTAGAGCCCATTGTGGAATTTCTTGATGATGATGAGGATGAGGAAGAGGAGCTGGCTTTAGTGGTTGCAAGTAAAGACCTCCCATCCATTTTTGAACCATTGAAGAATTCCCTTGAAGAACCTCCCATTCTTGATATCAAGTCTCATTCTAAAGGATTGAAATATGTTTTCTTAGTCTCCAATGACACTCTCCTGGTGAACATTTCTTCTATTCTTTATCCAGAGCAAGAAGATGCGTTGATGGTAATTTTGAAGAAGAACATTCGGGCCATCAGATTGTCCATAACTGATTTGAGGGGAATTGACCTGTCTATTTTTGTCCATAGAATCTATCTTGAGGATGATGCTATACCAACCCATTAAATGCAAAGACAATTGAATCCAAAGTTTAAAGAGATTGTAGCAAAGGAGGTAGTGAAGTTCCTTGATGTCAGAATCATATATCCCAAGTTTGACAGTCCATGGGTGGGTCCCATCCAGGTTGTGCCCAAGAAGGGTAGTATCATAGTCGTTGCGAATGAAGATGCAGAGTTGATGCTCGTGAGAGAGAAATCCAAATGGAGGATGTGCGTGGATTATAGAAAATTGAATGAAAAGACCAAGAAAGATCATTAACCTCTCCCATTTCTTGATCAGATTTTGGAGAGATTAGCTGGACAGAGTTTTTATTATTTTCTTGATGGGTACTTCGGGTAGTTCTAAATAGTTTTTCATCTTGTTGATCAAGAGAAGACAACATTCACTTTCTCAAGTGGTACTTTTTCCTACATGAGGATTCCATTTGGGTTGTGCAATGCACCTTCGACATTTCAAAGATGCATAACATAAATCTTTGTCTATATGCTTGATTCATCACTTGAAGTCTTCATGGATGACTTTTCTGTGTTTGGTAAGACATTTGACGAGTACTTGATTCACCTAGAAGCTATTCTTGAGAGGTGTGTCAAGGTCTGTCTGGTTCTAACTTGGGAGAAAAGCCACTTCATGGTGCCTGAAGGCATTGTTTTGGGTCACCGAGTCTCTACAGTAGGAATAGAAGTTGATAAGGACAAAGTGGGCCTGATCTCCACTCTCACCATTCCTTCCACTGCAAGACATGTCTGATCCTTCTTGGGGCATGTGGGTTTCTATCGTTGCTTCATTAAAGACTTCAGTAAGATCTCGAGGCCACTTTGTCATTTACTTGAAAAGGATGTGGAATTCAATTTTGACAACAAGTGTGTTGATGCCTTCAACCACTTGAAGCACAAGCTCATATTTGCTCCTATCATGCAACCCCTAAACTTCTCCTTGCCCTTTGAGATCATGATTGATGCATCAGATATGGCCACGGGGGTTGTGTTGGGCCAAAGGATTGGCCAAATTCCACATGTCATTTACTATGTGAGCAAGACTCTTGATGAAGCTCAAAGGAACTACACTACAACTAAAAAAGAGTTTCTTGCCATGATTTTTTCTCTTGACAAGTTTTGCTCTTACCTCTTGCAAAACAAGGTGGTGTTTTATACGGATCACACAGCTTTGAAGTACCTTATGACAAAGAAAGATTCTAAGCCAAGATTGATCTGATGGATTCTATTGCTCCAAGAGTTTGATCTTGAGATTGTAGATAAAGAGGGAGTAGAAAATTCTACAACTGGCCATCTCTCCCACATTGGACCGTATGATGAGAAGAACTGCATCAAAGAAACCATGATGCATAAGCATCTCTTCTTACTTTTAGCCACCCAAAGACCGTGGTATAAGCACATAGATAATGTTTTAGCTAGTGGAAGGATATCGAGTACTTGGACAAGGGAGGAAAGTAAGAGGCTATTTTCTATGGTGAAGAACTATGCTTGGGATGATCATCATCTTTTCCAATATTGTCCCAATCAACTCAATAGAAGATGTGTTTCGGAAAGTGAGTAGCAAGAGATCCTAACCATGTGCCACTCCAGTGCATGTGGAGGTCATTTCGGCGGGGAAAGTACATTTTCCAAGATTCTTCAAAGTGGATTTTACTGGCCCACATTGTTCAAAGATGCTCATGTGTTTTGCAAATGTTGTTTGAAGTGCCAAAAGGAGGGCACTATCTCAAAGAGGGACATGATAACTCTATCACCCATTCTTGTGATGGAGGTGTTTGATGTTTGGGGAATTGATTTCATGGGTCTGTTCCTGCCCTCCTTTGGATATGTGTACGTCTTGATGGCCATCAATTATGTATCAAAATGGATTGAAGCTATTGCTACTAGAAACAATGATCACAAAGTGGTGTGTAATTTTGTGAAATCAAATATCTTTAGCCAGTTTGGTGTGCCAAAAGCCATGATTAGTGATGTTGGAAGCCACTTCATCCATCACACATTTTAAGGTTTGCTTAAAAGACATGGAGTGAATCATTGTGTGGCTACTCCTTACCACCCCCAAACGAGTGGTCAAGTCAAGATATCTAATCGAGAGATAAAGCTCATTCTTGAGCACACAGTGAGGCCGGATTGCAAGGATTGGTCTTTACGTCTCAATGAGGCTTTATGGGCATATATGACTGCATATAAAGCCCTGACATGCACCACACCATTTAAGATTTTTTATAGAAAAAGTTGTCACTTACCAGTGGAAATGCAACATGAGGCATTGTGGGCTTTGAAAGCCATACTTACGGTTGGAGACATAGGGTGTAAAACAAAGTTGTAGCTACATGAACTTGAGGAAATGAGGCATGAAACCTATGAGTTGTCCAAAAGCTACAAGGAAATAACAAAGTTTCTTCATGAAAAGTTGATCAAGAAGAAGGATTTTGAGCCCGGGCAATGGGTATGGTTATACAACTCTAGGATGAAGGTCTTTCTCATGAAGCTTCAGTCTAGATGGGAAGGACCTTACCTAGTCAAAAATGTGTACCCATCTAGAGATATTTTGATTTTTGAGAAAGATGGACCAAGAGAGTTTACTGTGAATGGACAAAGACTGAAGACATTCATTGAAGTTGGACCAGATAGAGACAATCAAAGTTTTGATATTGTGATGTTAGTTGAGGAAGACCATCTTGATGAAGATATCTGCTTGAATGCACATGAGAGGGATATTTACTTCAAAGTTGCTTTAAAAATTCTGCAAGGATGGTCGAGCTCAAGAATCAATAAGCCCGACTGAACGTGTAAACTTTAGTGCTAGTGGGAGGCAACCCACCTAAGTTTGGGAACTTTTTCACCCAACCTTCACTTTTTGATACTTTTGCTTTCTTTTTCCATGAAATACACACACACACACTTCTTCTTGATAGTTTTTGTTTGATTTTTGATGAGATGTAGGTAATAGGTTTAAGAGAGAGAAAGAGAGGGCAAGGCATGGTTTGTGAAGTTGAAATGAGGAATAGAACCACAAATTTGCAAAGATATAAAAATTTTTGAGATTAAATTGACAAAGTATTTAATGAAGAACCACCACGGCCGTGGTGATTTAATTGCAAAATCTCAGGAAACTTACAACAACATGACCAATTTTGTGAAGTATTGGCCATGGCCGTGGAGCTCAAAATGGTTGTGGCCCATGCTAAACAACACAAATGTGGCCACCACCACGGCCGTGGCAACATGAAGACAAGATAACCATGGAGACCACCACGACCATGGTGATTTAAGTGCAAAAATTCGAAGAAGTTATAGGGATGGAGGTGATTTTGTGTATGGACTGCCACGGCCGTGGTCACCACCACGACAAAGGTGAGAGGAGCACACCACGACCGTGGCAAGGGTCAATCTACAATTATCTCCACCACCCACCATGACCATGCCACCCGCCATGGTCATGTTACAAAACCCCCACCACGGTCGTGGCGGGACCCAACCCCACCTATTTTTCACTTAAACCCCACGAAACACCATGACCCCCTCTACTTTCTAACTCATTTTCTTGAGCTCCCCTCGGTCATGAAGACATGCTCCACCTCCATCACCTCCAATCTCACATCTGTAGCCCAAATTCTCCAGCAAATTGACCTCCAATCACTTTCTACACCTCCACCACCTCTCTCTCTACCATATCCATAGAAAAACCTCCACCAATCTAGCCACCATCTCCACTTTTGTTCTCCACCTCACCTCCAGCCGCCCCACACAAAACCTTACCAAAATCCAACATTTTTTCCCCAAAACCTTCAACCAATCCATCTTCCACCATCTAAGCTACCATCCTAGCCTATTCCACATATCTCTCAACCTCCATTTCACCTCCTACAAAAAAATCTAAAAATCGCATCCATACCACCACCACCATCTTCACACAATGAAGGTAATTACCAAGGTTGTGAAGAAGGGGGCTCAAAAGAGCATTGAGGTGATCACCGGAGGCAAGGTGTGCACCAAGAGAGCCTCTTCCCAAGTCTCCATCACCATCAAACTCTATTTCCCAATCGATCCACTGCTCGACGTCTGTGGGTGCATCCCGTACCCATTCTTCGGATAGCCACCACATCACAGATGAGATGTATAGAGAGAAGGAGGAGGAGGCATCTGAGGATAACCTCGACGACATGATTGATGAGGCTGATCTAGATATCACAACCTACCAAAGGCAGGGCAAGGGGGATGCATCCCCATCTTCATCAAGACTACCACCACGAACAATGCCAGCACGCCACTCTACCTCCTCATTAAGGGAGAGACCACAGAAGCAGTTGTAGGCAAGGCGACAGTAGATGATTGAAGAGGAGGATCGCCCATAGAGATACCCTAAGAAACGAGTACCACTAAATCTTGATACGAGCTCTGGGTAAAGATCCTACCAGGTTGAGGAAGAAGAAGATGACACTGTTGAGGAGGATATGGATTCTGAGCCAGAGGACACTTTGGCATACCTGGAGACAGACTGACTGAAAGGTCTTGCTAAGAATCCTGAGGGAACTTCATATGGAAGGGGTTAGAGGAAGATGTAGATCACACCTATTTGTCCTGAGTGCATATCAACGAGAGTTATCTCCGCAAGATATGGGTGTGAGAAGGTAATAGAAGACCTAGGCATTAAAGTAGAGGTGGAAAACAAGTTGAAAAGACTAGGTTTATGGAAAGTGCTTTTCATGGCACAAACCACAGACATGGAGTTGACTCAGTAGTTCTTCACCACATTAGAGACGGTCAAGGTAAAAGGAGAGGAAGTCATGAAGTTTTTAATGTTCAACATAATGCACACATTGACCTCTTCTGAGTTGAACTGGATCTTTGCAAAGGACCCGAAGAAGCCGAAAAAATGAATGATGGCTTAATTGAGAGGGAGGTTGACTTAGACTATGGTGACTTCTGATATGAATTGATAGGGAAGTCAGGATACACTGTAGGCAAGTCAAAGACGATGCTGATCAACAATCCCCTAGAAAGATACATACAAAAAGTCATAGCCAACACTATTGTGGGGAGGTATGATAATCAGGGTAGCATTTTACAATAGGACCTCCTTGTTTTACATGGTATAAATAAGAAATTGCACATCAACTTAGGGTCACTCTTGATAGACCACATGAGGCCAATTCCCTTCAAAAGTAGAACTCCATTTGTTATGGGACGGATCGTAACCTCAATTTCTATATCCCTAGGCTTTGATGTCACTGGACTTAAGGAGGCTAAAGGAGCTCAATTTGTTGATTTAAAGTACCTCGTGCACTCTCAAATGATCACAATCAAGAACAAGAGGATGATGTATAATATGAAATCCTTACCGACACAAAAGTTTGAGCTACCCTACCATGCTTCCCAACTTCTCTCTACCTTGGGGCCCCCAGATTTAGAAAGAGAACACATTACGCAATGGGAGAGAGACAACCCCTGGGAAAACTTCAACCCCGCTGCTGCACAAGAAAAAGTAACAGAATAAAATGTACAATAGTAAGAAGAAGAGGGAGGAGAGTAAAGAAGATAGTCCTAAAGGATAAGAAGATGGGATGAGGCAACTGTTGGTATGTATGCCCTGAGAGCCAATCATGGGATGATTGGTGGGATACATTAAGATTGATTTGATAAACATCAAAGGCAAGCTTCCAATTCTTTCTGGTTCTGTCATATGAGATAGTGACAGAACATATTGTATCTCTAGAG
The DNA here is from genome assembly GCA_963693085.1 of Alisma plantago-aquatica. Classification (NCBI taxonomy): domain Eukaryota; kingdom Viridiplantae; phylum Streptophyta; class Magnoliopsida; order Alismatales; family Alismataceae; genus Alisma; species Alisma plantago-aquatica. The sequence goes on along the minus strand of OY856413.1, from coordinate 1,108,159,765 downwards.
AATGACAGTACTCAATGATGTATGCCTTCTGGTCATGACCTGAACGATGAGATCATATGGATGCTAAGAGTTTGTACATTCTTGTTATGTCCCTAGTCGGATGTCATTGTGGAAGGTAGATAGACAGCAATGACACACAAGACTAGATTGTGGTGTTGGTTGATGACAGAATCTCATTAGTCATGATATAGAGATATCAAACCAAACACATAGGTACTTGTTAGAAAACAAGTGTACTGGACAGACCCACTGTGAGTTTGACACATGGAACCATGACATGGTAGTCACAGTCAGTACTCATAGTGATGGTGGTGAGTGTGATTCTTTGACCTAAAATCACTACACTCAACACATGTCGTTGGGAACACTTTGACATCATCAAACGCAGTCCTGAAACATGGGTTGTTATAAAGGTGATGATTGGGTGGCTTTGACACATGGGGCTTTTGAGGGGTGAGTGATAGATATGAGATTTGTCCCTCCTGAGGGAGTTTGATATATAAGGCCACTTGATGAGTAGGATTGAGATAGGCATGCACACGCATGTGTGAATCAGTATGTGATATTGATGTCATACATATCTCGTTCAATATGCTCTGAGATCAAGAAAGTGAATGAACGTTGACAGGATGACTGTTCCATGCCTCGAGTTCATTCGGGATATCAGTGACAAAGGAATTATACATTCGTTGTAACACCATTCACGGATTGTAGGATTGAAAGTTGTTCTCCAACTTTCTACTTTCACTTGGGTAGCATTGATGTGTGACTAGGCACCGCTCTTTGCTTGTGAAGTCATAAGTGTTATGGACTTTCACTGCCAACGTGAAATGGACCTACAGGGTCACACACATAGGATTTAACCTGGAAGAGGAGTTTTGTCCACAAGCAATGTTTAGATTAATTACTAAAGGAGTTTAGTAGTTCAATTAAACACTCAGTCAATTGATAACTCAATATCATAATGTTCAAGGTGTTGGACACATTGATTGGAGTATCGGATTGATTGAAATCACAATTGACTGATTCTGCACAACCTGTACTCCCAACCGATCGGCTCATGAGATGAACCGATCGGCTCAGCTTGGTGAACCGATCAGCTCAAGAGGTGAGTCGATCGGCTCATGGAAAGGGTGAACGATTTCTTCAAGTGTTGAAACGATCGGTTAAATTGTTGCAACTGAGCAAGTTGGGAAAGTCAGATTGGTGAGAATTTTTCTTTCGTTTCACTTGCCCAATTTGATTGGGAAAAGGATTGGTATTTGATATCAATTAGAAACAAAAGAGGAAAAGTGAACCGACCATTTCATGGGTCCCAACCGATCGGTTGAGTGTCAACCGAATGGCTCAGATCCCCAACCGACCATTTCAGAAATGAAACGATCAGTTCAGGTTGCAAGTTGGTTGCTTTTGTGGAAAATCTCGAACCCTTCTACTCCTTCTTTTAGTCTCGCATTGCCTGGGATAGAGAACCATGTCCCATGACCCTCCTATATATATAGGGGTATTGGGGGCTTCTCAAAGAACAACTCAGTGCAACCCGTTTCTTTGCAAAGTTGTCATTCTCTGGTTTTGGTAACCGTGAGAGCCCGAGCAAGTTCTATCCGAAAAGGGAGGTACAGCAAGGGAAAGACAACTGCAGTTGCAACTGGCAGCAGGAGAGTGTGTTGGCGACTAGTACGTCAACAGGAGGGTGCGACTCCTTCCAATTCCTTGTGGGACAAGGAGATTGGAGTTCCAGGTGGTCTGTGTGGACTACTTTAGAGGCGGGAGGTTTCTGCCGCTCAGGAGGACAACTGTCAACCCCGACAGTCTGGTGAGAGGAGGAGTCGTCAGTCCCAGTGCCACCAGGAGCTGCACAGACACCGTCCAAGACCGGAGTTGAAGACCGCGCAAGGAGCGAGGTATTGTCACCGAGCAAGCCTCGGGACAAGGTATGATTCCACAAACCATCCTTTCCTATTGTATAGACATTGACGTGTTTCCTTGTTCCGGGTTTGGGGGAAAAAATTTTGTTTCCGCTGCCTTCTCTGCCTCCCCTAAAACCCAACAGTGGTATTAGAGCCATGTCAACTGCTCTATATTTTAGTAATATCGATATGATCGATTTTGGTTTGTCGCCTTTATTTATTGCATACGATGCGAATAAAATTGGCTTTATGCATGTCCAATCCTAAATCCACAAATCCCAATTACATATATGATATGTATTATTAATGCACTCGATACACGTCGCCCTTAAATGAGTTTTGTGGTGGATGTATAGCGTGGTTATGGCCAATAAACCCTATCTGTGTATGGTTGTATGTGGTTGCTTGCATCTCGGTCTGCGCACCGATCTTCCTTCTCCTATTCCTGATGTAACTTGAAATAATTCGAGATTTCTTTCCTACCTTTGCTCCCCTCGAATGTAACTCAAGGTTTCTCTTTTTACAATGTAAAATATGATAGAATTTTATTTCCTGTTATGTCAAAGAACGGAGGACATCTGACGACAGCTGAGACGATCAGTTCAAGGCGTGAACTGATCGGTTGACGTTCCAGACGATCGGTTCAAGGAGTGAGCCGATCGGTTGATGACTGGTTCGAGGAGCAAGACGAGCGGGTGGCGGCCATGATGAGATGCACGACGACCAGGAGAACCGATCGGTTGGAGGAGCCAACCGATCGGCTGGTGGCACCCAGACGACCGGGCCAGAATGAGCAAGTCAATCATGTGATGAGTTGATGTACTCCAAAGGCAAAGCATAGAGTTCATCTTGTACAGGTTGCATGTGATGTAGACCTAGATGACCGTGATTCCTCTTGGCTCGAGGAATCACATTAGGATGGCCATAATCATCACTTTTATCGTTTTGCATGTTTTCTGTGGGATATAGCATGTATATGATACGTACTATATATTGTGGTGATTGGATATGTATATAAAAACCAAATCCCTCGTTAAATATTAAGTTTTAGATGCCTTCCAAATGCGACACACGTGAAAAGCTTGATCAACCAAGTGTGGGTACGCCCTAGCGTGGTGCACCATCTATCTCGTGGAAGAGTGAAGGATGAATGTGTGGGTCTGCCCTAGCAGGGTGCATATTCATCGTGTTTGCTTTGGGTCAGACTTAACAAGGTGACCTAGATAGGATCTAGCACCTTGAGGCATGGAGATTATCATGGCAAGGAGTTGCATATGACATCTTATCAAGAGTTTCATATGATGCAATTGGCAAGAGTTTCCTACCTGAGAGATCTATGTTGTGGGTGACAGCCCTAGCTGGTCCATGACTTAGAGGATTTCAGGATCTTGCCCACTAGAAGGTTGTACGCTGCAATCTTCCGAATTGATGGTGAGGGCTATCAATTTGAACTAAAATAGTGGGAGTGATAATTAATTAAAGGCCTAATTATATCGTCAAACTTTCAAATCAATCAAATAAGTCAAAAAGAGTTTTGGACTAAAATTGCATATTTTCCTTTTGTAGCACAAATGACAACAAACAACAATCACTTTTCTTTGCGATCGGTCCTTGACAAGGACAAGCTAAATGGGACAAACTTCCACGACTGGTATCGGACATTGAGAATTGTTCTCACTCAAGAGCGTAAGCTCTATGTCCTGGATACTCCAATTCCATAGGAACCCGCTCCTAATGCACCAAAGGCAGAAAGGGATGCTTACAAGAAGCATTTTGATGATGCCATTGATGCAAAGTGCTTGATATTATGTTCTATGAACCATGAGTTGCAAAGATAGCATGAGAACATGGGTGTCATTGAGATGATTCAGCATCTCAGGAACATGTATGAAGATCAGGCATGACAAGAGAGATATAATGTCTCAAGGGCACTGTTCAAGTGCGTCATGACAGAAGGAGATCCAGTTGGTCCTCACACACTCAAGATGATTGGGTATGTGGAGAACCTGCAGAGATTGGGATTTCCACTGAGCCAAGAGTTGGCTACTGACGTGATACTGCAATCGTTGCCAGAATCCTACAGTCAGTTTGTGATGAACTACAACATGAAAAACTTTGATAGGCCACTGTCAGAGTTGTTGGGCATGTTGAGGACAGCCGAGATACAGATGAAGAAGGACAACCATAAGTCTATGATAGTGATCACGGGCAAGAAAGGCAAGTCCAAGCGCAAGGGCAAGGGCAAAGCTAAGAAAGGTTCTGATGCTAGCCAGGAGCCCAAGACGTCTTCATCTCTCAAGGCCAAGGGAGGCGTAACCAAGAAAGGAAATTGCCACCATTGTCAAAAGTCAAGACATTGGAAAAGTAATTGTCCTCTCTATCTGGAAGAACAAAAGAAGAAGGAGGCGACTGATGTCTCTACTTAAAGGTGTCATGAAAGTAAACTTGTAACACTTTTTGAGGTATATGATACCAAGATGTAAAGTGTAAAGCACTCATAATTGGGGCAAGTGTTGCCGCCATAGATAGGAGTACTTTAGTTTATTTTCAGCCTATAAGGCATGTAATACAGTTATGAACTGCTATTTAATATTTTCTAATAGATAGAAACACTTTATTTTTGCATATTGTGTGACAATGATGGCAATTAATAAAGTTGAGTTTTCAATCTTAAAGATATGATCTTTGTGGAAATGCCTTATTTATCTTGTGGTATTTGATATGCATAAGATAAAATGATACTTAAAAGTTATAGATAACTCAAACAATCAAATTAGCATCAATCATGAGAAATTCATTTCTATTTTCCATGTGATGGATAAATCTAGACTCTTTTGGTTATAGAACCAATAAGAGACATGAATATCTTGGACATGATTAATCAATCTTCACTAAAGGTAGTGGGAGAATTATTATCCTATTAGGTATGATACATTTGATGTATTTACATACCTATTGGAACAAATGCTAATACTTCAAATGGTGTTTAGAGAAATACCAATATGAATATCTTGAAGTGTTCAAAATTATCATAGATGAAGTGCAAATTTGGTAAAGTGTTAATTCTTGATGAGATCAATGAATGAAATACTTGGACCAAATGTTTGAGATCCTTATGAGTGATTATGATAATGTATCATAGTGAACTCATGATTAAGGCATGGTGATGTCTAAATCAAGAAGGAATCATACTCTAAGGAGTTAGAGAATGGTTATCAAATAACTGAATTATTCTTAATAAAAGAATACCCCACACTAATAAAGGATATTAAGAATCACAAGGAGTTGTGAGTTCTTATATCCTTGACAGACACACCTCAATTATCTATGTGATGAGTTGTTCATATGATGAGTCAACTATCTTGATGAATATGAGGAACCAAATTTTAAGTTGTGGTTTATGACCATTACATCCTAAATGACTTACATGTGAACCATAAGGTATGACCTTGATGGTAGCACCCATTGCAATAAATCCATAAGTGCAAATGAATCTTAAGTGTTAAGACGCATGGATAACATTTTGAGAAGGATGATGCTTGTTGATTGCAACTTAATGACTGAGACATTTGGCATATGGATACTAAAACCACATTCCTATGAGGAATAAAACAAGGATGTGTACGTGAAACAACCTATAAGGTTTATGAATCCACTAATGAAAATGAAGTCTATAAGTTACAATGGACTAATCAAAGTGATTGATTGAGTACAAGCAACTCAGAATTGGATCTTTACTTTGATGATATTGTCAAAGGGTTTGACTGATATGTCAAAGATAAAGAAGGGATTTGTGATTTAGTGGGAGCGTGTTCATATTCCACATGTTGATGTGAAATGGAAATGTTATAGAATGGAAATCCAAAAGTGGAAATTATCTTTAAGGAAGATAGAGATGTTTCCTATGTGATAGGAATAGAGATATATAGAGATAGTTCTTGAAAACCTCTTGACCTGAAAAGAGAAAGCATACATTGGCAATCTATAATGAAAGGGTTCAGTATGCACAGATTCAGTGGGAGAAAACTTGTCCATGTTACATGGAGTTAGTATCCCAAAGACAAGTGTCCAATTCTTATCAAGAATGGGAACACTAAGAATAGATATGAATCTATCATGTATGTAATCATCCCATTATCTTGCATGTATGGACATGGCAAGAATAAAATGCATTCATCATCTTGTATGTATGACATGGCAATATGATGTGCTCATCCTGATAACTCGTATGTGAGACATGATGAGTGGATGTATGTCTTCTTCCAGTAAGAGTTACTGGAATACCATGAGAACTTGATAAGTACTTGAGAAGTGCTGGTTCTATGGAGATAAGGAAGAGTTCAATGTAAAGAGTTACATTGATGCGAACTTCCGAAAGGACAGAAAATTAATCACAAAATATATATAGGATATATAAAAGTGAAAGTTTGTTAATAATTGGATGTGTTCCAATGAAGTCATTTAAAAGGAAATGCTGAGTATCTGTGTGTTAAAGAACATCAGTGGATACTATATGGATTTGGAAGTTCATGAGATGAACTTATAGATATTCCGCTCATTGATAACAAGTATGGAATCCTTGATCATGCAAAGTGGCTAAAGGTTAGAAAAGGAATACTAGATCGCATATTAAGGCAACTCCATCTCATACGTGTGACTTACAGTGAAGAGATGTGAGACATGCAATTTATACTGACTTTGGCAAGGTGTTGCCATAACTCACTATGGAGGCACAAGAGCACAGTAACATGTGGGACATGTTTGAAGATTACTATGAATATGATTCAAGGGTGATTGGCTAGCAATGCAAGTGGGAGTCTGTTGGTATGTATGCCCTGAGAGCTAATCATGGGATGATTGGTGGGATACATTAAGATTGATTTGATAAACATCAAAGGCAAGCTTCCAATTCTTTCTGGTTCAATCATATGAGATAGTGACAGAACATATTGTATGTCTAGAGAATGACAGTACTCAATGACGTATGCCTTCAGGTTCATGACCTGAACGATGAGATCATACGGATGCTAAGAGTTTGTACATTCTTGTTATGTCCCTAGTCGGATGTCATTGTGGAAGGTAGATGGACAACAATGACACACAAGACTAGATTGTGGTGTTGGTTGATGACAGAATCTCATTAGTCATGATATAGAGATATCAAACCAAACACATAGGTACTTGTTAGAGAACAAGTGTACCAGACAGACCCACCGTGAGTTTGACACAGAATCTCATTAGTCATGATATAGAGATATCACAGTCATTACTCACAGTGATGGTGGTGAGTGTGATTCTTTGACTTTAAATCACTACACTCAACACATGTGATTGGCACACTTTGACATCATCAACCGTAGTCCTGAAACATGGGTTGTTATAAAGGTGATGATTGGGTGGCTTTGACACATGGGGCTTTTGAGGGGTGAGTGATAGATATGGGATTTGTCCCTCCTGAGGGAGTTTGATATCCAAGGCCACTTGATGAGTAGGATTGAGATAGGCATGTGCACACATGTGTGAATCAGTATGTGATATTGATATCATACATATCTCGTTCAATCTGCTCTGAGATCAAGAAAGTTAATGAACGTTGACAGGATGACTGTTCCATGCCTCGAGTTCATTCGGGATATCAGTGACAAAGGAATTATACATTCCCTGTAACACCATTCACAGATTGTTGGATTGAAAGTTGTTCTCCAACTTTCTACTTTCACTTGGGTAACACTGATGTGTGACTAGGCACAACTCTTTGCTTGTGAAGTCATAAGTGTTATGGACTTTCACTGCCAACGTGAAATGGACCTGTAGGGTCACACACATAGAATTTAACCTGGAAGAGGAGTTTTGTCCACAAGCAATGTTTAGATTGATTACTAAAGGAGTTTAGTAGTTCAATTAAACACTCAGTCAATTGATATCTCAATATCATAATGTTCAAGGTGTTGGACACATTTATTGGAGTATCAGATTGATTGAAATCAGAATTGACTGATTCTGCACAAGTTGTACTCCCAACCGATCGGCTCATGAGATGAACTGATCGGCTCAGCTTGGTGAACCGATTGGCTCAAGAGGTGAGTCGATCGGCTCATGGACAGGGTGAACAATTGCTTCAAGTGTTGAAACGATCAGTTCAACTGTTGCAACCGAGAAAGTTGGGAAAGTCAGATTGGCAAGAATTTTCCTTTCGTTTCACTTGCCCAATTTGATTGGGAAAAGGATTGGTATTTGATATCAATTAGAAACAAAAGAGGGAAAGTCAATCGGGAACTGGTCAGGACCACGAACCGACTGGTTCAGAAAGTGAACCGACCATTTCATGGATCCCAACCGATCGGTTGAGTGTCAACCGACCGGCTCAGATCCCCAACCGACCGTTTCAGAAATGAAACGATCGGTTCAGGTTGCGAGTTGGTTGCTTTTGTGGAAAATCTTGAACCATTCTACTCCTGCTTTTAGTCTCGCATTGCCCGGGATAGAGAACCCTATCCCATGACCCTCCTATATATATGGGTATTGGGGATTTCTCAAAGAACAACTCAGTGCAACCAGTTGCTCTGCAAAGTTGTCGTTCTCTAGTTTTGGTAACCGAGAGAGCCTGAGCAAGTGCTACCCGAAAAGGGAGGTGCAGTAAGGGAAAGACAACTGCAGTTGCAACTGGTAGCAGGAGAGTGTGTTGTCAACTAGTACGTCAATAGGAGGGTGTGACTCCTTCCAATTCCTTGTGGGACAAGGAGATTGGAGTTCCAGGTGGTCCGTGTGGACTACTTCAGAGGCGGGAGGTTTTTGCCGCTGAGGAGGACAACTGTCAATTCCGACAGTCCGGTGAGAGGAGGAGTCATCAGTCCCGGTGCGACCAGGAGCTGCATAGACACCGTCTAAGATCGGAGGTGAAGACCGCACAAGGCGCGAGGTATTGTCGCCGAGCAAGCCTCGGAACAAGGTATGATTCCACAAACCATCCTTTCCTATTGTATAGACGTTGACGCATTTCCTTGTTCCGGGTTTGGGGGAAAAAAATTTGTTTCCGCTGCCTTCTCTGCCTCCCCTAAAACCCAACAACAACATCCCATCTGTAGGAGCCTTCAGTGAATGCATATGATATGTTATCCATCCATGCACAACTTGAAGGTATCCTGAAGACACAGTAGGACATGCAGCTCGTCCAACAATACATGTGGCTGGACCAACAATAGATGCATCAATAGCTCAAGCACTTGTACCATTACCACCATCTGCAAGCACAGTGAAACCTCAAATGGGGGTGAAGACTTCTAGGGTGGTATTTCAAGATATCATCAGACCTACCCCCCCACCCAGGACACATATTGGGGCCATTATTACCAGTTCCCTCCAGCTCGTCTAGGTCCTCCACCTTCTCAACAACACCAGTCAGAGCATCTTGACCAGCCACAGTAGGGAAACATGCCCTTTGACCCACATCACCAGCCATGATATTCACCCTACTAGCCCTAAACTTGAGTTTCATGTTGAGGACAGAATGATTCAAAAGTTTGGGGTGGTAGGGCGGTATGCACCACCCTGTCTTTATCTCTAATTGTGCTTACACTTGTCCCACCTTATTTTGAAATTGCTTTATGCCACTCTTTTTAGTGTAGATTTCTTCTTGTTAGCATGCATTCATACATGTAGTTTAATTTCATGCATTTTTGCATAATTTTTCAAAAATTTTGCTCTTTTTGCTCTTCCATGTCATACATTACATTTCCATGTAGGTTTTGGTAATTTTTGTGTTTTTTAATTAGGATTTGTTGCTTTATGCTTTAATTTCTCTAAATTTTGGTTCAGATGTGATTGATTGCAAATTGGCACCATTTTGGCCAATTTTTCCCAAACTTGTATGTTCTTGCCTAAAAGCATGTTTTAACTTAATCTCCACCTTTTGAACTAAAATTGTTGATTTTGGACAAATGTATGGCACATTTTTAGAGTTTATTTCTATATGGTCTTAATTGTTGACCTTTTTTTTGGAATAAGGTAAATATATTACACCAAAAGGGGGGTATAGTTGGAACTATACATGCAAAGCAAGGAACCCTAAACATGAGCCCAAAGTAAACTATACATGGGGATTAAATACAAAAACCCCAATATGTTCGTGTGCTAGCATTAAGGCTGTACAAAATGTCTTTTCTTATCTTCACATGCCATTTGAGCTCTTTAGCGAAGTTGTTGATGAACATATTCTGGCTTGTCTCTTTCTTGTCATGTAGTCTTATATTCTTTTCATTCCAAACAAAGTAGCTTAGACCAGTGAAGCACATAATGGGAAAGCTTTTCAAAATGTTGTCATGCTTGAACTTAGCTTTAGCCCAGGTGATTGCGTCAGTTTGATTATTAGGAACCATCGATCCCAAAACATTCCTAACACACATGATCCTCCAGACCTGTGTTTTCCACCTACAACTGAAGAACAAGTGTTTTCTCATCTCATTGGTCTCCTTTCAAAGACAACACTTCTCATCAATAAGAATACCCCAAGCCACCATTTTGTCTAGGGAGGGGAGTCTGTTAAGAATGGCTCTATAGCAAAAAACACTCCATTTAGGGTAGTGTGCGTGACCCCAAATGAAGGCTGACCAACCAACCACAGATGAGCTACCTGTATTAGTGTTGATCAGCGGTGACAGATTATTCGTAATCCAAACACCATTCAGGTCAACACTATACAAGTGTTGGTGAGTCTCCACTTGTATACACATCATGCGCCATATGCGAGAAGTTCTGCACCTGCTCTCACATATTAAGTTGGAGGCATATTGTTTCTTCATCCAGATAGTCTAGAAGTTCAGTGGGGAGTTGATCAACCGGTCCACTCTCTTGGCATTGCTCTTCTGCATTAATTCCTCTGCATCCACTACTTGCAATCCCCCATCTAAGAAAGGTTTTGCAATGACATCCCAAGAAAATCCATGATTTTTCCCAGTCCATAAGAACCCTACAGTGAGCGATCTGAAGGTATGTAGAATGGGGTTGGGGATAGCCCCTGTACTAGTCTAGAAACAATCCAAGGCTTGTAGAACTGACAGGATCAAGACCAGTCGGCCAACCATTGATATCCTCAATCCACTCCTAGCTTCTATTCTAGCTCTGTAACTATCCAGGAAGCCTCCAAAATCTTTGGACGATATCTTGCCAGCATGAGCGGAAAACCCAAATACTTATTAGGAAGCCTACCAACCTGTATGCCTATCACATTCTTTAATCTACCTCTCCTGTTGTCATAAGATTTAGAGAAGAAAGCTTATGATTTAATTGAACTCACATACAGCCCTATGAGTTTGCCAAACTTGATCAGAAGAATCTTATACTCCCTTATCCTTCTCATATTGTCGGATGAGAATAGTAGTACGTCATAAGCAAAAATGATGTGTTTCAACACCTTGATTTTGACTTTGTAGGATTTTATCAACCCATTCTCTTTAGTTGTATTAAACATCTTAGTCAGACCCTCCATCACCAAAGTGAACAAAAGAGGGGATAGGGGATCACCCTGGCGAAGCCCATTAGATGATTTGAAACATCCCCGCTAGACAGCCATTAATGAGGACAAACAAAGAGCATGTTTCAACACATTGCTTGATGATATGAATCCACTTCTGGTCAAAACCCAAGGAATCCATTACCTTCCACAGATACTCCCAGTTAACATGATCGTAGGCTTTACTGACATAAATCTTCATACAAGCTTTAGCTGTTGACTTCTTCATATTAAAATCATTAAGGAATTCAGTAGCCAACAACGAATAGTTAAACATGTTCCTGCCCTTCACAAAGGTGTTCTGATTAGGAGATATGACATGGGGTAGCATGTTCTTCAATCATTTAGCAAGCAACTTGGAGATAGTCTTATAAAGCATTGAGCATCACACTATAGGCCTAAAGTCATTCATTTCCTTCACATTGTTGTTCTTGGGGATCAATTTTATGAATGTGTGGTTCATAGCTCTGACCATAGAGCCACCATCCAAGATACAATTCACTACAAGACATATATCATATTTAATTATAGTCCACATCTTATGGAAGAAGTGATTGTTGAAGCCATCAGGCCCATGGGATTTGGAGTAGTGAATAGAGAAGATTGCTTCTTTCACTTCATCTTCAGAGGCACCCCTACATAGAGCCGCATTCATTTCCTCTATGACCCTATCCGTAGGGAGACAATCTTCATCAATAGGGTAGTTATGGTCATTATTATATAGCTTGGTGAAGAACTGAGTAGCCAACGCAGCTACATCCTCATGTCTATCGACTATTTCACCCTTCTCGTTAATTAACTCGTACACTGAATCCCTCATCTCTTTTTTCCTTATGACAACATGATAACTTTGAAATTTTGATCGCCATCAACAATCCATTTCAGTCTACTTCTTTGCTAAAGGCAAAGTTCCTCAGCTTTCTCTAGCTTTTTAATCATGTCTTCACATTTCATTTCATCTTTAATGTACCCCTCATCCACGTGATTCAACCGCAGGTTCATGGCAGCCTTGTCGTACTCCATTTTCACTTCATGGAGTAAGTTGGGTAGATTAACCTTCTCTTTTGACCACTTCTTGAGAACCTTCTTAGTGTGCTGGAGTTTTTTGAGGACCCTGAAGAGTGGGTTCCCATCAATATGAATTGAACAACAATCTTTGACCATGTCATTGAAGCCATCCCAATCACACCACATATTGAGGAACTTGAAAGGGCGAAGGGGTTGACGGGATTCATTAATATATACCTTCATCCAGGCGTGATCGCTGAAGATATGGGACCCAAGTCTGATGGCCACATTGGGTAGCACATCTAGCCAAGCGTTGTTGATGAAGCCTCTATCCAGGCAGCTAGAGATGCGACCAGGAGGACCTTGTTTGTTAGACCAGGTGGTAATGCCTCCAATAGTGTTAACTTGATGTAGCCCAGCTTTGTCCAGAGTCGTATTGAACTTGTTAAGAATTTTTTCAGGTACCATTTTTCCTCCATACTTATCACTAGTTTGTCATGTGTTGTTGAAATCACCCAGTACAAGCCATGGTATTTCATCTTGTGTTGTGGCTTCCAAAGTCGGACACAATCTGTCACAGTTAGATTCTAAGTTCTCCCCATATATTGTAGATAGAATACAAGAGAACCCTCCACGGTTGAAACAAATCATTGTTACCATCTGATTTGTTGAACTAATAATCTCGATCTACCATCTGAGGGAGTTCCACCCTATGTCTATTCTTCCTCCATCCACCTTGTTAAGATTGGATATGTTCCACCATTACACAGGAAAAAGGGAATTCACTCGTTCAGCAATGACCCTTTTGATTCTTGTCTCAAAACAAAAAACTACCTTTGCTTGGATATCATCTAGAATCATTTTTATTTTCCTCTGTGTCTTCGGTAATGATGCCCCTCAGACATTCCATGCCATGATCGACATCTAACTTTTGGTGTTGGATGACCCTCCTCCTCCATTTTCGGCCTTGGGTCGACCCTTGGTCTTGCTTGCTGCACTCCTTATATGTCTTAGGCTACGACTATGGGTTCCACCCTCATCAATAGGGGTGTCACCATCATCATCTTTCTCCAGGGATGCAAATTGATTCACCATAGTGATCGTTGGGGTCTCAACCACCGTGGCAGTCACAACCACCTCTGCAGTGACAGTCACGGCATTGACCATAGTGTCTTTAGGCCTCTTCGTCATACCACTGGTTTCAGTTTCCTCACAACATTATCCCTCTTCAATAACTATGGTTTCCTATTCAACTTCCACCACAACCTTTCCTTTGCCTTTATCAGCAGCCTTCAGTTTCTCCACTCTGCACTCCAACTGCTCCTGCTCACATCTATTGATACCGTACTTACTAGCATATCTCTTCGGAGGTGTGTTCCTTCTCTTTTGTGTCCTTCGTGTGTCAGGGGCGACAATGGGAGGGTAAGGTAACGAGTTAAGGCTACATTCACCTAGGAAACCACCATTTCCATGACCAAACACTTTGCACTTGTCACAACGATCAGGTAAAGACTCGTATCTAACTTTTATTTCCCATTCACCCCAATCTGATAGTTCAACCATGATATCAGGTGGAGGTTCCTCATCGGTAGCAATGTCAACACAGAAGCATTCACAACCACCATTGACCCATCGACCCTTCTCTCGATGGCTTGCAGTTCCCCTATAGCATGAGCAAGAACATTGATCGCTCTAAATGACCAGTGTTTACCCACATCGGATAAAGAGACCCAAACTGGGGCAATTTTTTGGGTTGTGTGTCGGATGTCAGCATCAGGGGTCCATCACCTAACTAGGACCAGCTGGTCTTTGAATAACCAGGGTCCTCTATTCATTGAACTCTTCAGATCCATCTCATTAGCGAACTGAGCTAAGATTAGGCCATCGGTAAGGCTGAAAACCTCCAAATAGCCTCTAGGTTCTCACCATCCATCCTTTGAGAGGAAGGACATTTACCGAGGTTCCCACAATTTGAACTATTGCAGAGAACCTATGGTAGTCATCCATTTCCTCCATAATAGGTCTGGAGAATTCCATCCACCTTCTCTTATCCCCCTCCTTCTAGAAAGGCTTCTTTGCATCATCGGCAATGCTCCCACAAATGTGCATTGATGGTCCTTCCAGTGCCTTCACCCAATCTCTTTCCACTGTAATGTCTTCTCTAGGGGTGCTCCACTTCTCAGTCACCTTTGTGGAGTCTAGCTTCTCAGTAGAGACAACATCGCTTACCTTCCCAGCTGGGTCAGAGGCCGACGGTGCCAACCCACCCTAGAGATGGAACAGAGTGGGAATTTTAGAGAGAGAAGCTAACCCTAGATGAAAAAGTGGTTTTTTGATTTCCTTTCTAACACATACTTGTGCATTAGATTCTACCTTGGGATGCAAAATTTTAATTGTTGACTTTTTACATGTGCATCACCTCTCTCAAGTTTGTGAATGTCTTGGTTGAATTGTGAATTGAGCAAGCTATAAACGCTTAGAGCCTATGGAATCACATGATATAAATGTGAATCTCATGTTGTTCGATCATGTGGTGTGATATCATTTGATGAAGTGATGGATAAGTTTTCATGCAAGAGATTTTATGTTGAGTACCACACTAATGACCCCTCTTTGACCTGACTCTTCTTTCACCATTTTCATACCTCTCTGCCTCATGGAAGGACGCCTTAGTGCACATATTTAGCCTTGGCCACCTCTAAAAGCTTGGGGTGGCAATACCTATGTCTCCCCGTTTCACTCTATCCACTATATGCTCTACCTACACCAAGGGAAAAACAAAAGAAAAGAATAAAAGAAAAAAGAAAATAAAAGATGCTCCTATTTAAGAGCATCTAAATAAAGAAAAGATGAGTGTGTAAAAACACTCTGATCTCTTACCATAAAAATTTCTTCCTCTTTTATACCCATTGATCTAGAAAACATCAACTATAGCTCACTTTACCCTTTCTATAGCAATGTGGGTCATTTGGTGTGGTTTGAAGCATAAGATTGAATGGATGAAAGTGAAACAACACTCCTAGTCATAACTGATTAATGCCAACATGAAACGGTTTACCGAGAATTACATGAAGGACATATGGAAAGCATGTGTATTTTATACTCTATATTTGAAGTTTGTATGCTTAGTTATCTTATCATGATTGATTTGTGAAAGGGAGAGGAGAGAGGTGAAACACATGCACTTAGTCACTTCTAAGACCATTTAGTCAATATTCATCAATTGCAATGCATTCTATCATTCTTGTTTAATTGAAAAAATTGAAGAGATATTAAGTTGGAGCATACTTGAGGATAAGTATGTTTTAAGTTTGGGGTGGTGATGCAACACTATTTTAGGTCTTCATCGTGTGTCATTTTGCATGATAATAACATCTGAACATCGTAGAACACAATTTATTTCCTCCAATATGATCTTTTATTCCAAATGCACTTATGCCTCCTTTTGTGTGTATTTTAGGGCACTTGTGCATGCATCGAAGCATGGGAGAGAGATGAAGAACGTCTTTGGGGTCTTACACCCCATGGGTGGACCTATCTCTTCCCCGAGCTTCCCTTGGATGCACAAGATCAATTCAAAGCAAAAGGAGGCTAGATGAAGAAGTTGAGGTGAAGATCAGCACCAAGAAGCCCCAAAAAGGCTGTGGCACATCACCATGGTCGTAGGGAATTATGTTCTAATAGTTATAGGGAAGTTTCTCAATTTATACATGAATGACCATGACTGTGGTCATCACAATGACTATGGTCATTGAAGACCCCACGGCCGTGGCCAGTGCCTTACACCTCCCTCGTGGACAATAACACAACTGTGGCTATTTATGCATGAAAATCCCAAAAATCAGTAGGGAATTGGTCCAAATTTACACATAAATGACCACGGTAGTGGTCGTCAGCACGACTGTGGCCCTTGAAGGCCACCTCGCCTGTGGTGCTCACCACGCCCGTGGTGAGCTGAAGACATAACGACTTCAGATTGACCTCGCTCGTGGCCTCCTCCTCCAACATGGTCGTGGTATCCCACACGACCATGGTACCCTCTACCCACCATGACCATGGCACCCCGCCATGGTCGTGGCCACCATACACACTTGCACTTCCAACTCCACTTTCCACCTCGACTGTTCCACCATCCACGATCATGCCATGAAACCCCCACCACAGCCGTGGCACCCCAACACGGTTGTGGTAACCACCTAAACCTAGCCATTTTGCCACTGATTTTCCCACTTTGTCCCTACTTACCCTAGTGCTTCCACCACCACCTATATATACATAGGTGGTGGGCACAACACTAGGTTAGATGCCATTACTCCCCTCCACCTACTCTAGAGCATTCATTGCCTCCTTCCTTGCATTCAACCCATCCACCCACCATTTCCACCTCATTTCCACCATAGGAACCTATTTTTCTAGGTTTTCTACCATAATCCCCTTCATTTTCATGCCCTTCACCCACCTTGAAGGAGGGAGGTCATTGTACACAGCTAGGAGGTGAACAAGAAGAAGCTACTTAGAGCTCCATGGAGTCCTATCCCCTTCTTCTCACTTCTTTTATCTTTTCTTTGAGCATGTCTATCTTAGATACCATGTTGGGGGGAAATAATTTGTATTGAACATAATTTCATTCTATGATGATTGCCTCTTGATTCTATCTCATTATCCATTATCTTGCATGTGGTTTGCATTTTTAAACATAAATTGCTTATTTTGTGATGCTTGATGACGCTTAGCTTCTAGGGGAAGTTGGAATCTATGTGGCAATCGTAGGAATGGCTCCTAGGTCCAATTTGTGGATCCCTAGCTAGCCTCTTTTATTCCTACATACATATCTCTTCTTCTACAAGTGAGTGTGTGATCTGAGTAGCTAGTGTAAGTGTGATTAGTGTGATTTCCTAAAGTTCCTAAAGGCTAGATGGCAAGTAACATGAGGTGAAATACCCTCATCTCTAATCCCATGCCTACCCATGGCTATGAATTTACCTAATACCACTTACCCTACAAACCTAGACTTGCCAAGTCTTATTAGAATTACACCTAGTCCTTGTTCTCCAACTAGTAGTATAGGGTATATTCTAATAGCACTTGCCTTGTTGTTTGGTTTGGTAATCTAAATTGAAATGTGAGATTTGCATGCTTTGTTGACCTTCCCCCAACTATTATCAAGTTGCATTCCCAAACGGCCCACCTATCCATTATATTGCTTAAAATCCACTCTTGCCTTCTTAGCTTGTTTATGCTAGTGTAGTCAATTGTGTTTGTTAATTCTTACCTAATTGCCTAGTTCTATAGAGTTAGTTCCTGCTCAAGCAGTTAAGCTTGCTTGTGTGAATTTGGGTAATTAGCAATAACTTAGGCTCTTGCTTGTCTAATTTCTTAGCTTGCATCTTAGTTGACAACTTAGCTTGCTAGTGTAGTATAACTCATTGCTCTAGCCTAAGTGCTTGCCTTGCTTAGTTTGATAGCCTTAACTTGCTTAGAGTAATATAGAGTGTTTGTTAACTTAGTTTCTTTCTTTCTCTTTTTTTCTTGAAATCATAGTGTAATCAAACCAAACCCAACTTTAAACCCTCAAACCCTAATCTCCACTTTAGGAACATAGCAAACACAAACCTAGCTCTAGTGCCCCCTCTCTCCCTGAAGACCAACCCTAATCTTACCACTAGTCTATACTACAGCATGACTCTGTGTGCTTGCAGGTACATGTGATTAGTTGAGTCTGTGCGTTGGACTAGGTCCGTATACATATTTTAAGAGATCATTGCAATTTCCCTTAGGGTTGCATCTAGCCACCTGTAGCTGGCTGGTGTGTGGCCTTGAGAAGAGTCGCACCACCAACAAACTCCAAGAAGCTTTCTTCCCCCTTCTACTATAGTCCCTTTAGGTCTTCCATGTTGGGAACTTAGTGTATATTCCAAGCATACTGGTCAATAAACCTTTTGACCATCTTGGCCCAGGTTGTGAAAGTTTTCATGACTTACTTCTTGTACCATCCTAGGGTTGGATCTATGAGGGTTTGTGTGAAATACCATATCTGCACCTTGTTATCATCATAAACCTCCACCATGTCCGAGCAGTACGCTTTGACATGTGCCATTGGATCTCCCTTACTAGAGTACTCATAGAACTTAAGCATGTCAAAATTTTCTGGTATTTTTTCATCCAGGAAATGACAGAAGTTGGTCAAAGTGTTTGCATTTGTCCATCTTTTTTATAGTCTTGTTTTTCTATAGAATATCATATAGGATAGATTCCATGATGGCAGGTTTAGAAGTTGTAGCTTCTTGGCAGGAAGTCGCCATTAGTATCACTAGTAGTTTGATAGTTGTTGGTGATGTCATGTATAGTACTGATAGGATTCCATATGTTTCCTTAGTGTATGGGTTATAACATGAGTTTGGAGGTGGATATAATGAATGCATGAAGGGAAAGGATCCTCAAGCATTCATGTATTGTTTTTGAAGCTTCATTGTGGTGTTGGCTGTCTCTACATCTCTAGGATCTTCTTTTGTGGCTTCAAATTTCTCTGTCTTCTTTGTCCTCTCAGCTTCACCTTTGGGGATCAAGATGGGTGTCATCTCTTCCGTAACCACAAGGTTTACTTAAAAATTCACAAATAATGGACATTGGTACTGCTCTAGTTGAAAGGGTTTAGGTTGAGGTTGATGGGGGTTCCACATGACATACTAAAATAATGGCATTGATGAGTTGGCATTTGAAGATCCTTGTCTAGAGAACCATGCATGACACCCTCTGGTGTAGCCAACTCTTGGAAAGAGCAAAAGGTGGCATTTTTTGTCTGGTCTAGTATTCATGATTAAGGGACTTCACATGCTTCAAACATCATTGTGGCTTTTTTGAACTTCTCACCTCTAACTAGCTTGTTCTATCTGTTGATAGTGTCTCCTTGGCTGCCCCTATCGGGATTTTGGTACGCAACTGCTGCTTCCAATCTTATGGTTTGATCACTTACAGGACCAGGTGAAGTGCTAGCTGCTTGACATGCATGTGACATATTGAAATCCAAATCAATAGGATTCAAAAGTAGGGTGTAATACCCATGCTAGAGAACATCATGTGCTTTGGGATGCATCCCTCTACGCACATAATGACTTCGGGACTTCCCCCTTTGGTTTAAAGAGATGCAAAAAATGATATTCCATGTTCTTTAATGATTGTCCTGCAATGAAGGATTCATATGATAGTTCTTTCTCTTTTCTTAAAATTTTAAATGATGGGGCATTCCTTTAGCTTGGGTGAGATGAATTGGGTTTTTTTAGCCTTAATACGAGATGCATCTACCAATGTCATGGCTGGGTGAATTAACAATGATATGAAGTAAGATGATAGATTGTGTCGCAAGTCTAGAGAGCTGTGATGTTCTTCAAGGGAGCATCCTAAAAGGAATATTTAGATGATGGGGAAGGTTGGGGTAGGGTCGTTGATCAAAAGTAAGGATCCTCTGGTAGTCTATTGATTGTGTTCAATCAAGCCCTTTCTTGCTTATGGTATCCTCGTCCATGGGGTTTCCAAGCAAAAACCCTTGGGCAATATCCATGACACCCTATTCTCCTCCTAAATTTGTGAGTTCCTCATGGGGGTCCTTTTCTTTTAGAAATGTTAAGAGGTCAAAAGAGAGGGAGCCATGTCTTTGCATCTATTAATTGATGATGAAATAAAGTGGTGGTTATGGTTTAGTTTATGGTTGTAGTTCAGGACCACATAGATATAGGCATGAAAGGGGTATGGTGGTCGAAATTTAGCTCATAGTATACGTTTAGAGATATTGTCACATCCTTGAAATCTGTAGATTTCAAGCCTAAATGAAATCAGGGAACATATAACAAAGAAGTGATTGAGGAACCTTAGATTGATGATTACAGACCCTAGACTCACAGAAAATGATCAATCTGAGTATATAATGTGCTTTTGAGCATATGGGTTCATATGACTCTAATATAGAGTGCAATGATTATCAGAGTCTTGATTTGTAACTAGGGGTGTAATAAACCCTATGGACCTTATGAGAAGACTTGAATATGGGCCTTGGGCCTAGAACTCTATACAAACCCAAAATAGTTATTTAGGGTTTACAAATGAGTCCTTACAATACAATTTTATGGAAAAGAAATAGCATGTTTGATATGGGAAGGATATCCCACAAATCCCACACTACTAGGTATAGATGGGAAAGGATATTAATGAGTTTATATATTTGATTTAAGGAATATATTAAGACAAGAGTTTTATAGAAAGGAGTTGGCCAATTCTAAAGAAGAAAGGAATAAGTATAATTGGGGGTTTTATGTTAAGAATATATTTGATCGTGAAGGAAGATTAAGGCAAGTGGATCCGATGGTGAATATGTATAATTGCCTTCCTTTCCTTTGGAAACTAGTATACGAGTGTCTTTTCTCTCTTTTGTCTATGGGGAGAAGGAAAGTCTTATCGTATGAGGATTGCCTCTCCTTTGCTTTCAATCCTCTCTTCCTTAAACCACTAGGACTCCTCATGTGATTTGTATATAGATAGGATCCCCTTGAGCCTGATCTAGAGGGAGATATGAATCCACTACAAGATCAGGAAAGGACCTGCATAGGGTCCCTATCCCATTTACGTCATCTTGAATAGGCAGGAGTGGTAGGATTGTCCCCCTCCATGGAGTTCTCGGGTCGTCACTACAGGTCATGACCCTGATTGAGGAGGAGGCGGGTCGAAATTGTAGGCGTTAAGAGGTGGCTGCTACAAGTCTGATGCTTCATCTCCATCTAATCCACCATCATGACAATGAGGAACCCAAAAGGGTTATGCTGTGGATTCCAAGGAGCAAGAAGGGTGATACAGACTCTTGCGAGGATTTCAACTACTGGTTATGCTCATCATATTCCCAGGTATGATCCTAAACGCTACTCTCTGTCAACATCCTGCCGCAACCCTAACCCAAAGACCCTTTCTCTTCCATCTTTGATAACCATCGATCACCCAAAGGGATCTCCAGGTCTGGCGATCCACCGGGGTCGCAGAGACTTCATTTGTTGCCCCAGGGCCATGAGTTATGGGCTCGCCACCTCTGTGTGCCGACCGCAACGTTAAGCGAGCACCTACGAGACAATTCTCGTGAGGTTAGGGGTGAATTAAGGTCAAATTATAGGGATACCCCAGCCTATCAACGTAAACCTGAGGGGGTAATAGGGTCTTTGACCACTAACTTAAAGGGGCCACCCGCATGGAGTGCATGGTTGATATGGCCGCTGGCCATTGGCCAGAGCCTGCTCACGTGGCAAATAGGAAAGGATATAATAATTGGTTACTCGTTAGGCTACGATTGGCCAGAGTAAATGTATTCATGTTAAATTTTACAAAAAATTATTGGTAACTCTGATGGGGACATATAATGTATGAAAATTGATCAGGATAACAAGAGGAATCCAAATAAAATAGTTTGAGAGTATATTTATGCTTCATGTTCCAAAAGTATATGAAATATGTGTTGTTATATGATTTATAGAAAGGAATATCTAGATTTACTTAAATACGATGCTTAATTGAGTAGATTAGGTTGTGTTGAGCTAATACCTGATCTTGTTATGTATAATGAAGAAAATACTTGATAACATTGAATAAATGAAGATTCTATATTGATAATCTTATTGATGATGATTTAGGGTTTTAAAACCAAGGTCGACATATTGCTATGATCTAATGTTGATAATGTGATCTAGGTATCATAAATAGTCTAATATGCCTAAGATGATGAATAGCATTTAACCTAATATGCATAACTAGATTTGTAATCTTAGAAACCAGGATATGATGGAATTAGGGTTTGTAACCCTAATCCCTGGTCCAAACACGAGACAGCCCCAAACCCTCGTTTAGGGTCACATCTAAATCTGATTAATGTAATGTGAATACATGGGATTAAGAGATGCATTCTATCCCCCTCTCCCATGCCCGTGGTAGAGGTCGAATGCCCAGGAGGGTGGTAAATCAAGGCATGAAGACACATATGCAGTATGTATATTTCAGATTGAATACGTTGTTGTTTTGATGTTTGGATGCACACTTAAAGTATATGAGATTTCTGCATGGTTTCTGCAATGGCATGAGGTATGTGGTTATGCTTATGAATACATGAATGAAATTATGAGTTTGTCGAGGTTTCTGGATGAGGTTGAATGAATGATAAACTTCTTGCTTGTTTATTTGCTTCTTGCAAATTATAAAGTTCCTATGAGTATCATGTAAAGTAAATAATAGTATTCTAAACCCAGGGTTAAACTGATCTTAAGGGTAATACAGATGAGCCCAGGAGGGACAGTTATTACAACTGAGGTAGTAGACCATATATGGGTTAGAATATGAAAACAGGTTTATGTTCTTATGTGCAAATAACCGATGTTAGTTTTATATTTATACTTGTGATTATTGGATGAACCCACAAACCAGTATAGAAATATATTGACCGCATATTTGTTTGTTGGCATTTTTGGTATTAGGTATACTTGATTCGTGGACATAAGGTTAGAGATAAACATGTTGAAGACACTAAAGTGGTTTATGAAGGTTTAGATATCATGGTATATCATCATACATGTACACGTTAACTCTTTCTAAAAATTTATGTAACTCCTTAGAGGAGCTTTTTATGCAAACATGTAACTATTTGTTCATTAATGGAGATTGTTTACTATTCTGTATTATTTCTTGAATTTGATCCTGAAATTTATGAGTAATGATTTGCGACTTTAAGGTCTTTTGGACACTCAAAAGTGCGGGTCGTTATAGATATAAACATGAAAGGATCTATCTAATCTAGTTTTAGCCATAGTGGATGACTGTGGTAATGTGTGGACCTGATATTGACAAGTGATATCTCAATCAACTTTGAAGAACTATTCGACTTGTCATAGTCTTGCAATAGGTTACATGAAAAAGATCATTTACTTTTTAATATTCACTTACTTAAGAAATGGCCATTTTATTTTGAAAAGAATTGTTGAACCTAAAAAATATTGTTTTGATTTAGAAATCTTCTTAATCTTAGAAAGGTTGTCTGATCTAAAAAGCTTATTTATCTTTCAAACATTATTTGATTTAAAAAAATGTTTGTAAATATTTTAAAGATTGTTTGACCTAAAAAGTTTCTTAATCTTTGAAAGATTTTTCTATCCAACATCCTTGCAGGATAGGCGTCGACATCATCAAGGATGACTCTAGCAGAAGGTAGCCCAAAAAACAACACTACGGTAGGCGATGCCTTCTACACTTTGGAGGAGATCTTGGAGGAAGAATCAGACTTCTGATCGTATGCTTTGACATGCCCAGTAGTTTTAGTTTTTTTTGCTCATGATTATCATCATTTAGAGGCTTGTTATAGGGGTGCCTCCCCATTAAACTATTTCCATCATAGTTTTATATTTCATCTTATCCTTAGATTTGGTTTGTACCAAAAAAAAAACCTCCTAGGTGCTAGCCTGCCTATCTGTAAGTTTGTTTTCTTAGAAATGCATGACCTTTTAATAAAAAAAAATCTTTGAAAGATTTTTTGAACTAAAAATATTGTCAATTTTGAAAAAGTTTGTCAATCTCAAAAAGATTGTTTAACCTGAAAAGCTTGTTAATCTTTAAAACATTGTACGATTTGAAAAGATTGCCAAGTTTAGAAAGACTGTAAATCTTAAAAAGATTATCTGAATTAAAAATATTGTTGGATTCGAAAAGATCATTAACATTAAAAATATTTTTAATCATAAAAATGGTTAATATTAAAAGGTTGTTAAACTTTAACATGCACACAAAGTGTTAAAGATAATCTTAAGTATTTCAGAACAACAAGAAAATGTAGTTAAATAGAAAATGACCTCCCTTTTTAGCCCATGAGTTTAGCTTCAATTGACGTCCTCACTCGAGCAAGACCTACATAGGAAGTGTTGGTACTTGAATTCAATATGGAAAGATGTACTCATCAAGGGGGTTATCTAGGTTCAATGGAAATGGGTACTACTCTTGATACATCTCATGACTATTGCAGACATAATCGATTGTGAGTGCTACGAGAGGGAGTATTCTCAAGGCCTTTGAATCTCCAACTTAATGTTGTGCCAGTATCTTTACTAACACCATGCATCACTTCTGAGGATTTAATGTAAGGTTGGCACCCATTCCATGACACGTGGATTTGTAGTAGGAGTATAAATTATGAGTGTAAACTTTTAGTGTTTTCCAAAGCAAGACCATAATAGAGGACTATAAATGACAAACCACAATAGATAAGAAAGTAGTCATACCATTACTAGAGAAAGAAAAGAATTTGTTTCTCATCCATATAATTTGTTCATCCTTTCCAATATAAATCTTTTTAAGAAAAACAAAAGTTAGAATGTAAGGTGAACCTATAGCCCTAAATAGGAAAGCACCCCCAGAACCCAAAAATAGAAAATAAAAAAACATTGAAAAAGGGAAAAAATAAAGAAATATGAAATTGTGATAAAACACTAACCATGCATGGTTGAGGGACCCACAGATCACCTCAATATGGGAGCCAGGAGCTCAAGGATTGCAGTGATGCACAGACTTGCACCCATGTCAAAAGAAAAAGGAAAAAATCAAAAGACAAAAGAAAAAATAGACCTAAAATGCCTACCGTGTGAGAAAGATGGGGAATTCAACTCAGATCATCTTGGCAGTCACTAGAGAAGTTTCCATTCTATCACACCCTGTCCTAAAAATATAGTACCATATGTTTGACATATGTGTGCGGTAGTGAAACTTAGCTTGATGGTCGCATGGAGATAAGAAATAAGGTGTTCGGAGTTGCCACCACGTTTTATATGAAAAATAGGAAAACAGGATAAAACATCAGGAGTCCATGGTGGAAAGATGACTTGGGATTTGAATCAGATAGATAAAAGAAAAGAATACAAAATAAAAGAAAAAGAGAAATCCAAATCTGGTGATCTCATTATGAGAGGGAAAGGACTAACAACCTGTAATCATTGGTTGACTTGTATTGTCATGTTTCAAAGTATTTTGAAAAGAAGTAGTGCTTTTAGGTTAAGATAAAAAACAATAAAGCCATTTTTATTTGTGAGCAGGCCTTTGGGACTGGATATATATGCATACTTCTCATAATTCCCCTAATTAGTTGTGTTGTGGTCCTAATCACCTAAGGACTTCACACGACGGTGATCCCTCATGGGAGATTTAGATCGATGTGTAGGAAGCTTTTGAGGATGATAAGAATGTATGAATTGAAGAAAGATCTAATCTTTTATGAGATGAAATGAATAGAGATATGCATATAGATCACATAATTAGTTTAAGAAGATATGAACTGTTATATGCAGTAACAGCAGTTTGAGAAGTAGTTAGTCATTCAGAATATCATTTTCATATCCTAAATATATTTAGAAGCAAATGGTGTTAGAGGAAGGATCCTATAATAATTAATAATGTAGAAAATAAAAGAGGGGGGAAGTTTGACCCACTATCTTCATGACACTCAAAAGGGACCCAAAATATGATGGATATGGAGGTATTTATAAGATAGAATTAGGGTTTGGGGTTCTAGAAAAATCTTCTGGAAGAAGTGGTGGATCGCCATGATGTACCATGAGGTGTTGCATGTGGATCAAGGTAATCTTCCACATGGTTCGTGGCAGATGGTTTTGATCCATCATGGACCGGGCTAGATAAAACATATCTTCTAGCTTTACAATTATTTCAGAATCTTTAGGAGAAAATCATGGAAACCTATGAATTTCAAAACAATAATGAAAGTGAGAGAAATTTAGGGTCATCCTTCAGATTTATAAAGAAAAAGAAATTGAATATCTATGAGGGAAAAGGAATATCTTATTGAAGGTAATTAAATTGGGCAATTTATGAAAAAGGCTTTACACATAGAATTGAAGAGAAAATAACATTTATAGTATGAAAAGAAGAGTTTTTCATGGAAAACCCCAAACTGGATAAAAGTGGGAAAATGAATGGCTTAAGTAGGTGGAAAATGTGGAAAATTTGGATAATTGTGGGAAAAATGATAACATGTATGAAATGCCGAATGGATTACATCAGTAGAGAGAGAATCAACATCAATCAAGCACTTCTACCGAGTGAGAAAAATGGGGTCAATACATACCTCATATGAATTCTAACTCACATGTATATACTTAATAATATAGGACTTCAAGTAAACTTTTATGATCCCACAGTCACTACAACTATTGTTTCATTGAATTCTAAACACTAAGGAACTTATATGGTGACAAGATCATCTAAACTAACACAAATTTAATGTTTAATAATCATGTATATAACTTATTTTTCAAGACAGTTGCATAAAAAGAATTGTAGTTGATTAGCCTAACTCTAGAATGCATGACTCATAAACTTATATGAGATAATGATGTGAGAGTTATGAAAATATGAATTCACTAAGATATAAAATCTTGGCCTATACCAATACAATAGAGTATGACAATCCCACCTTCAAGCAGATGGCTCTTATCATAGTATAGATCATGATCTAACCCAAAGGACAACATATTTACAAATTGTTTTGATCAACATAACTCATCAGTGACTAGTATTTAACTTAA
Source organism: Alisma plantago-aquatica (assembly GCA_963693085.1). Taxonomy (NCBI): domain Eukaryota; kingdom Viridiplantae; phylum Streptophyta; class Magnoliopsida; order Alismatales; family Alismataceae; genus Alisma; species Alisma plantago-aquatica. The sequence goes on along the minus strand of OY856413.1, from coordinate 1,108,132,736 downwards.
GAGTTTGATTTTATTTGATTAAACTAAGCTTGAAAATAACAAAGAATGGATTGAGGTTTCATTATCAATGGATGGAAACATCATGGTTAATGGGTTTGGCCACCTCTACATATTGTCACTCTCTCTTGCATAATAAACAACATGAACATACACATGTTGCGGTCAGAAAAATTTCCTTTTTGGTGTTAGGATTAAAACTAGACATATATTACTTTATGCATGTTTTCGTGTTACCTAGAGATCATTTACATATCGCCTAAAAAAATACCTTCCAGAAGCCCTCATCAAGTGTTGACATGAAACAAATCCTAGATCTTAAATATGAAGTTCTCTATGTCCTTGATATGATAATCATGTGAAGAAATTGGCCAAATAAGATTTTGAACATAAACTATTTATTCCATAACACATAATATTTATGCAAGCATAACAACACTAGAAAGCAACAAACTGGATAGCATGGATACTTCCCTCACCCTAGTGAGGGGACTACTAGTTCACGAAAATAATAACAAGTTCACAACAAAAAAGAGGGAGATAGCCATCATCATATTAGAAGATGGGAAATATTCTATGGTGTATGAAAGAGTTTCATCAAACATGGATACAAGAGTGTCAACCAAGTAGCAAGAACATCCTTTGACATCTATCGGAGATGAACTAGAAGTTGTTGATATCCTTATTTATTGCATGTACTTGTCACAATGATGGCAATGGAAGGTGTCATCAATCTATGTCTCTTTGATATTAAGACCTTAGAACCTTGATGGAGGTGGAAGCAACACAAGTTGGTGTGTTGTCAACAAATAAAAACCACAAAATGAAGTAAAAATTGGATGCTTGGAATGTATTTGGCAGCCTGGAGGTCTCAAGATAGGGTCCCTTTCCTTAGGGACTTTAGATTGTGTTTATAGATGACTGCTAAGTTTTGGAACTGTACCAACCATCTATGGTGAAGTTGTCAGCTACCATGAATGTAGAGGAATGATTATGCAAGGAAGATGAGAGATCTCATAAAATGCAGACTTCCCATCAGTTTGTGAGGTTCATCAGTTGACGATCATCCAAAAATCCCATCAAGCAGTCAGTTGACAAGCGGGACCTCTGCTCCTACGTTGGTGAAAAATGAAGCTTAAGCATGCCATGAAAACAACTAAATTACGTGAAAACCCTACAAATTAATATAAATCTAATAAAAACTATGAAATATAATTATAAACTAAATGGGGAATCTTAACAAAATATTAGACCAAAAATGTAATTAAAATAGGATGTATATGCATTCCTCAGTTGTTGACACCTCATTTTTTCTCACTTGGAAGAAAATTACAATTAATGAAAATTCTCTATCTAATGATGGATTCCATCCCACTCTCCACCCAATTTCATCATTTATCCTTTTCTACATTTTTTCATGTTTTTATGCATACTTAATCCACCATTTTCACCCATTGTTGCCAACATTAGAGCTTTTTGTAGAATAACCTTCTTTTCAGTCTAGAAGTGCAATTTGCTTTTATTTCTACTTTGTATAAGTTATTTTCATAAATTTCCCAGTTGAATTATTTGAAGTAAAAAATGTTTCTTTTTTCAAAAAAATATTCAATTCTTTTGTCTAGATAAATCTGAGAGATAATCATGAATTATCCTTTTCTACAAATTTCTTGGACTTTTGCCAGAACATATTTGAAATTATGGGAAAATTGAGAAACTAATTTTAACCATCCAAGAAACCCGATGGATCCAAACCATGTTCCACATACAATATGGCATATTGCATCGATCTGTGTGCCCCACAAGTGTGGCACATCATTGTTATATGCCGCCTCTACAACAATATTCTACCTAGAACCCTGAACCCTAAACACATACTTTAAGTACCCCCCTATACACACTAGCACTCCTAGCCCCTTCCAAACTTCCTAAAGCTAGAGGATCGAACTGCTTCACTCTTTTATTTTCATATTTCTTGTGATCAGAGAATCCTTCCTCTGACACCTCCCGCCGTATTAACATCTTTAGAATGGTAAACTGCTTTAATTATTGTACCTAACTGCTACAACTATTGTAACTAATATGGTCAACTACTATATTAGATATATAGTTGTTGCATCTAATTTGTCCAACGGGTGCATCTGATATGTTCAATCATTATAATTTCTATTTTCCTATTAAAAGTGTTGATATTGTTTACTTCTAAAAAAGTTAGATCATTCTGTTAGTTTGTATCTTCTACTCATCATTAAATCCTATGCATTTGTCCTAACTACCCATAAGGGATCTCTATTGTGGGAGTTCTTGAGCTGATTAGGACCCCAATCCACCTAAATAATAGGACTTTAGGGAAATGATGGAAAAGACACGACCATCTCCATCGCTAAAATTCTTCCAACTAATAAATATATTTTTCCTTTTAATTCTCACTCAATTGTCTTGAGCTACTCTCTTCTTTGCAACAAAAAGTGTATTGATGTCAATTTAATAGTGGGATGGGGGTGCTAACCCTTCCCCACTCGTAACAAGGCCTTTTTATTTGATCTCTAGATTTGTTCTTTATTTCCTAGTTTTTACCAACCCAAATCGGATGACAAATCAGTTTATGTTGGGGTTTCAACACTTTATCTTATTTTTTCTTGTTTTTTATATAAAATGTGGGTGGCGGCTTTGAACACCCATATATTATTTTCCATGAAACATCTCACTACCAAAAGGGGTAGAGATTTCTCTAAATATCTCTATTCCCCACTTTTCTAGGCAGGGTGTGATAGATTGGCAACTCAACTAGGGATGCTAAGAGGGTCTCAATGAAACTCATTTAATTCCCCCATTCTCCTTTTTTGTTCTATTTGTTTTTGGTCTGGGAACAGGGAGGAGAATCCCTCTGATAGTCCATCCTCTAGATCATAGACTGAGGTGATTTTTTGGACCTACTCCCCTTTTGTTTCTCTTCTTAGTTTTGATGGTTTTGATCTCATTCTATTTTTTCTTTTGTTTGTCTATGCCTCCTGCCAATTTAGGGGTCCGGCCATGCTTCCCTTATAAGGTTTTTTTGTTCGCTTCCCTTGTCTTAAAAATAAAATAAAAATAAAGGGTTAATGGCATATGTAGTTTGGAAACAAAAATTTGATCTTTTTTAAGAAATATTGTTGTTATTTATCTATTTGTGCATATTATGCTTGCATTCTTTATGGGCTTGCTTCTACAAATGCTAAAACCCTCACATTCTCTTTGCACTCCTACAAACCTATGTGTCACGGAACAGGTGCTAACCTCATATTGGACGCTAGAATTGGTGAAGGATTAATGCACCCCACTTTGGAGGAACCTACGTAACTACCATCACACTTCCATAAGATAGGCGACACACCACGCTTTGGAGTAAAATACTCTTGGTTGATCAATTTTTTCATGTCTACCACTAATGGAAAGCATCATAGACTTAATATGTTTGATTGAGGGACTATATATATATATATATTGTATCCAATCACCACATATATAGTACATATAATATACATTCTATATCTCACAACGTAAACATGCAATATAAACCGATACAACATTAAGTTGGATGTCTGAAGGCCTTGGAAGCATCCCACTCTCCTAGCACTCATTACTGATTAAGGTCATCATAATCACAAAGTGTATCGGGAGAAATACCCTTATCCATTGAACATGGGTTACCTCTAGAGGAGTGCCATCTACCCATTGAGAAGATAAGCACCCACCTCCTGTGTAAGTCATGTAAGAGTGAGGACATAACGATTGATCTAAACTCATGGACAATAGGGATGGTCATTTAGTTCCTATACATATCTTAGTTTTGTTTGTTGAGAATGTTTGAAATAGTTGTTAACTCTTTTCATGTAGATTAAAACAATATTTTTAGATACTAACAACCTCTAATCAATTTAATAATCTCACACCAACAAGCTTTTTAAAGATTAATAATCTAAAATAAAATAGTCTTTTTAAACATTAACAACCTCTAAGAAAACAATATATCTAAAGACTAACAATCCTAAATCATTCTTCTTAAACATTAATAATCTCAAACCAATCAATCCTTTAAAGATTAACAATCTCAAATAAAAAATCTCTAAATATTAAACAATCTCAAATCAAAACAATCATTTTAAAGATTCATAATCCTAAACAATCTTCCAAAGATTAACAATCTCAAAGAAAAACAATCTTTCTAAAGATTACAAATCTCAAATCAAACAATTCTTTTTAAAGAATAACAATCTCTAATGAAATGATCTTTTTAAGTCTCAAATCAAAACAATGTTTTTAAAGATTCACAATCCTAATAAATATTTATAGATTAACAATCTTAAATAAAAAAAAATTATTTTAAAGATTAACAATCTCTAATCAACAAATCTTCTTAAAGATTAACAACCTCAAAACAAAATAATCTTTTTAAAGATCCACAGTCCTAAAAAATATCTTAAAGTTTAACAATGTCAAATCAAAATAATCCTATTAAAGGTTAATAATTCCCTCAAAAGTCAAATAACCAAGTCAAAAGGATCAACTCATTTTCCTCAATCACTAATCCTCTAAGAGAATGAGCACTCTCTTTCCAAAAGGGGAGTCATGCCCTCAAAACCAAGTCGAGTGGGATAGTTCTTCCACAACGAGTAAGATTTCACTTGTCATTGTGAGGTTTTCCCCATCCATGGTCATGGATTGTGACCTTAAACTAACTTAGCTTCATCTTTCAAATACTTGTTATGTCTTGGAGTATGACATAAAACTAGACAAAGAAGACACTTTATCTTTAGGGTCTCAAACAATGACCTAAAACTATACCACTTAGCTTCTTTTATGTTTACATTTAAGGTACCAGACTATGATCTTAAACTAGATCATCTTGTTCTTTTTATACCCAAATTTAGGGTCTTGGATGATGACCTAAGACTAGATCATGACCCATACTCGTCTTCGTAGTCGATAAGGAGAAGAGAAGTCGAGGTTGCCTCCCCGGTGACTACTCATAGAATCCAAGAGTCAAGAACCCCAGGAAAAACTCATCAAACAAGAAGAAAATTAGGATGCCATGGATGTTGCCAAGTGTTTCAATTTGGTAGCCCCCTGGACAAGTAATCCATAGGGAAAAAAGCAAGTGATTGAGAACACTAACTACACGAGTGAGGAATACCTTAATCTTGATCAACAATTTAAAATCCCAACCTCCCATCCTCATTTGAAATTATTCTTTTAGGACACTTCCCTAAGAAACATCATGTTGAGGATCCTTTCATTTTCTACCATAGCATTGACAAGCACATATCACACCAAAGTGAATAAACTCATCTATCTTTCTCTTGATAAGGGAATGTACGACCACCTAAAAATCGACTTTAAAAACATCGTAGGTGTCTTCCATTGTGAGGAGGTTGCAAGAAGTCAAGAGTATTCCTTTTCATACACTTCTTGGGCATGAGGGGGAAGTCTTTATGATTTCTCATCTAAACTACTATTTTTGGTGGGACCATGTCCCCAAAATACACAAAGTATTTCTCATGTAATATTATAACCTACTTTTGAATCCCACTAATGTGAATTTCAAGACATCAAGGGAAGGTCAGGAAGCCCTTACATCACCCTGTCTCTCCAAATAGCACCTAGATGATCAGAAATAGAAGTATGGATTGTCAGTCTGATAGTGGCACCAAGGGAGATGTTGTCCACAAAAAGCATGACAAATATGTAGGGAGTGGAAAAGCACAAATAAGGTGTGGTGGTTCCTGAGACATCCACCTCCTAAGAAGTTCCTCTTTAGGAGCAGACAACCAACATGCTCTTCACACCTCCACTGAGCTTAGGATATGCAGGATAATGGCATTATCTGGGGCACTAGATTGGGAGCTACACATGTCAGGTCAGCAATGTCATTCTTCCCATATAGCATGTGGGATCCCTCCTACCTCAGCCAAAATCATTCCTGATAGGGACAGATCATGGTCCACCATTCACAAACGCTGGAGGAATCCCAATAGTTTAGAAAGCAATGACATATATATTAAGTCCTAAAGGAGAAACCAAAAGGGAAAAGTATGATGAAGAAATTGCAGCCACAAAGGTAGATCCCTATGTGGCCCAAAAAACCAATATTGTCTTGAAAATTCAAGCACAACATTTGGATGGCCAAGGATGAGTCCCCAGAGTGCACTTTATGTATCCACCACCTCACTCCTAGTACAACCCATATAAAGGAGGAGATTATAGATTCCTATCACCCATATACATGGTGTCACTGATGACGATCAGACCTCTAGTGCTACCAGTGGTGGCCACATTCTGAGAAGCTACATCATAGTAACCAACTTCTATATACCCCTACTTCTCAAGATCTTGTTGAAGATCAAACAACTATGTGGGAATAAATATAATGATAAGATGTTTAGCAATTTTTGCCACTTCTTTGATGGTCCTTGAAACCCTAATGTTAGTAATTGTGACTCTTAATGGCTTTAATTATTCAAATTCATGAATAAAGTTGATATATGATGTTTCTAAGCTATTACAAGTATAAAAGTTCCTAATTGTGGATAAATACCCTTAATATAGTAATTAGGATTTTCTAAAGGATAAAGGTGGAATTAATGATAAATAGAGTTCATATGTGAATTAGATCATAATGAATTATGATATGTTAATCCGAAAGGAACCAAAAGATGATAAATAGGCCTAATGACCTTGTAAAGAATTAAAAGGATAAAAATTGTAGTTTTAATGTAAAAGAGGCATAATGGACTTAATTGATGGTTAATTGGGCCTTTAATCTGAAATTAAGGTTATACGTTGTTCAAAGGTAACCTTATATCTTTCGTGAAGAATAGATGAGAGAATTAGGGTTTGTGAGTAATTGTATAAAGTTAGGGTTTAAAATAGTAAAAATGAAGAGGAACCCTAATTGCAATAGAAACCCAAAAAGTGGACTAGAAACCCTAGGAAGCGAGCTAGGTTTAATAGATCTTGATGGCATGATTAATGATAGGAAAATTGGGTGCATATTTCAGGATCAACTTGTGTGCTTGATTGGTTTCTTGCTTGGTTGAATTATTTTTTCACTCAAGTCATCTTGACCGGTATGTGGTTAATTATGGTTAATCGCATTAGTTCCCCAAAGATTTTCTAGATGATTCATCGCATTGAATGCAACCTATCAGTTTGGATGTTCATACTTGCAAATCATAAAGTCACTATGATTATCACAACAATAATAGAAGTGTGTATTCTCACACCTACATGCCACCCTGATGGATGATGCCAAAAGGTCAAGCCCAGGAGGGAAGACCCATCGGCACCATGAGTGGTGAACCCAGACACCGAGCTCGGGATTGAGAAGGCGGTCTTTATTGCACGACTAATGGGCACCATGAGAGGTGACCCCAGGCACCAAGCTCGGGATTGAGAAGGTGGCCTTAAGTCATTGGCAAAAGAGAAACCCTAAGGTGGGTATGCCAGGGTTAGGGAAAAAGCGGTGGAGAATGTCACATTGAAAGCATAAATTGGCTTGTTAATTACCTTGATTGTGATAATTAGATTGTTAGCCATATTTGTGAAATTTTGGTTATCCCCACATACCGACATATTCTTATATGCTGACCGACTTTTTGTTTGTCGGCATTTTAGGTGCAAGATTGAAAAGGACAAATAGTAAAGTGGCATATGTGGAATTAAATAAGAATTAAAGTACAAAGGAGGATTAGTTAGAATAGACTCCAAATGTGGATATAAGTAGATATCCAAGTTTTTGAAAAGGTATGCAAACTTTTATTTTTATACCAGTTTTTAGTTTAGTCTAGTAGAATTTGATAGTTATTATTGATTATTTGCCAAACCTTTGATCCTGTTAATCAGGATAATGGCTCTGACCTTCGGGTCTCCCTTAATTGGGGGTTACTGGGAGGCGGGGTCATTACATTTGGTATCAGAGCATAGGTTCCTCATTTAATCTGTAATAATTATTAAATTTTACAAACTATGTAGAACCCAAGGGAGTTATTAGAGGATTTTCCAAAAGACAGAGGTGTCTAGAAAAGGATCATGTCTAGGGGTAGCAAGATTTTCCTCCACACCGCTAGTCAGAATATGAGGACTCCCGAATCTGTGTGACTGCCTGGCCGATGTTTTAGGATCTGAATAGAAATAAGATACCTTTAGGACTCTCTCATCCTGTTCATCCCTTCTCAACTCTAATACTATTAAGGATTTTAAGGATTAGGGTTTTCTCTCTCTTCCTCACTCTCTTAAGGTATGGGTAAAGTTGATAAGGTTTAAGGAATCCTCCACCAAATTAATGAAAAGCATGTAAATAAGATGTCATGGAAATAAGCTTAATAGTTTAAGCATAAACTAAAGAATAGATGCATGCTTAGGTCGTATGACATGAGTTGCCATGCCCTCAGGAGAGACCTGAGGCTAGACCTTTGTGTCAGGAGGATGAGTAGAGAGAGTTAGTCTTGGAGGTAGATACCTCCACTATAGGTAGAGACCTAGCACATGCTCATAGGATGATGTTAACCCTAACCCTAAGTGAAGATTAGAGAGAGAGATGACACGATGAGCTAGATGTCATGGTAGATCATGTGTGTGAGTGGACATGCTTTTGGTTTGGATGCTCATGACATTTTGAGCCATGTGAGGTTGGATGACCTAGTGCCTTGGCGACCCAACCCTAGGTAGGGTCGTGCATGTTAGAGTGAAGGATAGCTCCTTCAATGATGAGGTTAGTAAAGAGCCTATAGAAACCCTATGGGTTTATGCGAGTAGGGCATAGGATGCACCCAGTGTACATCAGTAGTGTGGCAATAAGGTTGAAACCCTGGGTAGGAGAGTATGATGGATAGCTTATGAGATATGCATAAAGGGCTATGGATAATATTGAGAAAACATAAGTTTAACATAGAATTTACCCATGTAGGGGTACGCTTGTGAGCTTGATCCTTCATGGAAATAGGACCTCTAGTAGTAAGACTTTTTGTAGGGTTAGCTCTGGAGAGAGAGAGAGGGACCCAAGTAAGAAGGTTGGAAGCTTAGACTCTGAGATATGAGGAACAGTGGGTATGATGATACCTAAGTGGATGGTGGTGGTTGCCTCATGCATGATCCCTGGAGGCTGATGGTATCTTGCTTGCCTTTAGAGGAACCAAACCCTAGAGAGAAGATGAGACTGCTGGTACCTCTATTCCTATGGTATAGGTGTTTACCTTCTAGGGTTAAGAAGAAGAGTTCCTTAAGAACATGAAGAGGTCTAGTTACAGGTTGTGAGGCCTTATACCTAGTTGGTTGTCCTTGAGAAGGACTCCACTCTGAAGTGTTGCTCTCAGTGCTTTAAATCGATGAACTGATGAGTCCATCATCTTCAGGAGATTGAACCGAAGAATCCAGACCCTATTTTTGGGTGCTTTGGTCGCCGACTGGGAGAGTCCCCAATCTAACAGAACTCCTACATCGACCCTATATATAGGGGAGTGTTTGTGAGGGAATCGGTTCATCAACTATCTACCCTAGAACCTCCAATTCGTCAATCAACCCCAACCTTCCCCTTTACAAACTGTCGACCTCACCGGAAAAACTAGAGGCTGGTTGGCAGTGAAGGAACAGAGCCCGCCACCAATTGAAGGCACGGGTAGGATCGTGAGGTTCGAATGGATCTTCAGGACCCATCCTCTTGATCGCAGACGCATGAATGGCTGGAGTCAACCCCTGAGTTGACTCGGCTAGGGCTGCTCGTAAGTCAGCCTGAGGTTGAAGAAGACAAGGGGTAAAAGACCCCTTTTGCCCTCGCGGTTGCATTTACCAGGTAAGCGCATAGCTGTCTTTTCCTTCTTTTCAATAACGGGTGGGGTGCGCGATCAGGGATTGTTGGATCCAGCCGGGTCGAACAGATCATCAATCAAACGGCCCACATTTTTCTAAAAGTAATAGATAATTCAGAAAAGTGATTTTCTTTACAAAAATCATAACTTTTTCTAGGAAGCTCTGATTAGAAAATGGTATAAATGAAAGTTGTTTAGAAAAATATGAGGAACACAATAAAATTGGTTTGAGAACTTGAGTCTATTCCTATTTGCAAAAGCGTGTTAATCTAATGAAAAGTGCTTATGTATTATATTAAGAAACCCTAATCGAGAATATTGGTTAAGTTCATGTTGCTTAGTTAACGAAATTGAGTAATTGCAACCTATTGAATAGTTAATGACGAACTTGAACCTGATCTAGATGTTTCTTGCATGATTTAGGGTTTTTACCCCAAGTAAGAATGAGTAAGCACTTAGAAAACCTATTTGGGTATAAAGGATGAATCTTTAAGGTTTAATAGGTTAAACTATACCAAACTGAACCCCTTTCCTTGACATAACTTTGATGGATTTAGACTTTCCCAATATTCATAGCAATTCAGAATTCCACTAGAGATTACCTGGAACTCTTAATGACAATGGCTACATAGAAGTGTATACATTCAGATCTTTCTTTTACTATTCATTATTTACATCAGAGTCACATAAAGTGTGTACATTGGGACTACAAAATAAAAAAATAAGCATGAGTCCTCTCTACTCTTCAACAGAGGACATCTCCTGTAAGGAGTGGGACCCATATGTGATCCACTCCCTACTAAAATTTTGAAGAATAAAACCTCCAGTACAAACACACCCAAAAGATATGTTGGAGTGGGTGTAAAATTTTCAAATCTTATTAATGGTATTTGAAACAACCAAAGTTTAGAAGAGGAAGACAAATATTGACTATATTAGATTTTTCAAAAGATTACAAAAGTATATCATAATCTCCCACATAGGGTTTACATACATGTCAGATACAACATATGGATCTAAGTAGAGGAAAATCTAAGCCATAACAACTTTGTCTCCAAGCTTTAAACTCCTTAAGCTAAGTCCATAACTTCATGCCATGTCCTCCTTGTCCTTCACCTAGGGTTGGAAGCATACCTCAACAAGAAGAGAAAATAGATGACATCAACAAAGGATGATATGTGCATACTAAATAGAAAATTGATCAATTTAAAAGAATAAAGGACATCAAATATAAAAGGCTTCCCATACAAAAGATAAGGACCACCCAAATGGGTATAGAGAAAAGGAATTGCAATCATATGATAACAAAAGAATACTTGCCATTAATAAAACATAAAGATTGTGCCACACAAGCACATGTAAAGAATTAGGGCGCACACCCCATATCATCAACCTACATGCATGTGAGATAAACATAGCCCTAGAACAATATAACAACAAAGTCAGCCAAGTCTCACAAACATAGTAGAGAATGGTGTACTTTCCAATTCCCAATATATATAAATTTTAAACCTGGGTATGGGGCCACCTCCGTCCCAAAGATGATAGGAGCATATTGCCTCGAGCAGGAAATACACATCTTCCCAAAACCCAATGCAATTATACTACTCTAGTGCTACTAAATCACATAGCATGTTTAATGTAGAGGCAAGTACAAAGTATAGTCAGATTATACAAACTAGTCACCAAAAAAGTGACCAACATAATCATCCACCTCAAAGTGGGAATATAACAACAAATTGAGTTCCATCATGAACAAAGCATAAGAAAAGATCAAAAGAATGTCCAAAGATCAATAACAAATAAAAGGCACTTAACATGAAGCATATTTTCCAAAAGAAAATGATATGGTGTAGGTTAATGTCCATATGACCAAGAGAAAGAAGAAACATAGGCTAATTTCTCAAAGGAAAAATAGGAGATGCAAACATTCATTTAGAGAGAGAAATTAGAAATTGCTCAATATAGAAATAATATGGGATGCAATCATACCTTACTCAATAATCTCAATAGTCCATACTTAGTCCTAGATCCATGCCTAGGTCTCCAAAGCACCTATTAGGCATATATGGAGAATAATAGTTAGGTTTGCATTAATTATTCAAAACCCTAAAAATCGCCTTTTTACTATTATTGAATTAGGTTATCAACACTACATCATGTTTTACATTATCTTTTTCTGAGTTCAAAACATATTTTATTATATTTTTTTACTTTTAAATATTTAGTTATGAATTTTACAAGTCATTACTTAAATAGGAAAATATATTAAAATCACATATTTTCAACATTGTATTTTGGTAACAAAACCAGTACCATTAGAAAGCTTGTATTTTTCTAATTTTAGAACATATTTTACTTAATTTTTCTGAACTATAAATAATTAGTAATGAATTTTGGAATAATTGACCAATTAAGAAATTTCAATATGTCACATATTAATTCATTATCCGGTTTTATGTAAAATCCCTCATTGAGGTGGACCAATAATTGCTTGACATGTGGAATGTGGCATGCTCTGAACAAAACACGTCTAGTAGTGTAAGCATATGGTAAAAGACGGAAATTCCCTTCGACTTAGAATAGAAACTAAAACTGGAAAAAGGGTAACAGAGTACAATACTACCAAGCCATCGTCCTCTTGCCGAAACGATGGAACAAAGTAAGTCATTACTTGGCTCGGAGGGGATGGGGAAGGACTAAAATCTATAAGGTGGTCTCGTGCCACCACGATTGAGTTCTTAAGGCCAATGAGACTGCTGGAGATGAAAAATTGAGGGTAAAACCCAGCCACTCAAAGTCATTGGACCTTAGGGAATCGAAAGACCAAGAACAGAAGAGTAAAAGAGGTATTGATAGCATACCCTCACAAGCTTGAAATCGAAGGCCCACAAAGGAAATTCTAATGTCATGGAGGAATCCAGGGATATTTTTGTGGGGTTACTAAACTTGGAAGAGCACTGGCAAACTTTGGTGGCCAGCCATAAAAGGTGGAGTTCGGGTATATAAGAAGGAATCTAATAAGGAGATTTTGAGGGCAGAATCGTGTTTCTGTAGGTGTGCTCAATGTTTTGAAAAGGCCAAATTGTGGGTGCAAAGCCCTAGTTTTATAGGGAAACCGAATGTAGAAGATTATATGCCAACTGAGAGGGTCTGGGTAGAATTAGGGATGTAGATATCAAAACCCAAGAAAATCTAGGATGGAAGGGTGTGGAATGATGAGAGGATTTTTAAGGAAAGGTTGGAAAAGGAAAATGAGGAAATTAAAGAAAGATCGGAGGTGAAGAGCGAACACCAGTAACCCAATGAGATGATATAGAAGATAAAGAGTCCCCGAGAGGGAATTCACCACTATGGAAGCTATGCTAATCTCCCCTAGACCAAGGAGGATCAAGATACAATATGGGTTATGGTAGATCACCATACCTAGATGACATGGGAAAGAGCGAATATTGTCAAGGGACGAATCCGGTTGAACTACATATGAGATGGTTCAACTACACGAAGATGCAAGTTCTTGAGCTTCATCTAGAGATTCATTTCCATGCGATGGAAGTAGATGCTTGAAGAACTTGATGTTCGTACAGTTTATCACCTTAACTAATGGTTAGTATGACCCACTCTAGAGGGTCTGATGAGAGCATGTGTGCTCATTCAGGGTGATACATAGAGACAATTTTTGTCCTTTGTAAGATGTGATGATAACCACCATAGCCAGTATCAGGATGTAAAGAATCTTTGAAAGGGAGGTTGTGTCGGTCACCACTTCATTAAGATGGTGTTGGTGAAGGGACCTCACAAAGGTCAAAGGACCATAGTGTGTGCAGATGAAGTCGCTTTGGTCATGCAATGGCTGAAAGGAGCCCCGAGACGACATGAGTTGTATGCTGATGCAAAGTAGACTGACATGCAGTTCACTGTGGGAGAGTATGTGATGTGAAAATCTGACCCCTCTAAGCTATTGCTAAGAGAGCTGAGTCCCGACTGCATGGCCCATTTGAGATGGATTGGTGGAGATGGTTAGGTTTAGCATTACCCCTCAAGGTAACATGATGAATGATGTGTTCCACGAGTTCGATCTAGAGCACCATGTGAGGTACCCAAACCATGTACTGATGCCCTAAACCTATTCAGCTTTGTTAGAGGCTGAAATGTCCTGAGTCACCTATGAGGGTATGATATACCCAGGGTGAGAGAGAACTCAAATGAAAAAATATGAGATGATGAAGGTTCATGGGAAGCACCATGGAAAGGGTGAGGCCACATGGGAGCCATGATGGACATAAGAAAGGCTTATCCTATTTGTTTATGTGCCTAGTAGAATTTTGGGGGCAAAATTCCTATAAGAGGGGAAGGATGTTACAACCTCAATTTTGTATGTGTTTTCATAATAGAAATATAATGATTTTGTGAATTTGGACTTCATTGAAAAGGTTGTATGCTTTTCTTCAAAGAAAGGATTTCTTTGCAAATCTCCCTTACAATAGGAATTTCGTGGTTCCTATTAAAAGATTAATCCAATAATGGATATAAAAGAGAAGAAAAGAAGAAAAGCCTAGATAATGGAAAAAGATAAAAGATATTGAAGAATAAGCAAAATATTTTTGAGAAATACTTGGAAATATCTAGAAAGTGGCTTTAATGGTCACAATTGAATAAATTTCGTTTATCATAGCATTTTGGTTGCTTGTGAGATTTATTGGATTTTGAGCCCAATTATAAGAAAAATAAAAGGAAAGGAATTTATCTAATAAAAGGAATAAGTAAGGAAGGGATAAAAAAATAAGAGAAATAAACAAAGGAATATTTCCCCAAAATGGGAATTCGTGCCGTTAGGATTTCTAGAGGTCCAAGGTACCCAAGATAACAAGATAATGGCAAAGGGAAAAGAATTGCTAATTAATTTTGAATTAATTTATGGATAACTTGGGAGAGAAGGAAGCCTTCTCATCCATTGGTTTTTGTTTCCCAAATTTCGAAAATAGCTAGATGATGACAAGACAAACTTTCCCTTAAAATTTGAGATAAAGAGGAGATATGGTTTAGGATATATGAATTTCCCAATTAATCTCCAAAATTGGGAATTATTTTGAAAAAAGGAATATACTTTCCTTTGTGTTTGACCGCGAGTAACAAGGGTCATTGGATCTCAATCCAACGTATGGCACTGATCGTCTAGGTCCTACGCAGACTGGAACTCTACCAATTGCAGAGGGATTTTCCCTCTCCAATTCCTCACGACCTAGTGAGTGTGCAAACTCATTGATGGTTCCTTTGGATTCAGGAAAGGAAACCGAAGGGAATCATCCCTAGTTTGTCGAGGATTAGTCGCCGATTGGGAAAGTTCCCAAACCAGCAGGGACTTGCCCCAACCCTATATATAGGGTATGGTGAATAAGGGAACCAACACATCCGTTTGCTACCCCAAAAGATGTAGAGGACCAAGATGAGCGTTCTTGTGCGATCAATTTAAAGATACACCTTGACCTGCACCCCCATTCCAGTGGAAAACCTCGCCGGAGTCCGGTGAGTAGAGGAGGGTCACGACGCATTTGTGGCAAGAAATTGAACCCCTAGTCGGGTTCAATAGAGGGAGATGAAGCTCCCTGACTTCTTGGCATGCTCACTGGTGATCAAAAGCTCAGAGTCAACCCCAAGGTTGACCCTCGCGAGCGTTGTTGTGCTCGGGCACGAGGTAGGAGAAGACCTCATGGTTAATTACCAAACTACCCCACCGTGTCTTCTTTCCTGGTAAGGATAATCTCATCCTTCAACCTACTTTTGATCGCTATATTAGGCATGCATATCTGTGGCTATTGGATCCTCAGTGGACCCGCGGACCATGGATCGGGCAATCCTTGTTTTTCTAAAATTAGCAAGTAAAATAAGAAAAAAGATTTTCTTTGTAAAAATCATATCTTGTGCTAGAAAACTCGGATGAGAAAAGTTTATACATGAAAATTGATCAGAAAAATATGAGGAATAAGTTAAAAATGGTTTGAAAGACGAAATATGACTCTTTTAACAAAAGTGTAGTATTTTGATGAAAAAGGTGTTAATTTGTGGTTAGAAACCCTAATTGTTAATCAAGGATAGATTAAATATTGCAATTAGGTTAATTCAAGCAGGGTTAACTTATTTAATGAAAAAGATAGATTTTAACCTATTTTGAAGATGAAATTGCAAAGTTTAAGGTTTTAAACCTAATAAGATGGTTAATATGCTTAGAAACCCTAAATAAGAGAAAAGGAAAAGAAAAGTGCTTATAATCTGAAATTAGGATTTCATATTGCTAAAAGATGATCTTAGGATCTTTTGTGAAATAAAGATGAAATAATTAGGATTTGTAAGTAATTTTATAAAATTAGGGTTTAAAGTAATAATAATGAAGTGGAACCCTAATTGTGATCAAAACCCTAAAAGGACTAATAAACCTAGGAATCAACTAGGATTAATGGTCCATGATGGCATAATTAATAATAGAAATATTGGATGCCTACTATAGGATCAACTTCTATCAGTGCTTGCTTGGTTTCTTGCTTGGTTAATCTGATTCTGCACTCAAGTCAGCTTAACAAGTATGTGGTTATGCTTATGGTTAATCGCTTTAGTTTCACGGCGATTCCTGGTTGTTTTATCGGTTGCTTGAAAATAACTGCTTGGATGACTTTTATTTCATGCAACTATAAAGTGACTATGATTATCCCATAAATATATATACATGACTGGCTTAGATCCTGGTCCTCCTCTTTGGCTTTGCTAATGATGAAAAGGGTAACCTAGTAAAGGGTCTACTTGTTAAGTGTGACCATCAGGTTATTAAGAGTTAGGGATTGGGCTACTTATGGGTAGTGCCATGCGACTCTTTAGCACACCATGAGTTAGGGATTGGGATACCTATGGGTAGTGCCATGCAACTCAACCCTAGATATTGATCTACCTGTTACGTAGGATCATGTGGGGTTTAATGGGGATCTACCATGAGGAAGGTAGCATCCAGGTCCACTGTAGGGACAACGCAGAGGTTAGGGTATGTATGTATTGAGCAGTTATGCTTAAAACGTAAAGTTGTTTGTTAAATAATAATTGACTACAATATGTTGCTATAGTTAATTGCGTGATTATTGTTTCCCCCACATACCAGCTTTATGCTGACCGAAATTTTGTTTGTCGGCATTTTAGGTTCAAGTGAAAAGAACAAACAGTAAAGTGACATATGTGGAATTAAATGAGGATTAACGATCAAGGAGGATTAGTTAGAATATTCTCTCATATGGATATAAGTTTAGTAATCCAAGTTTTTAAAAGGTATGCAAAAAGTTAATTTTTTTTACGGCCTTTCAGTTTAGTTTAGTAGAATTTGATAATTATTATTGATTATTTGTCAAACCTTTGATCCGAAAATTGGGATAATGGCTCTGACCTCTTGGTATCCCTTAATTGGGGGTTACTAGGAGGCGGGGTCATTACATTTGGTATCAGAGCATAGGTTCCTCATTTAATCCTTAATAATTATTAAATTTTACAATCTCCATAGAACCCAAGGGAGTTATTAGAGGATTTTTCGAAAGACAGAGGTGTCTAGAAAAGGATCACGTATGGGGGCTGGCAAGATTTTCCTCCGCACCGCTAGTAGGAATACGAGGACTCCCAAATTAGTGTGACTGCCTGGCCAATGTCTCAGGATTTGACTCGAAATAAGATACCTTTAGGACTCTCTCATCTTGTTCATCCCTTCTCAACTCAAATGCTATTAAGGACCTTAAGGATTAGGGTTTTCTCTCTTTTCCTCACCCTCTCAAGGTATGGGTAAGGTTGATAAGATTGAAGGAATCCTCCAACAAATTAATTAAAAAAAAGGATGTAAATAAGATGTCAAAGACATAAGCTTAATAGATTAAGCATAGATACATGCTTAGGTCGTATGACATAAGTTGTCATGCCCTCAGGAGAGACCTGAGGCTAGACCTTCTTATGAGGAGGATAAGTAAAGAGAGTTAGTCTTGGAGGTAGAGATCTCCATTACAAGTAGAGATCTAGCACATCCTCTGAGGATGATGTTAACCCTAACCTTAAGTGAAGGTTAGAGAGAGAGATGACATGGTGAGTTAGATGTCATGGTAGACCAGATGTTTGGATAGACATGCTTTGGATGCCATATGAGCCATGAGAAGTGGGATGACAGAGTGCCTATGGCGACCCACCACTGGAAAGGGGCGTTAGCACCTTCTTTGATGAGGTTAGAGAAGAACCTATAAGAACCCCACGAGCTTATATTAGCATGATATAGTAGGCACCCAGAATACATCAGTAGTGTGAGAAGTAGGCTAAAACCCTAGCCAAGGGAGTATGCTGGATAGCTGATGAGATAAGCATAAAGGGCTAGGGATAACCTTGAGCAAACATAAGTTTGAACATAGGCTTCACCCATGTAAAGGTATGCTTGTGAGCTTGATCCATCTTCATGGAGAGAGGACCTTTAGTATAAGGCAGGTTGTGAATTTAGCTCTAGAGAGAGAGAGCAGGACCCAATCAAGAAGGTTGGAAGCCTAGACTCTGAGATATGAGGAAAGTGGGGAGTTGAGGATGATGCGACCTAAGTGGATGTTTATGGTTGTCTCATGCTTGATCCCTGGAGGCTGATGATGTCTTGGTTGCCATGAGAGGAACCACACCCTAGTGAGAGGATGAGTCTGTTGGTACCTCTGTACCTATGGTATAGATGAGAAGAAGAGTTCCTTAGACCTGGAGAGGTTTAGTAACAGGTTGTGAGGCCTTGTAGCTTGTTGATTGTCTTTGAGGAGGACTCAACTCTGAAGTGTTGCTCGAGTAGAAGGATTACAGGAAGTGCAGGTCATGCCTTATACATGCTTCATTCGTGGTTAAGAGGTTGAGCATGCACTTCTACACCCAAAAGTGAACCAAGGGTTCCTAGGCCTAAGAGGGGAAGTGGTGTACCTAATTCTCTTGATGAGATTTGAGTTTCTATAGATGTGAGCATGGTACTCCTCATGGTTAGAGGAAAGGGAAACCGCTTAAGTTTAAGGTATGTTTGATGAACCCCTCACAACTAAGTTGATGACATGGGAAGGTATGATCTTGATCCAATGTTGAGGAATGAGAACAAGTATGACCTAGAATGGTTTAGTAGGTGGTCTTCTTGTGCCTTAGTAACTGCTGGGTTAAGCATGCTCAGGTGAATGTAAACCCTAAGGTTGTTTGTGACCTTGTTGTCAAGAGTTGCAGTTTCCTCCCATCCTGGGAGTGGGACCCTTTGGTAGGGTGTATACCAGTTTTGTGGGTTTTTGAGGAAACCTAAAGAGGTCTCATAAGATCTTGAGAAGCTAAGTGAAAAGTACATGGTATGAGAATGAACTTACAGACCCATAGATAACCATCTCTAAATGCATATGGATGTGATCGGTATGGGGCCTGACCAAGGTAGGCAGGTTGCCAAGACCCCTATGAAAGGATAAAAGTCAGCCCATGAATGTAGAGAGAGAGATGATGAGGGCTTGGGTAAGGTTCTAAGCTGGACATGTGCTATAATAGAATCCTAAGTCTATCCTAGGGTCAGGTAGGGATAAGACCGATGGAAGTAGGAGTTTCCTAATTCCCTAGTTGCACATGACCATAGGGTCAGGAGGTAACAATTATCATTGTTTGAGGACCATGGGTTAGGAGATTGATCACCTTCAATAACTCATGGGACCCAAAGGATAGATGAGTAGGTCACTCTCTGGATGCATGAGGGAAGAGGGATGACCCCAAAAGTGTCGACACCCTATATACCTAGAGGATATGACCAAGAAATGTGTGTGGACCCAAGTAAGTTTGAGACCAGTTTTCCATGGAAGTAACTTTGATATCGAGATGATGGTGCTGTAGAGACATATGTGGCACGTTTCAACTTAGATTTAAAGGTGTACTGGCAAGGTGGGATGTACCATCTATACTCTTGGAATATGAAGAACTCTGTATTTGGACTGCAGCCAAATGCTTATTTCCTCTTGTTATGGGAGTGAGAGATAGTACAATATGCATACCATACACCAAGGATAAGAGGTGATGTGAAGTGGAACGTTGCCATGAGGTATGAGGACAGATATGATAACATACCCTGGTAAAGTGAATGATACATGGATGGTTTACTAACACCAAGAGTATTAAGGAAGTCATCTTGTGAGAATGTTTTTAGTAGGAGCTATGTGGAAATTGCAAGTTATGCAAGGTTGAGTTTGATCACTATGAGGATGAGCTCATAGTTTCTTGATGAAGATAGAATTAGAGTTGAGATGAGATGATAAGTGGAATACATGAAGGTGTATGTCTTCAACATTACCTAATACCTAAGGATGTGAAGTGGTAATAGTTGCTCTGGTTGAGATATAGTTGTCTAGTCTAGCTAGAGGCTAGAAGAGGTTGTTAGGCTAACCCTAAGTTTGGAAAGGAGATAAGTTTGGTTAACACTCAGATGTAACGAGATATATTGATCGAGTTAGTAGTTGTTTGGTTAGCTGGCCTAGGACTTGATGCAATGAAAGGATGGTGATACACTTCTTTGGAAAAGAAGGTGATAAAACCCTGATTAGAGTGGTTTAGGGTTTTTGAGGAATCGATCTTGAGGAATCATGACCATATAGGAGATCATGATTTTAAGATCACCATACACCGTACTACGAAGATAGTAAGATACAGTAGTACTTGAGATGCTTAAGATGAAGTTGCACGTGGCTTGTTGCCAGGCAAGCTAGGAGGTGAAGAGTGAACACCAGTAACCCAATGAGATGATATAGAAAATAAAGAGTCCCCGAGAGGTAATTCACCACTATGGATGATGTGGTAAGTCTTCCCTAGACCAAGAAGGGTCAAGATACAATATGGGTTATGGTAGATCGCCTTACCTAGATTACATGAGAAAGAGAGAATACTATCAAGGGACAGATCCAGTTGAACTACATATGATATGGTTCAACTACACCATGATGCGAGTTCTTGAGTTTCATCTAAAGATTCACTTCCATGCGATGGAAGTAGATGCATGAAGAACTCGATGTTAGTACAATTTATCACCTTAACTAATGGTTAGTATGACCCAAACTAGAGGGTCTGAAGAGAGCATGTGTGCTCGTTCAGGGTGATACATAGAGATAATTCTTGTCCTTTGTAAGATGTGATGATAACCACCATAGCCAGTATCGGGATGTAAAGAAGCTCTACAACGGAGGTTGTGTCGGTCACCACTTCATTAAGATGATGTTGGTGAAGGGACCTCACAAAGGTCAAAGGACCACAGTGTGTGCAGATGAAGTCGCTTTGATCATGCAATGGCTGAAAGGAGCCCAGAGACGACATGAGTTGTAAGCTGATGCAAAGTAGACTGACATGCAGTTCACTGTGGGAGAGTATGTGATGTGAAAATCCGACCCCTTTAAGCTATTGCTAAGAAAGCTGAGTTCTGGCAACATGGCCCATTTGAGATGGATTGGTGGAGATGGTTAGGTTTAGCCTTACCCCCCAAGGTAACATGATGAATGATGTGTTCCACGAGTCTGATCTAGAGCACCATGTGAGGTACCCAAACCATGTATTGATGCCCTGAACCTATTCATCTTTATGAGAGGTTGACATGTCCTGAGTCACCTATCAAGGTATGATATACCCAGGGTGAGAGAGAACTCAGATGAAATAATATGAGATGATGAAGGTTCATGGGAAGCACCATGGAAAGGGTGAGGCCACATGG
This sequence comes from Alisma plantago-aquatica, assembly GCA_963693085.1. NCBI lineage: Eukaryota > Viridiplantae > Streptophyta > Magnoliopsida > Alismatales > Alismataceae > Alisma > Alisma plantago-aquatica. The sequence goes on along the minus strand of OY856413.1, from coordinate 1,108,111,154 downwards.
GAGCCATGATGGACATAAGAAAGGATTATCATGTTTGTTTATGTGCCTAGTGGAATTTTGGAGGCAAACTTCCTATAAGAGGGGAAGGATGTTACAACCTCAATTTTGTATGTGTTTTCATAATAGAAATACAATGATTTTGTGAATTTGCACTTCATTGAAAAGGTTGTATGCTTTTCTTCAAAGAAAGGATTTCTTTGCAAATCTCCCTTACAATAGGAATTTTGTGGTTCCTATTAATAGATTTATTCAATAATGGATATAAAAGAGAAGAAAAGAAGAAAAGCCCAGATAATGGAAAAAGATAAAAGATATTGGATAATAAGCAAAATATTTTTGAGAAATACTTGGAAATATCTAGAAAGTGGCATTAATGGTCACAATTGAATAAATTTCATTTATCATAGACTTTTGGTTGCTTGTGAGCTTTATTTGATTTTCAGCCCAATTATAAGAAAAAGAAAAATTAAAGGAAAGGAATTTATCTAATAAAAGGAATAAGTAAGGAAGGGATAAAGAAATAAGAGAAATAAACAAAGGAATATTTCCCCAAGATGGAAATCCGTGCCTTTAGGATTTCTTGAGGTCCAAGGGACCCAAGATAACAAGATAATGGCAAAGGGAAAAGAATTGCTAATTAATTTTGAATTAATTAATGGATAACTTGGGAGAGAAGGAAGCCTTCTCATCCATTGGTTTTTGTTTCCCAAATTTCGAAAATAGCTAGATGATGACAAGACAAACTTTCCCTTAATATTTGAGATAAAGGGGAGCAATGGTTTAGGAGATATGAATTTCCCAATTAATCTCCAAAATTGGGAATTATTTTGAAAAAAGGAATATACTTTCCTTTGTGTTTGACCGCGAGCAACAAGGGTCATTGGTTCTCGATCCAATGCCTGGCACTCGTCGTCTAGGTCCTACGAGGATTGGAACTCTGCCAATTGCAGAGGGTTTTTCCCTCTCCAATTCCTCGCGACCTAGTGAGTGTGCAAACTCATTGATGTTTCCTTTGGATTTAGGAAAGGAAATTGAAGGGAATCATTTGTGGTTTGTCGAGGATTGGTCACCGATTGGGAAAGTTCCCAAACCAACAGGGACTTGCCCCGACCCTATATATAGGGGAGGTGAATGGGGGAACCATCACATCCGTTTGCTACCCTAAAAGCTGCGGAGGAGCAAGAGGAGCATTCTTGTGTGATCAATTTGAAGATACACCTTGACTTGCACCCCCGTTCCAGTGGAAAACCTCGCCGGAGTCCGGAGAGTAGAGGAGGGTCGTGGCACGTTCGTGGCAAGCAATTGAACCCCTAGTCAGGTTCGACAGAGGGAGATGAAGCTCCCTGACTTCTTGGAATGCTCGCTGGTGGTTAAAAGCTCAGAGTCAACCCCAAGGTTGACCCTCGCGGGAGTTGTTGTGCTCGGGCGCGAGGTAGAAGAAGACCTCGTGGTCAATTACCAAACTACCCCGCCACACCTTCTTTCCTGGTAAGGACAATCTCGTCCTTCATCCTGCTTTTGATCGCTAGATTAGGTGCACACATCCATGGCCGTTGGATCCTCAGTGGACCCACGGACCATGGATCGGGCAATCTTTGTTTTTCCAAAATTAACAAGTAAAATAAGAAAAAGGATTTTCTTTGTAAAAATTATATCTTGTGCTAGAAAACTCGGATGAGAAAAGTTTATCATGAATATTGATCAGAAAAAAATGAGGAATAAGTTAAAAATGGTTTGAAAGCCTAAATCTGTCTCTTTTAACAAAAGTGTAGTAATTTGATGAAAAAGATGTTAATTTGTGGTTAGAAACCCTAATTGTTAATCAAGGATATATTTAATATTGCAATTACCTTAATTCAAGCATGGTTAACTTATTTAATGATAAAGATAGATTTTAACCTGTTTTGAAGATGAAATTGCAAAGTTTAGGGTTTTAAACCTAATAATATGGTTAATATGCTTAGAAACCCTAAATAAGAGAAAAAGAAAAGAAAAGTGCTTATAATTCGAAATTAGGGTTTCATATTGCTAAAAGATTCTCTTAGGATCTTTTGTGAAATAAAGATGAAATAATTAGGATTTGTAAGTAATTTTATAAAATTAGGGTTTAAAGTAATAAAGATGAAGTGGAACTCTAATTGTGATCAAAGCCCTAAAAGGACTAATAACCCTAGGAATCAACTAGGATTAATGGTCCATGATGGCATAATTAATAATAGAAATATTGGATGCCTATTTCAAGATAAACTTGTGTGAGTGCTTGCTTGGTTTCTTGCTTGGTTAATTTGATTCTGCACTCAAGTCATCTTAACAGGTATGTGATTATACTTATGGTTAATCACTTTAGTTTCACAGCGATTCCCGGTTGTTTTATCGGTTGCCTGAAAATAACTTCTTGGATGACTTTTATTTCATGCAACTATAAAGTGACTATCATTATCACCATAAGTATATATACATGACTGGCTCAGATCCTGGTCCTCCTCTGTGGCTTTGCTAATGATGAAATGGTAACTTGGTAAAGGGTCTACTTGTTAATTGTGACCATCATGTTATTAAGAGTTAGGGATTGGGCTACTTATGCGTAGTGCCATGCGACTCTTTAGCACACCATGAGTTAGGGATTGGGCTACCTATGGGTAGTGCCATGCGACTCAACCCTAGATATTGATCTACCTGTTAGGTAGGATCATGCGGGGTTTAATGGGGATCTACCATGAGGAAGGTAGCATCTAGGTCCAATGCAGGGACAGCGCAGAGGTTTGGGTATATATGGATTGAGCAGTTATGCTTAAAACATAAAGTTGTTGGTTAAATCATAATTGACTACAATATGTTGCTATAGTTAATTGCATGATTATTGTTTCCCCACATACCATCTTTATGCTGACCGACGTTTTGTTTGTCGGCGTTTTAGGTTCAAGTGAAAAGAACAAACAGTAAAGTAGCATATGTGGAATTAAATTAGGATTAACGATCAAGGAGGATTAGTTAGAATACTCTCATATGGATAGAAGTTTAGTAATCCAAGTTTTTCAAAGGTATGCAAAAAGTTAATTTTTTTACGGCCTTTTAGTTTAGTTTAGTAGAATTTGATAATTATTATTGATTATTTGTCGAACCTTTGATCCAGAAATTGGGATAACGACTATGACCTCTTGGTCTCCCTTAATTGGGGGTTACTGGGAGGAGGGGTCGTTATAGAAGTTGTTTTTATATTTATTAATATTTTGAAGGTTCTACACACTTTCTCTCTCCTGATATCACCTATTAACCAAATATTCTCCAAATTGAGTGAAAATTTACCCAAAGCCATATTTTAATGTGTAGATTATGAATCTAAGTTTATTTCCAATTGTGAATTAATTAAGTATTTTATTATATATTTTGTAGGAAAATCACCCTTTACTTTACTAAATAAAATAGGTGTGGTTATTATTATCCTAAATTTGTGAAACTTGGCCTCCAAGCCAAAAGATTACAAAAGTACATCATAATCTTATTAATGGTATTAAAAAAAACAAAGTTTAGCAGTGGAAGAAAAATATTGACTGTATTCAATTTTTCAACAGATTTCAAAAGTACATCATAATATCCCACATAGGGTTTACATGTAAGATACAACATATGGATCTAAGTAGAGGGAAATCTAAACCATAATAACTTTGTCTCCAAGATTTAAACTCCTTAAGCTAAGTCCATAACTTCATGTGATGTCCTCCTTATCCTTCCCCTAGGGTTGGAAGCATACCCCAGCAAGAAGAGAAAAATAGATGACATCAGCAAAGGCTGGTATGTGCATACTAAATAGAAAATTGAGAAATTTAAAAGAATAAAGGACATCAAATATAAAAGACTTCCCATAGAAAAGATAACGACCACCCAAATGGGTATCAAGAGAAAAATGATTGCAATCATATGATACCAAAAGAATACTTTCCATTAATAAAACATAAAGATTGTAACACACAAGCACATGTAAAGAATTACGGCACACACCCCATATCATCAACCTGCATGCATGTGAGATAAACATAGCCCTAGAACAATATAACAACAAAGTCATTCAAGTCTCACAAACTTGAAACCTTGTAGAGAATGACATACTGCCAAACTCCCACTATATATAGAAGTGGTCCAAACCTCATAAATTTGAAACCAGGGTATGGGCCACCTCCATCTCAAAAATAACAGAAGCATACATCCCAACATAGGAAATACACAACTGCCCAAAAACCAATGTAATTACACTACTCTATTGCTATTGAAACACATATCATGTTCAGTATAGAGGCAAGTAGAAAGTATAATCAAATTATACAAACTAGTCACCACAAAAGTGACCAATATAATCATCCACCTCAAAGTGGGCATATAACAACAAATTGAGCTCCATCATTAACAAAGATCAAAAGAATGTCAAAAGATCAATTACAAATAAAAGGCACTTCACAAGAAGCAAATTTTCCAAAAGAACAAGATATAGTTTAGGTTGATGTCCATAGGACCAAGAGAAAGAAGAAACATAGGATAATTTCTCAAAGGAAAAATAGCAGATGCAAACATATATTTAGAGAGAGGAATTAGACATTACTCAATATAGAAATAATGTGGGATGCAATCATACCTTACTCAAAAATCTAAATAGTCCACAATCAGTCCTAGATCCATGCCTAGGTCTCCAAAGCACCTATTAGGATTATATGTAGAATTAGGGTTAGGTTTTCATTAATGATTTAAAACCCTAAAAATTTCCTTTTTAATATTAGTGAATTAGGTTAACCACATCATGTTTTAGATTATCTTTTTCTGAGTTCAAAACATTTTTATCATATTTTTCTGACTTTTAAATATTTAGTTATAAATTTTACAAGATATTACTTATCTAGGAAAACCCATTATAATTACATATTTTCAACATTAGATTTTGGAAACAAAACCAGTACCATTACAAAGCTCATATTTTTCAAATTTCAATACATATTTTACCTTATTTTTTTGAACTGTAAATAATTAGTTATGAATTTTGGAATAATCGACCAATCAAGAAATTCCAATATGCCACATATTAATTTATTTTCCAGTTTTATGTAAAATCCCCTATTGAGGTGGACCAATAATTTCTTGACAAGTGGAACGGGACCTGCTCAGAACAAAAATGTCTAGCACCGTAAACATCTAGTAAAAGACAGAAATACCCTTCGACTTAGAATAGAAACTAAAACCGGAAAAAGGGTAACATAGTACAATACTACCAAGCCATCTTCCTCCTACCGAAACCATGGAACAAAGCAAGTCTTTGCTTGGCTCAATGGGGATGGAGAAGGGCTAGAATCTGTAAGGTTGTCTCACACCACCACGATTGAGTTCTCGTGGCCAATGAGACTGCTGGAGATGAAAAATTGAGGGTAAAACCTAGCTACTCAAAGGCATTGGACCCTAGGGAATCAGAAGATCAAGAACGGAAGAGTAAAAGAGGTATTGATAGCATACCCTCACAAGCTTGAAATTGAAGGCCCAGAAAGCTAGTTCTATTGTCATGGAGGAATCCATGGACATTTTTGTGGGTTACAAAACTTGTAAGCGCACTAGCAAACTCCAACGGCTAACCACGGAAAGTGGAGTTTGGGTATATAAGTAGGAATCTAACAAGGATATTTTGGGTAGAATCATGCTTCTATAGGTGTGCTCAGTGTTTTGGAAAGGCCAAAGTGTGGGTGTGAAGCCCTGGTTTTATAGGGAAACTGGATGTAGAAGCTTATACGTTGACTGAGAGGATCTGGGTAGATTTAGGGTTGTAGATATCAAAACCCTAGAAAATCTAGGATGGAATGGTGTAGAATGATGAGAGGATTGCGAAGGAAAGGTTGGAAAAGGAAAATGAGGAAAGTAAAGAAATATCAAGATTTGGTGAGAACAACTCTATTGTGCACGATGAAGAAAGGAAAGCCAGGTGGGAGAGAAAAGGATCATGTGCAGGATGACTCTGAGTCAACCAGTCAAACACTTAGATTAGATCACATCCTTCCAAAGTAATACATGCATGGATAGAAAAGGAAAAATACATGTGACACATAGTTAATGCAGAAACTTTGAGAAACCAAGTATATACATGAAATATTAAGTATTTAAAGTTTAATTTTCTTTCCTAATTCATTTGGGAGTTCAAACAACTTTCAATTAAAGCTAAATTTTGCAAATAGTATAATTAGTACATGTAGAATCCTAATATGCAATTATATGTTCTTTTGAAGACTTTTGATGCATTAGTTAATCAAATCTTAGTTTTTCTTTCCTCATGCATTAATGGCATTAGGATTATTTAAATTTGATGAAACTTCACCCACAAGTCACATTAAGTGCCTTGGATACGAATTTGCCCTTAATGTTTCATGTGGAAGTTGTTTGTATATTTATTTAATATTTTGAAGGTTCTACACACTCTCTCTCTCATGATTTCACATTTTAACCAAATATTATCCAAATTGAGTGAAAATTCACCAAAAGGCATATTTTATTGTGTAGATTACGAATCTAAGATTTTTTCTAATTTTGGAGTCATTAAGTATTTTATTTCATATTTTGAAGGAAAATCACCATTTTCCGTACTAAATAAAATAGGTGTGGTCATTATCCTAAATTTTTTGAAACTTGGCCTCCAAGCCAAAATATATCCAATGAAAATGAATTTGATGTTATTTTTAACCAATTTGTCTTCCTTTTATGAGTTTTACATAATTGAAAGCTGTGGTCCATTACTTTGTTAGTCAATATATTATTTCATTATTGTTATTATCATTCTTCCAATTGTGTCCCATATTTTTCATATTATCACCAAGGGAATTTTGTGAGATTATTTTTTACCAGTTATTATGAAATCTCCATTCATCTCATATTTTATGTGTCCATTATTGACTTAAGACTAATGTGAGAACATTAGGTTACATTAGGGTGTTTTATTCATGCAATAACATGTTAAGATTTCCACTAAGCTACTAATGTGCATATCCTTATCCTTGTTTGGATAGACCCAAAGAACCAAGTCGACTATCCTCCAAGACATATGATCAGGGTCAAGAGGCTAGGTTTCAGTTCATTACATCTCCTATAGTAACTTCTAGGTCTTCTACCTATCACTTGTTTGTGAATTCCCAAAGAGAATAAACAAAACACGGACCCCAAGAAGGGAATATAGGTAAGAAAAGTTAGTACTAAATCCAATAACGTAATTATTTAAAAATATAGATTTATGAAGTAAAATATAGGTAAGGTTGCTTGGACTATGGTAATAATAAGATGTACAAGATAGCATGATATTTTCAAATAGGTAAAACTATTTGAGGTGGTGAATAGAAACAATAAATAGACTCTCAAAACTAATATCAATATATGAATATTTCAAAATGAAATTATTTATCCACTGGCACATGAGATCTAATAGTTTGTCTTTTCCAGGGCTAGGTTCCTACTATTCTCTCCTCTATTAGAGAAAGACACTTCTTTCTATGGGGGAAACCATTATTGGGGGAGCTCTATGTCTGTTGTCCACTAAGAAGGGTTAAGGAATATGACACACCAAATCTAGTAAGACAAACATCTTAGACAATGTACAAATTTTTGGGGCTAATTTACATATCCAATCATTATATTCAATTATTTCACAACATCCAAAATTCAAAATTAATTGTGGTGGCCATCAAGACGGGTACAAGGCTAAAAACAATTCAGGTTCATCATTTTTGTAAAATTCTATTGAATGAAATTCAAGAGGGAATAAATAGTTCAATTATAAAATCATCCACCTAGCTTGACCTCCTTAGATCTTGACGAGCTTCATTGACAGCAAGGAGAAGACATACTCACATTATGAGAAGGGGAAGAGACCATGCAGTAGAGTGTCAATAGCCCTGTGATCCCTAAATCTAGCCTAAGGGGAGGTAAACATCAAAAACCCAATTTTCATCATTCATGGTTGTTCTTCATGATTTATAGTTTTCATTTTCTCTCACATCACGAATCCTAGATGGTCTTGATCCATTTTCCACCATGAGTCCCCCTGACCTTGGTTTACTATCCATGTAGTCATTTTGGTGGTTTCTACCTTTAGGCCTTACTACCCTATTCTTGTGGAGAGAACTACTCGCAGCTCTAGCCACCTTTCTCCATGATCAGGAGCTCAATGTCCTCTTTGCATCTCACAAAAGACAATGGTGATGCTACAGGAGGAAGTGACGTGCTCTAGTGGCGAGTGTGTCATCGATCCTCTCCTAGAAACATTCATGGTGCCAATGTGCACATGGGTTGCACAGGGGAGAAGGATCAATGTCGTGGATTCCTTCTGTCGCCCACAAATAAATTAATGTATGTTACACATACCATGGACAATATGGTATTTTCTCATTTTTATTTATATACATCCACAATGTTTTTTTCCTATGATCTATACAATAGAAGGCATGATTATTTGAGGGGAGTTTGCTAATTTGATAATCTGAAAATTTCCTTTTAGCTAGATTTCTAGTAAATGATTTTTGAGTTTTATCTCGTATGTGATTGACCAATATGAATCTGATCTTCTAAATTCATAGAAAATTATATGGATCTTAGATGATTATGATCCATATATGAATCTTAATATATTTTTGAAGATTTATCCAATATTACCATAATCAGGGTTTAGGATCCTAATTAAGAAACATTGAATTATTATTACATGTTGATTAAGGATTGACTTCAGGATAAATGTAGGTGTTCTAATTCTGGTGATATAAGAAATGGTCCATGCCCATGAGTATTAAGTATTTATATTCTTAGTATCTTCACATGTTCCTTATTGTCAAGTAAGATATTCAAGATTAGTGTGCTCTTAATCTTTAAGATTTCAAGCTAAAGATATGTTCTAAGTTTCTTAGTAAAGTTTATGAGTAAAGAGTTCATGCTAAGATCTATTATGTCTTATTTAATAAATTTCAAAGCTAATATTTCAGGATAAGAACCCACTAAGATTCATGCATTAAGTCTCAAGTTAAGATAATATTTAAAATGTTGCAAGATCATGGAGTTAGGCCCAGACTCTTAGTGTAGATTAACTGAAGAGACATGAGTACCATGTGCTCAGTGCAGGCTGACATAGATAAGATGACACAAGAACCAAAGTGCAGGTCATAAGATCCAAGTATAATAGTACATGCCTCTAGTATAAGTACATAAAAACTTCAAAACTAAGTCTAAAAAGATTATATGTTCATGTACAAGTCTTTCTATAGATTTTAATGCTAGCTTTTATGCATAGTTTTTAATAACAACATATACTCTTTCCTTATTCTAGTTATTTCATAGTTAGAATACTCATGCCAGTTATTGATAAATGTTTTTCAATGCATGCATGGGGATGATATGTTCACAGTTGAAAGATAGAAGCAGCTATAGAGCCAAAGAAATCAATATAAGGGGCATTGCATAGTTATAGAGTGTGCCCTACTGGGGAGTCATTATCCATAGAAGTTTTAAATCATATATAAAACTAGTTTGTTTGTTTTTAGGATTTTATACATGTCATTACTTTGTACTATATATTTACTTTAGTATACTTATGAAAAGTGAGAAATTCAATTTTACCTTAAGTTGGTTACACTTTGAAATATTTCTTGTGCACAATATTCAATGTATATGACACCGAATCAATGTTATGAATCAATAATTGATGCTTGCACTCATGTCAATGTGTTATAAAATTAGGGTGTTACAACTTGGTATCTAATCCATAACCCCTCTAGTAGGTGGGACCCACATGGTCATGCGGCATGCCAATCTTGAGACATGCAGTCCAGGCATGTTGGACAGGACTATCCATGGTGATGTAACCATGCTTGCACTGGTAGCCGTGTTCGGGAGCCGGGCTTCCAAGGGCCATTATGGGTTTGCACTGAAACGTAGAAATCTTATGAGGCTATATAGTTGAGCCTTGATGAGGACATTAACAGTCCAAGTGGGGGACGTTGTAATATCCCAGGAGCCTCAGATAAAATGATCTTCAAAGGAATGATTGGACTACCCATATCATCAAGGTGCACCTACTTTTTAGGGAACCCATCACTAAGAACTCCAAATTTAAGTGTGCTTGGCTTGGAGTAGTACTAGGATGGGTCACCAGTTGAAAGTTGATTCGTGCTTGTGTGTGAGTGAGGAAAAAATGAGATGATAAGGCCAGTGGTGGTCTTTGAAGCCATTCATCATTCTTTAAACTCTACTAAATGTTTGGGAAGTGGTCATGTGTGTTACACATTATTAGCTCATAATATGAATACTAGTACTACAATTATAGGGTATAATAGTAATTGTAGTTGTCCCCATTTTTTAAGATTTTGTTTTTTTAGTATGTAGACAATTTTAAATTCATTAACCACATAGAAAAATTACATAAATGGATTCCTAGAAGTGCAAGCAACAACTTAGGTTGTCACTATTTTTTAGACAATGAAGCCTACAGATGTAAAAATAAACTATTATATATAGATGATAGTAGGTTCTTGTTGGTTATGTGTTGAAGGAACCACATAAGAGATGTTGGGTCATCAACAAGAAATCCATATGTATCTAACATGAATGGAAAAAAAATGATGGTAATTTGTCACACAAGCTGTCTTTTACATATTCTAGTGTAGAGACATCACAAGTTGTTTGCTTTTTTAATGTTACTTGAAAGAATGATTGTTAAGAGAGAAACTCTAATAAGGTCAACACAATGTATCTATCATCTATCCACTTAAATAACAAGCTATCAACAAGATGTTGGGAGAGGAGATCATCATGTTGTGTGTCTAGGAAGGCCACATGAGCTATCTTTAGGACTATTATCTCATCTCAAGAGACAAGTTCAAAAAGAGTATCACAAACTATATCATGTCAATATTCATGTCATGTGGGGTAATGTACAATATGATCACCAAAGGTGTCTGGGTCTACACTATTGTAAAATGGGAAACATTCATCACCTAAGTACAAGGTAATCATGTGCCAATATTCAAGTATAGCCCGACACTCAACAAGTGAAATGGGAAAATATAGGTCATCAATGGAAATAACAAATATGAAGTGTTGTGCATGATTTGATTGGACAAGAGTAAGGATATCTAGTTTGTGTTAGGATAGTTCACTTGTAGTGATTGTTAGATGAATATTTTCTAGTGTTTGCCAAAATAGGTTGGGGTCTTTGGATTTGTAGAAGTTGTATGTGACATCTTGGACCATTAAAAAGATGTCAAGACATTATAGATGTGTCAAGTAATATAATAGATAAGCCTTCTATAGGAATAGATTCAACCTCTCATAGAATATGGTCTTATAGCTCCTAGGTGTGGATTCAGAGAGGAAATATAGATAAAGTTGTTGACATCATGGAAATATTTGATGCCTAAACCGCATAGGCTCATAGAAAGTGTGCCCAAGTGACATTGTAGATCACCAAATCTTGGTTCTTTACCAACCACAATGTTTTGTAGAAATTGATGAAGTCCACGATCAAAATCATCAAATGAAAATTCCATAGAAATCAGGGTTGTCTTTGGAAGAGAATAATAACTTGGGTGTGACACCCTTCACCACACAAAATGAGATTACTCAAAACCAAGCATGGAATTAACACTAATAATCACATTACCAGAAAAGAGGCTAAATTAAAACCAATTTCACAACCATATCTTAAGCTAAACACATCATATGTGAAGCCACAAAGTGGAGTCAATTATATTTCATTCATACAAAAGATGTTACATGACATATTTAACTGGAAAACTCTATTCACCCCCCCTCTAGTGTTTTTCAATTGGTATCAGAGCAGGCTTCAAGGAACTTTAACAAAGTGTTGAAGAAAATGGGTGATGGGGTACTCAAAAACCTCAACTTGGAAGGAATGCTTGTGGCTCATCCTCAACCATTTTATGGCACCAACTACACCTATTGGAAGAGGAGGATGCAATTCTACTTTCAAGGAATTAACTGGGATCTTTGGAGAATGGTCTCAAATGCATATGATCTTCCTCAAACCGACTATGCTACATGGGATGCAAACACGGTGAAATCAACTCAATTAAATGCAAAAGTTGTAAGTATTCTTTATTGTTCAATTTCTGTTGGTGAGTTCAATAGAATTTTAAATTGTGAAACTGCATATGAGATATGGCATAGACTCTCTATTACCTATGAAGGAACTGTTCAAGTTAAAAATTCCAAAATTGGCATGCTTAAACAAAAGTTTGAACAGTTTCATATGGAACCAAATGAGTCTATTAGTGAAATGTATGCAAAGTTTTCTTATATTGTTAATGGTTTGAATGCATTAGGTAAAGCCATTAGTGAAGAATATCAAGTGTCAAAAATTCTTAGGTCTCTTCCTCCTAAGTACAACCCCAAGGTGATCGTAATTGAAGAAGCCAATGATCTCACCCGACTGAGGATGGAGCAACTCATTGGAAACTTAGAAGCACATGAGGCAACCTTGGAGGAGGAAGAAAGATGAGAGAGTGAACTTCAACAAGGGAGAAAGAAGGACATGGCTTTTAAGTCTACAAAGGTCATCACTCAAGAAAGTGATGAGACAAGTGATGGAGATGAAGGAGAAGAAGCTCTAATTGTAAATGGTAAGAAATATAGAAGATTTAAATCTAACAAAGTTATTGGTTCTTCTTCCTCTTCCTCTCCTAGGTTTTTTGGATGTGGAAAGAAGGGACATCTCAAGAATGAATGTCCTAAACAAAGAAATGGAAGAAAAGCTCATCCAAGAAGAAGGGAGAAAAAGCATACAAAGCTGCATGGGATGAGTCAAGTGATAGTGAGAGTGGAAAAGAGAATGTGGAGTGTCTCATGGCCAAAGAAGATGATAGTGATGATTCTCAAGAGGTAAGCCTTCTTGATTTGCCAAAAGAAGATCTAACTGTTAGTCTTCAAGATACTCATGAAAAATATGTTGATTGCAAAAAGAAACTAAAGAAGGTCACTAAAACTAATGAGGATCTATATGCTAAATTAAATAATCTTTCTTTTGAAAAGGATAGTATTTCTTCTGAAAACTTGACCTTAAAATCATCCTTAAATGATTACAATATGAATTTGCTTACTTTAGAAACAAATCATGATCTTCTTTATCAAGAAAAGGTTGATTTGCTTGCAAAACTACATATTTTTTAGACTCAACCTATCCTATGTAATCATCTAGATTATGACGCTATTGTTAAGGAAAGAGATGCTTTATCATCTAATCTAGATAAAAAAAAGTTAGATATCAAAAAGAAAATGGATGAGATTGCTAAGTTACAAAAAGAAGTTAGTAGGTTGAGAAATAATGGTATTCTTGATAAGATCCTAAAGAACTCTTCTGGTTATAGTGGAAGAAGAGGTTTAGGATATGTTCCAAAAGAAAATTATCATCAACCCAAACCTAGGAGAACTCAAGCACCCAATACCAAGATCATGTTTGTACCCAAGAACACAACTCAAAATCCTAGAAAGAGAAATGAAATTGATTCTATTTGCTGTCATTATTGCTGGTGTCTTGGCAATTGTTCCTTCTCACGTCCTTACAAGAAAAAGGATGTTGAGTTAGTATGGGTTCCACGACCCCAAACTTAGAAAATTTAATATGATTAAGTTGAGATTTGACCTAACACTTCATTTGAATATCTTAATGTCTCATCTCAACTAAATAGAATGGCACCTTAGCATATTACAACGATTTAAGCCCAAACTGACATAAATAGATTGCTGAAAACAAATAGAAACAATCTCGGTCGACAAACAGTTCGACCGAGACACTTCTCGGTTGAAAAATTAGTCGACCAAAGGTATTCCTGTACCAAATCTGAAATCTACAATCAAAACAGTAACAATCCCGGTCAACAAATTGTCAACCGAGACAAGATCGGTCGAAGTATTTGTCGACCGAATAAGGATCTGAGAAGCTTAAATTATGTAAACATGTTCAGTTTATTATTAAATGTACCTAACCATAATGGACCATCGCATGGGTACCAAAATCCATATTTTGTTGCAGAATTGGGTGGTTGATAGTGGATGCTCCAAACACATGATCGGCAATAAGGATGCTTTTCAAACTTTTGAAGAAAAGAAAAGTGGAACAATCACTTTTGGAGACAATGGCAAAGGTGAAATTGTTGGAATAGGTAATATTGGTACAAACCTTGAAATAAAAAATGTTTTACTTGTTGATGGCCTGAACCATAATTTAATAAGTGTTAGTCAACTATGTGATACTGGATATGATGTTTTATTCAATAAAAATTGATGCAAGTTACTAATAGAAAACACTACAAATGTTGTGTATGAAGGAAAAAGAATTGGAAATCTATATATTCTTAGACCTAACTCTATGCAATCTGTAGTTGGAAAATGTTTACTTGCAAAAGATAATTCTCTCCAATTATGGCATAGAAAATTAGGTCATGCTAGTTCACATGTTATCAAAAAGCTAGTTAAATATGATCTTGTTCGTGGTTTGCCTAAGCTATCTTTTGATCAATCTAAAAATTGTGAACCATGTACTTTGGGTAAACAAGCTAAAAATTCTTTTAAACCCAAAAACATGCTTAACACCAGTAGATCACTAGAACTTATTCATGTGGATTTATTTGGACCTATGAGGACACAATCTATTGATGGAAAAAGATATTGCTTTGTTATTGTTGATGATTACAGTAGATATACATGGGTTCATTTCCTTGCAAATAAAGATGATATCATTCAAGTATTCATACAATTTTTCTCAAAGATTGAAAATCAATTACAAAATAAAATATGCACAATTAGAAGTGATCATGGTGGAGAATTTGAAAATCATATATTTGAAGAGTTATGGACATCTCAAGGATACACTCACAATTTTTCAGTTCCACGTACTCCACAACAAAATGGCATAGTTGAAAGAAAGAATACGTCCTTACCAGAAATGGCTAGGACTATCATTCTTGAACATTATACATCTAAAACGTTTTGGGCTGAAGCAGTAAACACAACTTGTTATGTGCTAAATAGAGTAATCATACACTCTTATTTGAAGAAAACACCATATGAACTCATCTATGATAAGAAACCAAGGGTTGATTATTTTCATACTTTTGGCTCAAATTGCTATATCTTAAACACAAAAGATGATAGAGAAAAGTTTGACTCTAAATCACAAAAAGCCTTTTTCTTAGGATATTCAACTCCTAGCAAAGCATTTAGAGTTTACAATACCATCTCTAGAAAAGTTTAAGAATCCATTCACATTACTTTTCATGAAGAACAAAACCAAAGTGATAACATAGTTTATATCACTCATCAAATTGAAGATCTAACCATATCAACTAAATATGATCACAATGTTGAAGATGATCAACAAATTGAGACACAACAACCCATCCCTAGACTCATTAAGGATCATCCTCAAGAACTTATCATTGGAAATCCTAAGGATAAAGTAAAAACCCGATCATCTTTTAGAGATGTTGCAAATATGGTATTTGTATCTATAATTGATCCTAAGAAGGTGACTAAACCTCTAAAAGATGATTATTGGTCAATGGCAATGCAAGAAGAATTAAATCAACTCATTAAGAATGATGTATGGGACTTAGTTCCTAAAACTCTAGATAAAACAATTATTGGAACCAAGTGGGTTTTTAGGAATAAGTTAAATGAAGTCGGGGAAGTAGTAAGAAACAAAGCTAGGTTGGTAGCGTAAGGGTATAATCAATAAGAAGGAATACACTTGGATGAAACCTATGCACTGGTAGTAAGACTTGAAGCCATTAGAATGCTACTAGCTATAGCTGCCCACGAAAACATCAAACTATTCCAAATGGATGTAAAAAGTGCATTTCTAAATGGAATAATACAAGAGCAAGTATATGTTGCCCAACCACCTAGTTTTGAAATCCCTGGTAAAGATGATCAAGTTTACAAACTTAAGAAAGCACTTTATGGTTTAAAACAAGCACTTAGAAATTGGTATGAAAGGCTAAAAAATTATCTCTTTGATAACAGTTTTTCAATTGGAAATTCAGATTCTACTTTATTTTTCAAAATATATGAATCTGACTGTCTAGTTGTTCAAATTTATGTTGATGATATTATCTTTGGTGCATCAAATGAATCTTTATGTAAACAATTTAGTGATATTATGCAAAAGGAATTTGAAATGAGTCTCATGGGAGAATTGACTTTCTTTCTTGGTTTTCAAATAAAGCAAACGCCTGCTGGGATTTTTATAAGCCAAGAGAAGTATACAAATGAACTTTTACAACATTTCGGGATGGAACATTGCAAACATGCTACCACTCCAATGGCTACCTCTACTAAAATAGACAAGGATGAAAATGGGGAACCCATTGATGATTCCTTATATAGGGCCATGATTGGTAGATTTCTCTACTTAACCACTTCTAGACCGGATATCATGTTTTCCGTTGGACTTTGTGCTAGATTTCAATAAAAACCCATGCAAACTCATTTTCAAGATGCCAAACAGATTCTAAGATACTTAGCCGGCACCACAAACTATGGTTTATGTTATCCTAAAAGACAATCTTTGGATTTGAAAGCTTATACCGATGCTGATTATGCTGGTTGTTGACTTGATCGTAAAAGCACAAGCGGCAGTTGTTTCTTTTTAGGAAGAGCCTTAGTATCATGGTTTAGAAAGAAACAAAACATGGTTGCCCTTTCTACCACTGAAGTTGAATATATGGCAGCCGGGTCTTGTTGTGCTCAAGTGCTTTATATGCAACAAGTTTTAAATGATTATGGTTTTATATTTTCATCTACACCTATCTTTTGTGACAATACAAGCGTTATAAACTTAGCACATAATCCTATCTTACACAGCCATGTCAAACATATTGAAATCCGTCATCATTTTCTAAGGGATCATATTTCTGAAAAACATATATCCCTTCATCATGTTGATACGGAAGATCAATTGGCTGATATTTTCACAAAACCACTTCCATTAGATCAATATAATAACATAAGGAAGAAATTACTTATCACTCCCTTAGAAGATGTCTTCTTTTACATTTGTACTTCGTAAAATCGGTTGGTTTCTCTGATCAGTACATTTTGGTTGTAAATGGACATCTTTTAGCATGTTTTAATGATTATCTTTTTGAAAGGGGAGAACCAATTAAGGGGGAGTCTTAACAAATGTTTTTCACGATTATCTTTTTGAAATGACAAAGGGGGATAAATAATATAAATCTTTAATACTCAATCAATGAGTATAAATCTTAAATACTCAATCAATGAGTTTCATACATACTCTCTTGGCTTCACATCAAATGTTGATATATTCCCTAAAGAGTTGGATTTTATGTTCCACACCTCTTTGGGAATAATACGCACACATTCCATAAACCAGAGAAGTTATACACAAGGTACATCTCAGGTATGAAACTCGACTCAATATTATTTAAGCTTATTTGAGTTATATTTAGAAATGTTTGTCATCTTCAAAAAGGGGGAGATTGTTGGCTAAATGGACATCATCAAAATTCCTTTGTTTTAAAAATGACAAAAATTTCATTCTTGTGGATCTAACGTGCTACTTGAGTATTTCAGGAACAAGGTGGATGACAAAGTTTTGGAAGATCTACATGCTTAAATTGCTTTATTTTCATGATTGTAATCAAATGTATACTTGTACAAATATATAATGTACAAGTACTTAGATATCATATAAATCAAGCGTTTAGATCTTCCCTATCCACACACAACACTTAGATAAGTCATCCCTAAGTGAGCATCACAATTGGACATTCATTTCTTACACTTAGCATATGAGTTAAAGTTTTGAAATAGAGTTTGTTTCGGTCGACAAACTTCTCGACCGAGACACGCTCCGTCAAACATCTTCTCGACTGAGAAACTCCCAAGTCTAAAGCACGAACATCTTTGTATAACCTTCTAAAAGCAATCACAGTGAAAGGCTCCGTCGAACTTTACTTCGACCGAGACAGTATCTCGAGAAGGTTCTATAGCAATTAGACTTAGTTATATAATCATTAGAGTTAGTGGAAAAAGTAGTTTGGAGTTGAGTTGATCATTGCTCCAGACTCACCCTCGGTTGACAATTTCCTCAACCGAGAGACACTCGGTCGACAAACTTCTCGATCGAGAAGGTGTCTGTCTGCACTTTTCAGAAGTGATTAACTAGCCATTACTAATGCAATTAGTGGATACCTAACGGCTAGTTAAGCACTAAGAACCCCCTAGAAAGTGTCTAGAACGTCCCTAAGCACTAGTAGGCCCTTCCTATAAATAGGACATGCCTTAGGACACCTAAACACACTTGAGTACACATAATTGCAATTGAGAATCAAACCTTGTGAGCAATTGAGCAACTTCAACACTTGCAAATCATTTCCATTGCTGGTTGGAGGTTGCGGATTGGAGAGGGTGAAATCTTCTCAGGTGGAGAAGGAGGACTTTGGACTACTTCTAGAAGGTCTCAATGGGAAGCTACTTCAAGGAGGAAGGCTACTTCAAGGGGGAGCTTGAAGTAACTTCAAGTGAAGGCTGCTTCAAGGTTGGTGAGATGACTTTGGGTGAAGGTTGTCCAAGGGTTTGGGAAGGTATTTGTGATTTTGTGTAACATACTTGAGAAGGTAATAAAATTCAAATACTTTCAAATCCCAATTGGAAACAATTGGGTAGTGGACTGACTCCGTTAGTGTTTGCAAAGGGTGGAACCACTCTAAACCCTTGTCTGCTTCTTCTACATACTTCTGGTTGTTTGTTGGTTGAATTATTTTAAAAATAATTATAAAACTCTATTCACCCCCCTCTAGTGTGTTTCAATGATATCAACTTGCCTCAGAATATTCCTAACTATCACCATAGCATACATGTAGCTATGATATTAAATCAACCCGCAGGGTTAGAATTACACAAGTAGGAGAGAGAAAGTATAATCATGAAACCATACATTGAAGTAAACTCTGTAAACATAGCCCATCCTAGGATTAGGGTTAGGGTACACACACTTAGCCGATTAGGGTCTCGTTACATGTTTAAACATCAAACCCTATTTAGGTCATCTCTCACTTTCTTGGAGCCAATTTGGGTTAGACATTAATACTTGCTCATGATTAGGTTGTTAATCAACATCACTAAGTGTTAACGTCATTCATATGTATTCAAGTACCCATCCCACTATGTTGCACATAGGTAACAACCATGCACCATGTATGTGAGTCAACTGTCCATCACATGTGTGTTACATATACACAAAAACAGGTGACATAACCATAACACACCTACACATGGTCATGACCCCAACACCCAACACATGGTCATGAATGCGACACACCATCATTGGGCCATGACCATGACACACCCTCACCTAGTCGCGACCGCAACACACCAGATCTAAGCGTCACGACCAAAGTTCATAACAGGGCATCTCAATCATCAAGCACAAATCAGTATCTCCAGAAAAAGGCATCACGACCATCAACTTATGACAAGGCATCAACAACATGGTGTCGAGACCACTCCTAACAAGGCATTGTGTCCAACACTAGGCATCACAACCACTCTTACCAGGCATCGCGACCACTCTTACCAGGTGTCGCAACCACACTAAACAAAGAGTTCCATTCAGCCGTCACAATAGGTGTCACGACCAACACAAATATGCATCTTGACCAAAACTAAGGGCAATGTCTCAACCATCAATCCATAATGAAGGTGTCAACTAAAACAAGATCAGGGTTAAACCCAAAACAACACATCCCGGTCGTGACCGAGACACGACCATGCACACGTGAATCAACCCAAACAACTCAAAGCATCTCAACTCAAATCCAAAACATGGGTGTATCTCTCGACCCTAAACATCAAAAGAACATTTGTCTTGACCCAATACAGCAAGGGAACCTATGTCACAACTATGGCAAGATTGAACAATAAGAATACCAAGGGTGACAAGGTGAAAAACTCATGGATTCAAGGTCCTCAAACCCTAGAATCAACACCATGGAGATCCTCAAGCAAATCCACTTGGGATAGAGAAAGGAGAACCATTTCTTATATAAAAACCATCAAAAGATCCAAGGAAAACATGTGGTATGAACTTAGATCTTATTGATAAAACCAAATCTCAAGATGCATACAAAGTCATCGTCTCAAGATCACTCAGAAAATGTGCACATAGAAATTAGGGTTTGAGAAAGAGAGTTATCTTCATGAGAAAACTACAAGGTCTTAAACCCTAATTCCATAGAATCATCATATACCATATTAGCATCATCTTTAGAGACTAAAATAGAATATTAAACAAATAAAAGTCCACCATCTCCAAGGGGGAAACTTCACATAAGATCGTTCACCTTAAGTCCTAAGACATATGCCAAAGAACTATAAAAAAAGAACCTCAAGCAAGGGAGATAAACCTACATTTAATCCATCCAAAACATAAACTAAACTCCATATTCCATCATAGTACACGAAACTTATGCATGTGTCCAAAAACCATAATCAAAACATAGGAGGTAAACCACTATTACACACCCATCTCTAAATTCGGGTACTTAACCTTAGGGTTGTGGATTCTAAGCATATACAGCATGATAACCACCATCACTTAGGCTCTAGATCATGATATCATATACTATCATATTAAGGGCATTCTTTAGAGTGAGAAAAAACAACATGCTAATAAGTTTAATAATGCAAATAATAGAGGAGATTTGAGAGTTATAAAACCCTCCTTAAGGAAGATCAACTCATGGGATCACAAGCTCCAAGCACACAATCACCAAGACAAGAAGAAGCTCCACTTTCAGCCACAAGATCACCTCAAAAAGGAGAAGGTACCATGGTCAAAGGTTTCTCAAGAAAAGAGAGCAAAGATCCTTAAATCGAACCAAAAGAAGAAAGAAAAAAGAGAGAAGGAAACTTCCTCAACTTGGGTTCACCGTGTCAAAACATGGCCTCTGAACCTTGTGATGAGGGGTTCCTCTACAAAATGACCATCATGGAGGATACATGGTCTAAGGCCAGAAAAGAGAAGAAGATGGGGGTAGAATATCCAAGGAAACATCATCAAATAAAGGCAAACACTTACCAAGGTTGAGGATGAGCAAAGATCACCACATGCAAGGGATTCGATCACCAAAGCTCCAAGGATCAACCCTTCTTTGCTCCATCGATCACCAAGGATAAGAAATGGAGAGGGAGGAAGGAGGAGGGACGACATGTTTACTAGAAAGGAGAGAAGATGGTTTATATACTTGAGGAGGAGGGAAGTAGGGTGAAGATAAGGTGTCAACACCTAAAGGCACCAAAGGGACACTTGTGCACCCAAGGAACACACATGCAACCACTTAAAACACACATACATGAGGGGGTGACACAACCTATGTTGGGTCTCCACTTCTTAGGGTCCCCAACATATAGGTCGCGGTCGAGACACTCAAGGATGGCTGAGACAAACACAAAACAAGTGTCTTGGTCGAGACAAAAACACCATCAACAAACTATGCCAAGACATTCCACAAAAGGACATACTATCTCGACCCAACACAACCAAGACCAACATGGTCACGAACTCCGCACCCAAGGGAACTGTCTAGGTCTAGACATACCCAAAACAACCCTCAAGGTCAAGACAAAGGGTCACGACACTAAAACTTATTCATCAAGGTCAAACACTAAGCAAACCTTAGAAACCCCAATCACCTCTAGTGATATTATCACCCAAAAAAGGCCCAACCAAGGTGATACATGACATCAAACTCTCTCTTGTAAATCCAAGAGAGATAAGGAACACTCTAGACATGGAAATTTGCAAGATAATCCTCCCAAATGGATAAACTGCAATTTGACCCAAAACAAGCACACGAAGCACAAACATCATCCAAACAAGCTCAAACTGGAAACATAAGCTCTCGACAAGATCTAAAAACATCTAAGAGTATTAGATTAAGGTTATAAGAACTTAATAAATCCAAAAAAAATAGGGTTAGACCAAAACTTAGGTTAGGGGTCTTACAAGCCATAAACCCCTGATAAGGATTTCGTCCCCAAAATCCCACGCGAAAAGAAACAATTACTTCCCATGTATCACTTCCTCAAACTCCCACGTCTTTTCTGTGCCACAGTGATGTCATGAAGCCTTAAACAACACAACATCCTTATATCCGAGATCAACACAAAGTATGCCACACAGGACACATTATGTCTACCACTACTGGCTGTAGAGTTAACTCTATGTCAAGTAAGTCTGCCTTAGCATAGAAACACTACATGCATCTAAGATAACTCTGGTGGCAGCTCTAACTTGTAAGCCATATTCTCAACTTGCATCATTACAAGATAAGATCCAAAAACCTGGGAATTCAACATATCCTTCTCAAACTTTGGCATGTCTTTTCCAAGGAGAGACCCTGAAATACGCCCTATCTCCCACTTGGAACTACAAGGCCTACCACACTTCCATTGTGCTACTCTGATCTGTTGACTTAACACCAGTTTCACTTATAACTTGTACTAATGAGTCTGCTATCATGTACACCTCCAACTGTATATTCACCTCTCATTATATAACTACATATTTCTTCTATGGCACACTAAAGAGTACAATTGTGCCTACTCAGCAGTTGATAACAAAGAAGGCTTCCTACTTTAGGTATCTATAACCCAAAGCATTACTTGATGTTTCATAGAATATTATATAACTCTATTTCCAAGCATATCTTGCAACTGTCTCTTCATCTCTTACATTCTTACCGATATCACCCTATATAGTGCATAAACCCTAATATATGATATCCGTTCTATAGGTTGGATACCTGTAACCATATTGATATCGAAGTCAATCTTTCTAAGAGGTAAACCACTTAATGTCTTACCAAGATTCATATCCCTAAACTTACATACTACTGGCACCTTTTGGCTACTAGGATTCCTCACCTTAGTATCCACTACATGTGCCAAGAACAGACCACATCCCTATCCCTTAGCTTTTCAGTTGTTACTACTGATATCAAACATATGGGAAGAATCTTCCTATCATCTTGGAAGATCAACAAAACAACGTCATTCACAAACATCACCATCTTGGAAGTAATCTTCAAGACCATCTGATACTTTTCAAGGTATCTATCTCATGGTCACATAAAAACCATGCACATCAAGTGACATAAAACTCACTTGAATGTCAAATTCCTAGATAGAAAGTACATAAAGGGAACATATTTCCCTTGTCACAACAATACCAACTAGGGATTGCTAACAAGGAGAAGGATATTACCATCTTTCTTTTGGTATTACACAGGTCTACCACTACTCATGTATCATTTTAACCTATTTCATATTGGTTTCCTTGCCAACAACATAGGAATTTTAATGATGAACACATTATTACTCTTTCTTTATTATTTGTTCATCATTTCATGTATATTTCAATATGTTACCATGTTTTACAACTTCTCATCAAGAGATAGATCATTATTTTTCACATATTCTATATTGGACATGGATTATCTCCCTTATTTTCTTCCACACATCATAATTATTGCATGTTTTACTTTCTTATATACAAATGTTGGTCTATGATTAACTCAGGTTCCACTTTACTCAATATTGATTTGTTGTTATTTATCTCCTCCCTTCATACTTATTGCAGGAGTTCTCTTCATCTTATGTGAATTTTACACCTAGACTTACTTTATTAACACAGATTTATCCATCTTTTACTTTAGAAACTTCTTAAAATTACCACTTCAGGAATCTCTTATAGCTTATTTGTGCACATGTTTAGGTTTTAAAGTGTCATATCCTTCTCTTATATTATCAATCATTCAAGTTCTGAAAGGTTATGATGTAGTTCTTCCCTTCTTTAGAGAAAAATGAAGGTATTATAACCATGATTAATGTTTTATTTTGCTCTTCAGGTTGTTTGAAAAATGACTATTTGATTAGAGTAATCAGAAAGAAAGCAACCTAAGAGTTCCATACTCACCTTTTCTTCAATATTTGAATACCTGGTCAGGGCACTCAAGTACTAAGATTAGGTAGTATGAACCATGTTTTATGTCATTTTATCAACTTAGACACCATCTTAGTTCTAGTCCTAGTGTCCCTGTAGACTAAGCAAACCTATAGCTTTGTTACCACTAGATGTGATACCCTTTGCCACACAAAATGAGATTACTCAAAACCAAGCACGGAATTAACGCTAATAATCATATTACCACAAAATAGGATAAATTAAAACCAATTTCACAACTGTATCTCAAGCTAAACACATCATATATGAAGCCACAAACTGGAGTCACTTGTATTTCATTCATACCAAAGATGTTTCATAACATAGTTCACTAGCCAACTTGCCTCAACCTGTTACATATGATAACTTGACCATGTATACAAATCACCTCTGCACCTTCATTGTATAGATCCAAAAACTCATACTGATATACAACATCTATAAAACAACCCCAAGGACTTGAGTGTATAGGGACAACACATAGGACTCTATTACTAGACACCAGTTGCATGTCCATGATCCCAAAAAATACAACACCTCAGGATATCTATCTCAGCAACACAAGATCTATCCCAGCATGCACGCCACCTAAAAGAGGTGGAAACCCATGGGGTGAGACCAAACATCCCAGTGAGAGTTATACCTCTCCACCAACATCTATTAAAAGAACAGATAGATAACACAAGAGATTATTTTATTAACAGATAAGCATATTTAGCTAAATGATATAAGCATAGCAATGAATATTCTAAAAAGGAATATGAAGAACATGTATATTTTCTATCAATCAATCTATTCAAAATCAAGGCAAGGCTCCAACCAATGTTCTTCGCATTTTGTCCTTAAGTAGGTATACTACACAATTGTATTACATCTTTTATTATTCCCTGAGGAGATGAGGTATACCACTCATACCCCAATTGACCACTACTAAGTCAAAATTAGTGTCATACAAGGTCTACAGAAGAGCCAGAATCCACAACCTCTCCACACCTCCCAGTCAGCATGAGAGAAACACCGTAGTGACATAACATATGAGTCATCTACAAAACTGCCTAGCCTACCTTGGTATATAGGCATAGTGCTAGTGAAACTGAGATATGACCTGAAGTCGCACTCCTACCAGGGTATGGCCTGCAACCAATCTTGTGAAAGTATATAGTAGGTCACAACATTGAGATACAACCCGTAGCCACACTCCTGCCAGGGTATGGCCCGCAACCAATCCTGTGGATGCATATACTCATTAGTATCTGACTGTGAGCTTCCACTAAGGTAGAACTCATTTCATCATTCAATACTAAGACCGTCACTGGAATGGGTCTATGGCATAGGGAAACTACATGATTAAAGTTCCACTTGATTAGTTAGACCCTTTAAGTGTCTTTTAACATCAATCAAGTTACAACGTACAAGTTCATAACAAAATCTACAAAGATAAGGGAATAGTACAACTACAAAAGTTATAAAACATATAAAGTATGGGCTTGTCACATCATCTCAGGGCATCCCTATCTCACTACCTTAAATAAGGCTAAGCATTATTGACACATCAATGGTGAATCGTAACCCCTCGTTGCACCACTAGAGGATAACACCTCTCA
This sequence comes from Alisma plantago-aquatica, assembly GCA_963693085.1. Lineage (NCBI taxonomy): Eukaryota > Viridiplantae > Streptophyta > Magnoliopsida > Alismatales > Alismataceae > Alisma > Alisma plantago-aquatica. The sequence goes on along the minus strand of OY856413.1, from coordinate 1,108,085,507 downwards.
CTAGGAATCAAGCCCTCACTAGGTCATGAGACCCATCACATCATTCCTTTATATAAATATCTCATCATGCCTCAATAAGTACAATGTGTACGATTATCTCCATGTTATTTAATACTGATAACCATAGCATTCACATAGTTGTGACATTCATTTCACCTATAAGGATATGGGATCATAAAAAGGAGAGAGAAAATACCATGGATCTCTATGTCTCATCATGATCTCAACCTTCCTCAGAATATTCATAACTATCAATATAGCATACATGTAGCTATGAAATTAAATCAACATGTAGGGTTATAATTATACAAGTAGGAAAGAGAAAGTATATTCATGTGCCATACATTGAAGTAAACTCAATAAACAAAGCCCACCCTAGGATTAGTGTTAGGGTTCACACACTTAGTAGATTAGGATCTCGTTACATGTTTAAACATCAAACCTTAGTTAGGTCATCTCTCACTTTCTTAGAGCCGATTTGGGTTAGGCATCAATACTTTCTCATGATTCGGTTGATAATCAACACCACTAAGTGTTAACATCATTCATATGTATTCAAGTACCCATACCACTATGTTGCACATATGTAACAACCATGCATCATGTATGTGAGTCAACCATCCATCACATGTGTGTTACATATACACCAAAACAAGTGACATAACCATAACACACCTACACATGGTCACAACCCTAACACCCAATGCATTGTCACGACCGTGCCACACCATCATCAAGCTATGACTGCGACGCACCCTCACCTAATTGTGACCGCGAGCACCACCTCTTGGTCACGACCACGATGCACCAGAGCTAAGCATCACGACCAAAGTTCATAAGGGGGCATCTCAATCATCAAGCAGGAAGCAACGTCTCTAGAAATAGGAGTGGTGACCATGAACATATGAAAAGGCATCAACAACATGGCATCGTGACCACTCCCAACAAGGCGTTGCATCCAATACTAGGTGTCGACGACCACACTTACTAGGCTTCACAACCACACTAAACAAAGAGTTGCATTCAGCCATCAGAGCAGGTGTCACAACAAACACAAACATGCATCTCGACCAAAGCTATGGGCAATGTCTCAACCATAATTCTAGAATGAAGGTGTCGACCAATACAATCACAGAGTTACAACCAAAATAATGCACCCTGATCACAACCGAGACACGACCATGCACACGTGACTCAACCCAAACAACTCAAAGCAACTCAACTCAAAGCCAAAACATGGGTGTATGTCTTGACCCTAAACATCAAAATAACATATGTCTTGACCCAAGATAACAAGGGCACATATGTCGTGACTGTGGCAAGATTGAATAGCAAGAATACCAAGGGTGACAAGGTGCAAAACTCATGGATTCAAGGTCCTCAAACTGTAGAATACACACCATGGAGATCCTCAAGCAAATCCACTTAAGAGAGAGAAAGGTGAACCATTTCTTATATGAAAACCATTAAAATCTCCAAGGAAAACATCCAGGTTGAACTTAGATCTTAGTGATAAAACCAAAGATCAAGATCCATACAAAGTCATCCTCTCAAGATCACTTAGAAAATATGCACATAGAAATCATGGTTGGGAAAGAGAGTTATTTTCGTGAGAAAACTACAAAGTCTTAAAACCTATTTTGTAGGATCATCATCTACCATCTTAGGATCATCTTTAGAGACTAAAATAGAAGATTACACCAAGCGAAAACCACCATCTCCAAGTGAGAAACTTCACACAAGATCGGTCACCAAAAACCCTAAGACATGTACCAAAGAACCATCATGAAAGAATATCAATCCATGGAGATAAACTTGTGTTTAACCCATCCAAAATAGAACATAAACTCCATATTCCATCATAATACATGAACCTTATGCATGTGTTCAAAAACCAAAATCAAAACATAGGAGGTAAACCACTATTACACACCCATCTCCAAATTTGGGTACTTAACCTTAGGGTTGTGGATTCTAAGCATATAAATCATGATAACCACCATCACTTAGGCTCTAGATCATGATATTATCTACTAGCATATTAAGGGAACGTTGTATAGTGAGAATCATCAACATTCTAATAAAATTAAGAGTGATAATGATAGAGGAGGATAGAGAGGTATAAAACCTGCCTTAAGGAAGATCAACTCCAAGGATCACAAGCTCCAAGAACACGATCACTAAGAGAGAAAGAAGCTCCAATTTTAGCCACAATATCACCTGAAAAAGGAGAAGGTATCATGGTCAAAGGTTTCCCAAGAAAAGAGAGAAAATATCCTTAAATCAAACTAAAAGAGGAAGGAAGAAAGAGAGAAAGAAATTTCCTCACACTTGGGTTGACCTTGTCAAAACATGGTCTATGACCCTTGTGATGAGGGGTTTCTCTCCAAAATGACCACCATGGAGGATACATGGTATAGATGGGGTAGAAGATCCAAGGAAACGTCATCAAAGAAAGGCAAACACTTACCAAGGTTGAGGATGAGCAAAGATCACCACATGCAAGGGATCTGATCACCAAAGCTCCAAGGGTCAGTCCTTATTTGCTCCACCAAGCTCCAAGGATGAGCAATAGAGAGGGAGGATGAAGTAGGGATGAAAGGTTTACTAGAAATGAGAGAAGAGGTTTTATATACTTGAGGAGTAGGGAAGTAGGGTGGAGATGAGGTGTCAATACCTGAAGGCACCAAAGGGACACTTGTCCACCCAAGGAACACACATGCAACTGCTTAAAACACACATGCATAAGGTGGTGATTCAACCTATGTTGGGTCTCGACCTCTTAGGGTCCCCAACATATAGGTCACTGTTGAGACATTAAAGCATGGTCAAGACAACACAAAGAAAGTGTCTTGGTCGAGACAAATACACCATCAACAAACTAGGTCAAGACACTCCACAAAAGGACAAACTGTCTCAACCCAACACAACTAAGACCAACATGGTCATGAACTCCACACCCAAGGGAAGTGTCTCAATCAAGACACACCCAAAATAACCCTCAAGGTTGAGATAAAGGGTCACAACACTCAAACTTTCTCATCAAGGTCAAACACCAAGCAAACCCTACTAACCCTATTCACCTCTAGTGATATCATCACCCAACAAAGGCCCAACCAAGATGACCCAAGGCATCACACTCTCTTGTAAAGCCGAGAGAGAGATGGAACACTATAGAGATGGAAATTTCCAAGATAACCCTCCCAAATGGGTAAATTGCAATTTGACCCAAAATAAGCACACAAAGCACACACATCACCCAAACAAGCTCAAAATGGGAACTTAAGCTCTTCACAATCCCTAAAAGCATCTAAGATGATTATATTAGGGTTCTAATCAGTTGATCAATCCAAAATGAATAGGGTTAGACCAATACTCAGGTCAGGGGTCTTATAATTGGCATCCCAACACATGAGTGGAGAATAAGAACACATCATGGGTCCTGAAGAAAATCCAAGTGATTCATCATGAAAAGAGTTTTGTCTTCACATTTCTTATGAAAATCAATGACAAAACCTAGGTCTATTGAAACAAGATCTCCTAAAATCTTCACTCCACACATTGGGTGAGATATGTTAGCATGAAATAAACCCAACGTTGGTCTCACCCCAGTTTATCAGAAGGCCAAACTATTTCTATGTTCTTAATATTGATATGAAGATTATAGTTTGGGCCTCATGCTTGGATAATAGATAGAGTCTTAGAGACTTTCATAATATCACCAATCAGGGTGCCATCATGAAAATACAAGGAAAGAAGGTTGATGTGGCATTCATCATTCAGCTAGATAATAAGAGAATGGACAACTAACACAAAAAGGATTGGACAAAGAGATCACCTTGTTGTACACCAATTATGAAAAGAAAACCCTGACTTTGATCCATGTAAATAGGATGTAAGGAGCTTATTTTTGACCTAATAGTTATACATAGTATGTCATTTGAAGATGACTTCCATTCCATCCATGTGTATCTAATATGTCTATTTGAGATCAATTTTAAGTGTTAGATACATGACGTGGATGAAATTAGCAAACCCTAGTTAGTTAGAAAACTAGTAAAAATCAATGCAAATGCAAATTTTGTAAAATAGGCAATATCTCTATTATAATCATATTGTAAATCATTTGTATTGATTCTATGACTTGTAAATAAGCTTTAGAAAAACTTAGAGCATTTACTTTGAATATTTTAGCACTTTGTGGTCATTCAGCTTTAGAAAAATTCAGAGCATTTAATTCAAATATTTTAGCACTTTGTGGTCATTCATCAATAGTGATCATAGGGCTTTTTTCGATCGAGTTTGTCCTGGAGAAAACTCAGTCGATGGACACTCAGAATATTGGCAAAGCCCAGGGTCAAATGTGAAAACTAGACTGACACCCTGTACTTGCAAAAGAAATCAAGTTGTCGGTTGAGTTTTCATCTACGATAAACTTGATCGACAACTTCAAATTGCTTTTAAAATAGTGCTGCCAGTCAAGTTTGCCAAAAGGTAACTCATTCGACAATAGAGTACAATAAATGCATAAAAAAAATTATAGTCGTTGGAGTGTTTCAATACTCAAAAATATATTCGTTAAAACACCCTAAATATCTTCATTCCTAAGTGTCTCTACTGGCTAGTAGGCACCCTCAACTATAAATAGGGGCCCTTAGACTTCAATTTAAGTTTTTCTTCCATGATCTATAGTTATAGTTGAGTGGTTCTTCCTACAATGTCTCCTAATATCGCTCAAGCTTATCTACTAATATACATCCAATTGGATGAGTTAAGATCCTTGTAAGAGAGATGCTCTAATGTACTTCTTGTGAAGATATATGTTAGATTCCAAAATTTGGTAAATTTGAATTCTATGAATACAATACTTGATTTGATAAGTAAAATCCCTTTAATGATGGAGTAATAATGTTATCTTTGTGGCATGGGTTCAACCCATTGCCCAAGTGAGGCCCATGAAACTATTTTCTTTGCAAATAGGTCCTTGTGGCACAAGTTTAATAAATAAAAGGAATTCATGCATAAATAAATGATAATGGATTTATGGGTTTTTATAAAATGAAATTATGGAATAATAGGAAAGTTTCCAAAATTTTCTAAGATAATTTGTAATTTAGATAATTAATAGAGTAATTATCTAACTATGAATGGAAACACAAGTTTTGAGGCATCGAAGAAAGATATTTTCATCTAATTTTTGGAATACTTAAAGATAATGTGAAAACTAAGCCAATTATAGAATTTGAGATTAAAATGACTTTCCATATGATGTGGGTAACTATTTTAATGAAACACATAAAGGAAGAGTTTCCCCGACGAAATTTATCCCAATAAATCTTTCAAAAAAGATGTTAGTTTAGAAACATACTAAAGAGTTTCCGTCCAAGTTTCATAGCAAAAGGACACTCCTACTAGCTTGTGGAAGATTGAGAAGGAAGAGGGACATGCTTGTAATATTTAAATGTTGCTTCCCTTGTTTGTAGAAAGAGAAAAGAGTATCTAGAAACATCCCTTTGTTACCAAACTTGGATCAATATGAGATTCTGAGATAATAAAGGAAGTAGCCAATTTGGGACCAATTGGAGTAACGATGAGAGATAGATATGAATTACTTAATTTCCACAATCAAGGTTTACAAAGGGGTCCCTAGGATACCAAATCAAAAAATAAGTGTTTACCTGCTCATGAAAAATACTCAAGATAATTTATGAGATAGATAATCGAAATATAGGATTATGGAAGAAAATCCTAGAAGTTCTAAGATATTTTGTTGCCAAGATAATTTAGTTTCTAGTTATGTAGATATGCCTTTGAAACCAAGTTTCAGTTAAATAAGGGAATAATGAAGGAGTTTTCCTTTTCCCAATGGAAGGTAATAGTATGGATAGAGTTTTTCCAAAATAATGCTATGAGGGGTGGTTTTCTTTATGTGTCTTTTGGGTCTAAAAAGTAAAAGATATGATATTTTTATTGTAAGGACAGGAGGGAGGAATATTGTTATTACTTTCTCATCATGATGCCTTGCCAATTGCATAAGAAAAATATATGGAAACTAGACCCATTGATTCCAACCCTTGTGCTATATAAGAAGTGGTATGAAGAGAAGATGAACTACCCCAATCCTCTCCTTCGTTATTGTGAATCTTTGAATCACAGTACGGTAGAAATCTCTCTCCCTTCATCATGGCAATGCTCTTCCTCATCTAGGATGGTCTCGTTGTATTTCGTAAAATGGTACTTGCCACAATGACATAGAATTCTAGGATCTTTCGAAGTACTTCGCCTCTCATCTCTTTTCTTCTGACTCTCCATGGAAGAGGTAATCATGTCACTCCATGTTTGAGGTATAGATTCTTATTTTGTTTAATTTGTAGAAATTGCTAAGATTACCCATGTGACAACTTTCACATTACAAAGTGAAATTACTCAAAATAAAGCATAGAATTGTCAATAATAACAATATTACCACAAAATAGGGTAAATTAAAACCACTCTCAACATATCATGTCAATTGAAATATACTATGCACAAGCCTCAAAATCAGGCTACTTGTATTCTATATAAGCCAAAAGATCATACATATCAAGTTAAAGGCTATCAAGCCATCGTTATTACACATTGCGACATGTTTGTATGTCTATGCCATTTCTATACACTCATGGCACAAACCCAAAATCTACGTGTCCATATACAAAACAATAAAATCACCCCAAAGACCCAAGAGTACAAGGACAACACATAGGACTCTACTACAAAACTCTAGCAGCATATCCATCTTCTAGTAACTGATTGCTCTCCATGTTGCTTAGCTCCAACTGCATTATCTCTACCTCCTCTTCTACAACCACCCAAAAAGTTGTGGAACCCACAGGGTGAGACGAACGTCCCAATGAGAGATATAACTCTTCACTTCCAAATATTATAAGAATATTAATATAATAGGGAAATTAAGTGTAGTTAATACTGGTTAAGCGGTTTAAGTAGTTATCACTGAGTAGTAGAACAATTTATATTTTTAGAAGAAATATGAAGAACATATATAACTTTTATAAACTAAACAATATAACAAATAAGGCATGGGGTAATCCAATGTGATTTGTATTTGACCCTAAGCAAATATACTACACACCTTTATTACAACTTCCATTATTATGCCCTGAGGATTTGAGGCAAACCACTCAAATCCAGCTGACCACTATTAAATTCAAATTAGTACCATACAAGATCAATGGAAGAGTCAGACTCCTCACCAATACTAATCGGTCAATTTGAGTTTGTAGTGCAGTAACATAATAGTCAAACTACAAAATAGTAACTTATAGTCAAACTATTGTTTTACAAACAACAACTCATAGTCAAAGCTATGGTCCTGTAAAACAACTCGCCTTCCTTGGCACATGGCACAACACTAGAGAATAGGCTCATGCATTTCCTTTCTTAATAAAGCATTATACCACTATTTCAACAAATTAGGGATCTAGGGAGACACTTCCACGGGTACCTCACATTTTCACAACATGTGGTCTGAGTTTTCCGTAGAAGTTACTCGTTTCACCATCCAGCTAGATACTAACGTTGAACACAAATCTATGGTACATGGCAACTACATTATTAGGGTTTCACTTGATTAGATATTTCAATTAGGTATCTTTCAATGTATCAATCAAGTTACAAGGTATAAACCCTAAACAAATTCTACAATTTAAAGGTAGGATACAACTTCAGAAGATATAAAATGTACAAGGTGAGAACTTGTCTCATCATAACCAGACACTTGTAAAATTTCCATTACAAGGCCATCACCAATATCACATAACAATGGGGTATCAATCCCCCAATCACATCTCTTGAGGATTTCACCTCAAGGCACTTGTTAGATCATTAGACCCATTCATATAATTCCTACACATTCAATATCACATTTATATCTCAATAATGCTCATAATCATCACCCTATATTATACAAGGTTCACCATAGCATTCACATAGATACGAAATTCATCTCACCTACAAATTAGGTTTACAAAAGTAGGAGAGAGAAATTACCATCATATAATAATAATATGCAAGTAGATTAATTAGATTCATCACGATATCATAAGATTAGGGTTATGGTTCCATGTGTACGCAGTTAGGGTTTCATAACATTATCCAACCACTAAACCCTAATTCCATCACCTCCCATATATTTGGAGAGTGGTAGGGTTAATCACTATTGATAATGATTAGTTATTCATAATCACATCACCTTGTGTATACCATTACTTTAGGTATTGACCACATTCATGCACATGTGTGACTATCTTGCTCACCACACATGGAGTCATGATCAAAACACCTCCAAGGTATAACGACCCTCACACAAGGTGACACTGCATTGTGACCGAGACGCGTGCAACATGGTGTCACGATCGAGACGTGTGCATCATGGTTTCATAGTCGAGACACGTGCAACATGGTGTCATGGTCGAGATGTGTGCAACCCTGTGTCGCAGTCAAGATGTTGGGTATTTCCACAACATGGCATCACACCTGCTACATCACCAAGATGTATGTGTCGACCCTATAACCAAACCAACTCATGTACATCAACTATGTCCTATTAAGGAACCTTGTCACGACCGCTACTAGGTCCTAAAAAAGTGTTATGACCAACACACTTAACTATCATAACAACTACGTCAACCAACAGAATCAAAAGTCCAAGTAGCAATGATGTGTTGTGACCAGGATAGTGGGTAACGACCCTTCCCTAAGGTTTAGGGTTATTTCATTCACAACCACCACCTATCCATGGTTTCAGCCATGAGGAAGTCCAAGGGTTGTCACAAACCCAAGTTATATATATGCACAACATCTGAATAGGTCCAAACCTGGTCGAGACAGATGATCAAACCAAGAATACCAAGCATCAACATGGTGAACATCACCCTATATGAGGGTGTTCATTAAACCCTAAAACATATCCATAGAAGGTTACTAAAAGAGTTATGTTTAGAGAGAGAAAATCAAAATTCTTATGCATGTTAACATACTTAAAACCTACCATTATTCATGGTAAATGAACCATATATTAGGTATTGTTGTTCCATAGATGATGATCCAAAGAAACACACTAATATTTCAATCACCACAAAATCGGGTACGAAAATTCAGGTTTTATAAGAAGAGTAATCCTTTCAAGAACACTAAAAGATTAAAACATAAACATTATCATTTCTCCTACCATAAAGAAAACATTTTAAGATGTAGAACAACAACATATAATCCAATTTAAGAGGCAAATAATAGATGGGGGAAAAGTTATATAACCTTCCTGATTTGGAGAGAACTAATCTCTCAAGATCACAAGCTCCAAGAACTCCAACCAAGCTTCAACACTTTGGCCAAAGGATCGCCTCAAAAGAGAAGAAACCTTGGTCAGAAAAGAGATCAAGAAAGGGGGAAAACAACTGTAGGCTGAACAAAGAAAGAAAGGAGAAAGAGAGAAAATCATCCTCTCACTCAGATGCCACCATGCCACGCATAGTCTAAGGCCCTTGTGATGAAGAATTTCTCTCAAGAACGTCACCATGGATGATCCACAGTCTAAGTCCCAGGAGGAATAAGAATATGGCGATTTCAAAAGGGGGAAAACATGATCAAGAGTTAAGACCACTTACCAAGAGAAGAATCTCCAAAAATCATCACCAAAAGGGTTGATTTAGCACAAATCCTTCTTGAAGCAAGGTTGATCGGCCACCAAGGCTTCAAGATCAGACCTCCTATGCTCTTGAATCTCCAAGAAAGATCACAAGGAAGAAGAAAAAGTGTAGCCTAAAGAGAAGAGGCTATATACCCAAAGGAGGAGGGAAGTAGAGGTCTATGAGGTGTCCACATATAAGGGTATTAAAAGGACATATGTCCTTCAAAGAAATAGTCTTATCCCCACTCACCTGCAAATCTTGAAATGTTTATGTTTATCTAGAAAAAGGGTAGTGACCTTCAAGGTCGTCTGCTACCTTGTTTTGGTTAAGACACTACCATATACTTGTATCGGCCGAAACCCTAGGTCACCATATGTACATGGTCGTGACACTTCTCTAGAGGACAAAGTGTTTTGACCAACCCACCTCTAGGGCATCACGGTCAATACTACACTACATTGAGCCTGTTTTGTGTTCACTACCCTCACCCAAAAGTGGGGTAGTGGTCACGACACTCAAACCCTAGCATAGTCACCATATCAACTAAGCAAACCCTACAAATCCTAGAATCACCATAAGATGTCACATCACCAACCATGATTCAAACAAAGCACCCCATAGAACCATCTTCTCTATTATGATTCTAAAGTACAAGAAGCACTCTCAACATGTGGCATTTTGCAATATAACCCTCACTCATGGGTAAATTGCAATCTGGTACAAAACAAGTACATACATAACAAAGATAGCTCAAACGTAAATAAAATTGGACCAAATTGAAAATACAAGCATGTCACATGTTATTAGGGAATCCCAAGATATTATATTAAGGTTTAAGCATCTCATTATGCAAAGTAATTACAATTAAGCATAAAGCTAGGTCAGGGGTCTTACAATCCAGATATGGCAAAACTATATTCCAAATTAATCAGGAAAATGAGCATAATCCAAATAAAATGGTATCATGACCTAAATAAGATCCTAATTCCAAAGTTAGGGATAATATATGATTAAGTGGTGATTATATACATGGATGGCCTATATCTAATAATTAACATGTTGAGTATATAAAAATGTTTACTTTGAGATATAATCTGATAGTGTTAATAAGAATCCAAAACGATGAAGATAATGATGATGAATACTAGGGTTTTTGACCAAAAATGATACAGATGACGAATTAAGGTTTTAAAACTAAATATCATAACTTCCTATGTTATTAATGCACATAATCAAATCTAGGTGTTCACAATGCAAGTATATGATCAATTTGGTAATTAGGGTTCCACCTAATGTTTAATACGTGTTTATAATCCTAAATCATAATGTGATGGAATTTGGGTTTGTACCCTTGTTCCTTATCCAAACCCTAGACAACCCTAAAGACTAGTTTAGGACATATGCTAAATTAGTATGTCTTGAATATGATTGGTGACACAATAGAGTATACATACATGCAAATATTATTGGTTTAATATGTTGAATGCTTGGATGTTTGGATATTGTGACACCACGTTGTGCCACAAAGCAAGATTAATCAAAACCTAAAAGAAAAAACACCATTAAGCAAATGGATTACCAAAAAAACACAGGTAACTGAAACCATTCATTAAAGCATCATAAGAAAAAAACTTATTACATATGAGCCCACAAAGCTTGTCATGTATGACACATAACATGTTACATGGTGCTTATATCACTACAGGTCAACATTCCTATCATCAACATGTCACATATGATACTGGTTCCACATACACAGATATACATTGTATATATATATATATATACATACAAATATATATATATATATATATATATATATATATATATATGTATATATATATATATATATAAAAGCCAAAAACCTCATATCAGTTACATCACTACAAAACATCTCAAAATACCCAAAGGACCTGAGTGTACATGGATGACTCTAGGACTCTAACACCAAAAGACTAGCAGTACATCCAACCTTATTAGCTATTGCTCTTTCCCAAATGCAAGACCTTTACCTCTTCGTGCACGGTCACCTAAAAGATGTAGAAACCCACAGAGTGATACCAAGTGGCCTAGTGAGAGATATAACTCTCTGCCAATGCTATTAAAGCATCGATAAACTAAACAGGTAAAACAACATATTAATGGGATGAGCATATTCAGCTAAATGATATGTATCTAACAGGTAAAGCAGATTAAACAATATTAGGAAGTCACCACTGATAAGTAGATCAATTTATATTCTAAACAAGAATATTAAGAACATGTATAATAGTTGACTTCTCTTACCATCTTATAACTCAAGAAATCAGAAAAAAGAAAAGGCAAAGGCTCAACCCATGTGAGACGTATGCCACCTGAGAATATAAATATATACTACATGGTTGTGTTACGTATTTTATTATGCCTTAAGGATTTGAGTCGTAACACCCAAATCCAACTGACCACTGATAAGTCAAAAGCAGTGTGATATAAGGTCCATGGAAGAGCTGAAAACCATGACCTCTCCAACACCTCTTGGTCAGCTCAAGAGAACACCACATAGACATATTAGCAACTGTAAAAGAGTGACATATAGTAAGCATAAGGATATGCTGACACATGGCCATTCATATATATAAACACCTAGCCCACCTTGGTATAGGTAACAATGATAGAAGAACATACACATGCATGGTCGTTCTTAAAAGGAGTGTCTCACTCATGGCCATACATATCACAAGGAGATCAGCTCATGCATGGCTGTCTCACACAACCTATCATTAAGGACGCAAAGAGATACTCAACTTGCACCCCGCTTGTGACGACCGCTATCAAATTGACAACATAATCGCACAAAACTATGCAGAAATAATGATTAATAGTAGATTACTGAAAATCACTAAAAATTAAAACCTTTTTTCCAAGCGATCCACTACCAGGAAACTCTTTTTAGAAAGAACGAAACCATATATACATCATGGCTCACTTTGTACATACATTGTTCCATCACCTTGCAAGGATATGAGATAATCGTTTCTTTACCAAAATATACACAAAAGCAACATCATGTGTTGAGGCATACTAGCCAAAATCTCAAATCAATTATAAAACTATTTATGCTCTATCTCCCAAAGGACTTGAGAGTACATGGATGACACATAGGACTCTATATCTAAAAGACACATAACAACACATTCAACCTGAGTTGTTACTGTTGTCCTTGTTGTTGTTGCCTGCTCTCTCCTACATGATCTCTACCTCCTCATGCATGTCCACAAAAAAATTTGCGGAACCCACAGGGTGAGACAACAAGTCCAAATGAGAGATATAAATCTCCGCCAACAGTGTTACTACCAGAGTTAAAACTTTATGAATTGGAGAACAAGAAACATATATTGAATTAAACAAGTATAACTGTTGTTTATATGTAGAGTGGAGCAGTCTCATCATCTTATTAGTTGAGATATCTACAATTGAGAAATACATCATTTAATTACCTCTAAAAGGAATATGAAGAACATGTATAATTATTATAAACTAAATAGTATAAAAACAAAGCAAGGTTTCAACCAATGTTTCTATATTTGATCCTTAAAAAAACAGGTTACATAGTTGATTACATCTTAAACATTCTATCTTATGCCCTGAAGAGATGGGAATATACCTTCCATCTCCAACTGACCACTGTGAAATAAAGCATTTGTGCCATATAGGTATATGGAAGAGCCGAAATCCACGATCTCTCCTTTCTCGGTAAGTATGAGATTATTGGCTGTGACATTATGAGTCAAACTGCATTATAGCTAGCCTAGTGTATAGAGGCTCTTCGCTATAGGGATACAATATGTAGCATGTTCTCTTATTAGGGTATGGCCCATAATCAATCCTGATTACATGAGGGCATTGTTCGAAACCAATCCTGATTGTTTATTGAGTCACGATACAACCACACTTATTAGGGTATGACCTGAAGTCAATCCTAATTTTTAGGGTATGGCCCGTAGTCAATCTTGTTAGTTAAGGATACAAGGAAGTATATCAACTTGCACCCTGCATATTCAACAATATGCATTCTGAGTGAACTCATTTCAACATTCAGGAAATCATGACACTGAATGGATATATGGCCAGGGCAACTACATTTTTAGTTTACTTGATATTTTAAGTGCATTACAACATCTTTTAGAATCAAACAAGTTACAAGAATGAATTATAAATAAATGCTTCATAAAAAGGTGTAACATGTCATTCAAGAAATCTTGTATCAATTGGAACATATCTTGTTATACTTATCTTGGGATCTTAGTCCCCTGAATACTTTATTGGGAGTCTCATCCCTTCAATATTATCATTATCATGATCATATGTTTGGATATCAAACCCTCAGTTCATTATTGAATAGTATCACCTCTCATTAGGCAATAACCAACCCTAGGTCATCAGACCCATATGCAAATCACACTTCTTGTACAAGTATATCACATGGATCATAAGGCCTTATATAATATGTATTATGCTTCATCATAGCTCATACCTAGATATGCACATTATTTCACAAATACCTGCATGGTTAAGATTTCATAGCAAATGCAATAACAAGTAAATATCATGTCCATGCCATCAAGAGAGTCATTCAAATTGCAACTGATTTAGGGTTTTCAAATTCATATTTATCAACCAACCCTAATTCTCATCATAAAAGCTATAGTATTGCCATAAGTGTTCTAGCATATTTCATCAAGTATCATCAATTGATTATTAACATAAAATGTTACCATTCTCATGTGAGTAGTACAAGTTTCTCTCTTATCCTTACTAGGATATTGTCCTCAACAGACTTATTACATTGATTTAACCTTCTTTAGAGTTATCAATCTACACTTATTAAAGTGTATCCATATAATTACATTTATGATGTATCCATTGATTGTATTCAAGATATATCGGCCTACACTCATCAAGGTGTATCAGCTCCCACTCATCAAGGTGTATCAACCTTCATTCCAATCTTTGTATCGACCTAGACACATTCACTTGTGTCAGCCTAGACACATATACTTCTGTCGGCCAAAGCATATCAAATGATATCAGTTTACAGATGCTAAGAGTAGTACCATTTGTATGGTGCTTGAGGTATATCAGCCATAGTATATATTGTGTTTCGGCCATACCATCAACTTATGTATCAGCCACTCTATCTCTTTGTGTATTGGCCACTATATCATTTTGCATATCGATTACACTATTAGTTAGGGTGTTGGCCTCACCACCAACAAGAGTATTGACCTCATCTTCAACTAGGGTATCGACCACCTCAATCAAATGGTGTATCTGCCAATCAACATCAGCTAGGTTATCAGCCTAGCTGTCCCTTTGAGTATTGACCATTGCCCAATATCGGGTATCAGCCTCTAGGATTTGTTTTTAATTGGTTGAACCCTCATTCAACAACTTAGTTCTTGCACCTATCAACCTCAACACTACTTGGTGTATCGGCCAAGGATTCTAAGAATGTATTGACCATACTTCCACAAAGTATGTCGGGATAAGGGTGTCACCCATCAAACATGGGTTAGACTAAGGGGATATTATATTGTGAGTGTAGTGGATTAGGGTTAGGACTTGACCATATCAGTCATCCATGTCATGGTGCAAATACATATGTGTCGACTTGGATATCTCATAGATATCTACATGTCTTATTCTCAATCTTAGATGATAGGTTAAACAATTGAAAAGGTAGTAGTTCTACTCATGAAATCAAACCAAAAGGATAGGAGTTCATGTGTATCAATTTTCATACCTATACACTTGTATTGGGTTAGGGATTTTCACCAATCAAAATCGATTTATGAATATTGGTTTCATCATCTTCAAGCTCTAATTTTTTGTCCATTACTACTCTAGTTCATGGACAACAAACCCATATATCCAATACAACTCACAGAACCATCAATCAAATAATAAAAGTCAAAGTAGAAAAGGAATCACCTAGTATTGCATGATAGAAGGTGAATAATAATAAAGTTGAGTTCAAGTTATATAACTTGCCTCAAGATTAACTATAGAGATTCAAAATTCAAAGCTCCACATTCCCAAGGTTGAAGATCGCTTATCAAAAGTCCAAGGATCAATCACAACACTTCTCTATGAAAGAAGATATCATGGTTAGGAACTTGGTGAAGAAAGAAGAGAAGGAAAGAATTATGATCTGAGAAGCAAGTTCTTTCTAAGGTTGAAGATGATCATGGCTTCACCTTAGGCAAGATGTTCGATCTTCCCTTTTCTTCTTGAGCTCCTAGGGTTGTCCTCCAAGCAAGAGATGGTAAAGGAGTCGAAAGTTTTACTAGGAGGTGAAAAGAGAGTTATATATAGTTGAGGTTTATGAAAGAGAGTGTGTATAAGGTGTCATCACCGTGTACACTTAAGAGACACATTTCCACAAATGGTAACTTCATGCATCCATAATTATATTTCCATGCAAAACTCTTGAGGATAATCCATAGGCATGCTATCGGCCATTTGGGTATCTTGCTTGACAAGGTATCATCAACCAATCTTACTTTATATGCAAACTGATACCATTTTTTCAAGGAACATGCAAATGGATAGGCTTCACCTACTTGAGATGCTTAGCCTGTCATGAATACTTTCAAAGGTTAAAAAATTGATATGGGACCTCCTCTATGGCTTCGAAACCGATAGGCACTCCCATATACATCATAACTCAGCACAACCCCATTTAGGGTTCAAGATACTCAACATCTCTTTGGTTCTTTCACCACAAAGAGTGTTATTATTCAACCAAGACTCAAACAAGGCATCCCCTTCTTTCTCTTTCTTATAGTTGATACTAAGAGAAAGAAGAAATGTTCTAGAGGTGTTAATTTGCACAAAAATCCCTCATTTGGGTGAATTGTAATTATTACCAAAGGTATCATATAAAGCACAAACACTTTGCAAATAAGTTCAAAATTGAGAAATAAACTCTTCTCAAGTCATAATTACTTTTCAAAAGGTTAAGACAAGGTTCTAAACAACTTACTTTGTAAAAAATTCTAGGGTTATACTAAAACCCAGGTCAGGGGTGTTACAAGTTATCAACCCCTAACAAAGATTTCATCCCTGAAATCTCAAGAGAAAAGAGAAGGGTACTTCCTCCAGCTCGCATGTGGCTTCTTCAATGCCACGATGATGCCAAAGAACTTTAACAAGCACTATGTCTTTCTTTTTCAACTATTTGATTCTTCTATCAAGAATCAACACTGGACATTCCACATAAGATATATCTTCATCTAATTCTACCTCTACATGTTGTAATACAAGCTCTGTATCAAGGTGACATTTTCTCAATATAGATACATTAAAAACTAGATGTAGTCTATGCAATTCAGGTGGAAGCTCCAACTTATAGGCTACCTTTACAATGCGTGCTAACACTGAATAGGGTCCCATAAATCTAGGAGCCAACTTATCCTTCTTCCCATATATGAGAACACCTTTCCAAGGAGAAACCTTGAGATACACTCTATCTCTAACCTGGAATTCTAAAGGTCTACAACGATTATCATCATATGATTTCTATCTATCTTGTGTAGCATTTAACTATTGTTTTATTAGTTTAATCTTTTATGTTGTCTGTTGCACAAGTTAAGGACCAAGAAGTTGGTATTCTCTTATTTCATACTAGTATAATGGAGATCTACAATGTCTACCATACAACGCTTCATATGGTGCCATATCAATGTTGTTCTGATAATTGTTGTTGTAAGAAAACTCTAATAAACTCAAATGTACATTCCATCTACCTACAAACTGAAGAACACATGTCCTAAGAAAGTCTTCCAAGGCTTGTATAGTCCTTTCAGATCATCTTTCTTTGGGTGGAAAGTTGTACTAAACTTTAACTGCGTACCCAAAGCTGTATGTAATCGCTCCCAAAAGTGACTTGTAAACGGAGGACCTTTGTCTGACACAATTGTTGTTGGGACTCTGTGCAACCGCACTATATCATGTACATAAACATGTGCAAGTTTCTCAGTAGAGTATGTTGTTTTAATAGGAAGAAAATGTGCTGATATTGTCAACCTATCAACAATCACCCAAATGGAATCGTGACCTTTGGTTGTTCTAGGCAAACCAACTACGAAATCCATTGTCACATGATCCCACTTCAACTATGGTATAGGTAATGGTTGTAATGTTCCTACTAGTTTCTGGTGCTCAGCCTTAACTTGCTGACACATTGGACATCACATAACAAACTCAGCTACATCATTCTTCAAACTAGGCCACCAATACATATCTTTTAGATTGTGATACATTTTGGTACTTCTTGGATGCATAGCATACATAGATGAGTGAGGTTATTCCATAACTATCTTCCTTAAGTCATTAACATCAGGTACCATGATTCTACAATGGTAACAAACAGTTCCATCTTCTGACTCACGGAAGCCATCCCACTTCTCACTGCTATATTATAATATAATCTACTGTATCGCATTATATGTTTGTTGTGCTTCTTTGATATGTTGTCTTAGTGTAGGTTTCACTTGCATCTATGCCAACAATCCAACTAGCAAAGATACTTCCAGCTATACATTCATCTATCTTAAGGAAACTAGCATGCCCCTCTTATGACATACCAAAGAATTCAACTGTGATTTATCTATGACTGAAGATGATGACTTTCTACTTAGAGCATATGCCACCACATTAGCCTTTCCTGGATGATAATCAATCATGCAATCATAATCTTTGATTAGATCCATCCAGTAACACTGTATCATGTTTAATTCTCATTTCAAAAAGATGTACTTCAGATTATTAGAGTCTATGAGAATCTGACACTTCTTCCCGTACATGTAATATCACCAAATTTTCAAGGCATGAATCACTACTTCCAATTCCAGATCGTGTGTAGGATAATTATCCTCATGTTTCTTAAGCTATCGAGAGGCAAAAGAAATCAATCGTTTATCCTGCATCAACACACATCCTAAACCATTCTTCAAAGCATCACACACGACAATGTATCCTTTTCCTTGTTCAGGTAACACTAAAACTGGTGCACGGGTAAACTTTTCCTTCAACAACTAAAAAGAACATTGACAATTGTCATTTCAAAAAAAATGAAAATCCTTCTGGGTCAACCTAGTTAGGGGTAATGCTACATAACTAAAGTCTTTGATGAATATTCTATAGTAACATGCCAACCCTAGGAAACTGCAAATCTATGTTGGTGTCTTGGGTTGTTCCCATTCTAAAACAGACTCTACACTTTAGGATCAACATAAATACCTTTAGAAGATATGATATGTCCTAGAAAAGAAACTTCTGACAACCAAAATTCACACTTGCTAAACTTAGCATATAGCTTGTGTTGTCTCAACAAAGTCAATGCTTGACGAAGATGTTGTTCATGTTGTTGTCTATCATGACTGTATATTAGAATGTCATCTATAAAGGCTACTATAAACTGATCAAGGAACGACTGGAACACTCTATACATTAGATCCATGAATGCTTCTTGTGCACTAATGAGTCCAAATGACATAACTATAATCTCATAATGACCATACCTTGTCCTAAAGGCTGACTTGGGTGTGTCATCTTCCTTAATCCATAACTGATGATATCCTGACCTCAGGTATATCTTAGAAAACACTATTGTACAACACAATTGGTCAAACAAATCATCTATCCTTAGAAGAGGATATTTGTTCTTTATTGTCACCTTGTTTAACTGTCTATAGTCTATACATAACCTCATTGTTCCATCCTTTTTCTTTACAATAAGTACTGGAGCACCCCACGGTGATGTACTTGGCCGGATAAAACCTTTGTCAAGTAACTCTTGCAACTATTTCTTTAATTCTACCATTTCAGTTGGTGCCATCCTATAAGACGTCTGAGCTATTGGTTGTGTACCAGGAACTAGATTGATCTCAAAATAAATCTCTCGAGATGGAGGAACATCAGGAAATTCCTCAAGAAACACATCCTTAAACTCCCTGACAAATGACACTTCTGGAATAATAGGACTTTCTACCTTGGTACCCACCACATGTGCTAAGAATTCATCACACCCATGTCACAATAGTCTCTCAACTACCATTTCCGATACTAGACACATTGGAAGAATCTTCCTATCACCCCGAAAGATCCATGTCTCATCATTGTATGTGAACATAGCTTGCTTGGAAGTGCAATCCAAGACTACCTTATACTTTTCCAAGGTGTCCATCCCAAGGATTACATCAAATCAATGCATCTCAAGTGGTATAAGATCCACTTGTATGATGTGTTCTGAGAAAAAAGAACACAGGGGGAACATACCTCTTGTAGCAATGCAGAACCAACTAACGATGTTTCTAACAGTATGTTATTCGTTCTATGACTAATAGGAAAAAGATAGTTATGAATCACTTCACAAGTGATAAAGGAGTGTGTACCTCCCAGATCAATCAAAATAGATATGAAGCAAGATAAAGACATATCAGAATGAAATAACTCCATCTGACATGTCACATCTCATGGGTTGACTATTTCTTCCAGCTGACTCATAGCATAAAATCTCGTCATTGCTTGCTACTATGCACATCCTCTGTTACCTTGTGTAGATGAACCTACTTGAGATGTTTGTCCACATCCTCATCCTTTTGCACCACTACTGAACTGTTGACATTAAGAGCCTTGATAACTCTACCTTGGTGGTTGGGTTACTCCAATGTCTCTTACTGGACAATCCTTCATCAGCTGGTCTATTGATGTGGTCTAGAAGACCCTGTCACTAACATTGATGTCGTACTTTGGGCTCCAGTAGGTGGAAAATTATGACCTCTACCCTTACTTGACGTCCACTGCATCAGAGCACTGAACCTCTATGATGCTGACAGTGCCTTGGTTTCTTGTAGCTTCCGGACCTCTGTCCCGCGAACTGGGTAGGTCCTTTCCTAAAATTGGCCTCACAATTCGCAGTTACTGACCTTTCTATTCTCCTAATCGATTCCACAAATGTAGCTAATCTCTCCCTATTCTCCAATGTAGTTGTAGGTGTGGTCAACTCAGTGTTCAGACCCTTTTTGAAATGCCAAATCCTCTCCTGGTTTGTTGTAGCCATGTGCAGACAAAATCGCAAAAGCTCCATGAACTTAGATTCATACTCATTAATCTTCATAGCCCTTGCCTAATATGTTCAAACTGTGAGATTTTCTCATCTAGGTACACATGAGGAAAGTACCTATTGGTGAACTCACGTCAGAATTCCTCCCATCTGACCTCAACATTAGGCCTTTTATCTTCTTCAATGGCCCACCAATGGCCAACACTTCCCTTCAACAGGTACATAGCATGTCTAACTTTGTCAGTTTCTGGGATGCTAAGGATCTTAAAAGCTTTTTCTAACTCAATGAGCCACAAATCTACATCTACTGGGTTAGATATTCCAGCATATTCTAGGGCTCCGACACGGCATAGTCGTTCAAAAGTCTTACTAGAACTCAAAGTTTCATTAGGAACTGGTGCCCTAGGGGTTGGTACTGGTATCCTGTCTGCCGTATGTGATATTGTCGTCATGAACTGCCCAAATAGAGCATGGAAAGTAGGGTTCCCCAGCATAGTCTGATCCACTTGGGGATTCTCAGGTACTTGTTCTTCTCTCACATGTTCCCTTGCACCTCTTCATGGTGCAGTAATGTTGCTCTCAACAACATGTTCTTTGTGTTCTCCAAACATCTCTGAGCTTTACTTCTTCTTCTATATAAGCAAAATTCACTATAAGATAAACAGGAGGACACTAGAACAGACTCAACGACCTTAATCCTATGTCCCTGTAGACTCAGTGAACCTATGTCTCTGATACCAAAAATTGTGACTGTCATGACACCCGCCATCATTTAAGATAACAAGTGTCATTAACAATAATAAAACATGCGGAAGCAAATTAGTTGCAGCGGATTAGCAAAAATCAGTGAAAATTAAAACCATTTGCAAAGAGATCCATTCACAGGAAAACTCTTTCATTCAGAACCAAAGTAAAACCTTACATCCTGGTTCATATATACATCTCATGTACTATTACTTCTCGAGGAATACAAACATCAACTACTCTGTCTTAACTGTACACAGGTAGTATAAAACCCTCGAGGCTTAAAGCCAAAATCTCATATCGATCCATCAAAACATTACTCCTAGGACTCGAGAGTACAGAGACGACTCATAGGACTTTCTATATACAACTTGACAGCTCATATCCCCACCTGGGATTTACTGCTGTCCCTGCTACTGCTGCTGCTGCTCTTCCTCTGTAATAGGTTCCTTGCCTTTTCGTCGGCGGTTACCTAAAAAATTTAATCCCACGGGGGTGAGACAATTATAAAAATTGTCCCAGCGAGAGATATAACTCTCCGCCAGAAACATTGTTATTGCTGATAATAGAATAACACTAAGCAGTAGAATTATATTTACTCAACAGCAGGTAAATCATTGAATAAGATATGCAGAGCAGTATTCTCTATGCAATCATTTCAATTATAACTTGATTAAGCAGCAAGTCATTCATTTAAGAAGGAATATGAAGAACATGTATATCATTTATCTAACTATGATATAATAGACCATGTATCATCAACCATTGATTCTCGCAATTCAACCCTAAGCAAATATGCTACATGGATGATTACGTTTTACAATCATACTTATGCCCTGAGGAGATGAGGTATACCGCTCATACTCCAACCGACCACGGTTACGTAAAGCATCGATACCACACATAGGTCAATGGAAGAGCCGGATTCCCATGACCTCAACTATCTCGGTCAGTACGAGATAACATGCAGGACATCTTGTGTCTCTGCTAGATAGCTTTCCAGGGTATACTAGCAACATCGCTATTAGAGTTATAGCCCATAGCATATACTCTCTTCAGGATATGGCCCGTAGCCAATGCCCGGTATTATTTTGTGGAGTCATGGCTCGTAGCCATGCTCTTATTGGGGTATGGTCCGTAACCAATCCCATTCATAGGACATAGCCTGTAGCAATGCCTATGGGGCATAAGGATATAATTGCCCAATTACCCTCACATATTCAAAAATATGTGTTCCGAGTAAACTCGTTTCACCATTCAGCTAATTCTGACGCTGATGGATCTGTGATCAGGGCAACTACATTATATGGTATCACTTGATTAATTAAGTACATTATCATATTCTTTTAGCATCAGCCAAGTTTCCAAACATAACTTAATAAGACAAATGCTATAAAGAAAACATGTACTATTTCCATTAATCACTTCTTAGTCTTTATAAGACATGGGGATCTCAGTCCCTCATTTCAATACTGGGAATTTTCATTCCTTTGCAACTCTATGACATAATCATATGGTTCTGGGTATTCAAACCCTTAGCTCATCATTGAGCATTATTACCACTTTTTCAGGTAATTATCACCTTCAGGTCACCTGACCAAGGTAAATATGATGCTTATTACATAAACATCTTCTCATGGCACTTAAGGCCCATTACTTCTCTTATTACCTCATACTAGGCAATAAGGTATAGCATGGCACATAAGGCCCAATAAACAATGTCAATACATAAAATGTCATAGCTCATACCTAGCTATGTTCATCATCACATCATACCTGCATGGTTAGTACAGATGATAATACATCAATTTCATATCAGCACCATGCAAAACAATATATAACATCATTATTCAAGGGTAACACCACTATTCCCTTACCAGGGTTAGGGTTTCCCATTTCTCATTAATTCAGACCCTCTTGAGTTAACCAACTTTATCTTGTATTAAGGTATTTCCCCTCTTAATACATTCCATCACAGAATACTCACCCTTAGCATATAATGCATAGGCCACACATTAGAATTGTCCAGCTATCTCACATGATATGGACTTATCTTAGTTTAAGGCATAACTTTATTATAAAGTTGCCTATAAACAATCGCAATGATACACCCTCAACTAGGGTTTCACAAGGATACACCCTCAACCAGAGTTCACAATGATACACCCTCCACTAGGGTTTCACAAGGTCACACCCTCAACCAGGGTTCACAATGATACACCCTCCACTAGGGTTTCACAAGGTTACACCCTCAACCAGGGTTCACAATGATACACCCTCCACTAGGGTTTCACAAGGTTACACCCTCAACCAGGGTTCACAATGATACACCCTCCACTAGGGTTTCACAAGGTTACACCCTCAACCAGGGTTCACAATGATACACCCTCCACTAGGGTTTCCCAAGGATACACCCTCAACTAGGGTTTACTAACATCCTAATTAGTGATTTCACATGTAGACAACCTCTTATTAAGGTTATACATTGAATCAGCCTCAATTAGGGTTTACATCATGTATTGGGTCCATGCATTTTTTATGCATTAATGACTAGTACCATTAAAGGTATCTCCCACCTAATCACATTAGGTTTTCAAAAAGGTTTGATCAATTAGACCTTCAATAACATGAGGTATCCAATTGAATTAACCAAATTGAACCACACTCAATTCTAATCAATGGAACTTCAACCAATTGGATCATCAACTCAATCATCATTTGAATCATGGCTCACCCCTCAATTGGGACTTCAATTATGGTCTGATCTCAATGGGATTAGGGTTTATAAACACCAATTAGAGCTTTGAAGTTGATCATCAATCATGCTACTAATTGTGTTTCAATTGATTGCATTGGACCTTCAACCATTGAATTCATGGAACCAATCATGAATTGGACCTATGCTCATACTTCAATTGAGTTTAATACGTCAACCTTCAACTAATTTGACCCTCAATTGACCCTCAATTGGTCATCAATTAGGGCTTGTGAATTAGGGTTTAGAATTGATGATCCTTCAATACTAATCAATGTAAGACTAGTTACTTTGAAACTTTTGAACCATCATCCAAATTGGGTATGACCTTACCCCAAACGGTCTTGAGGTCGTTTGGATGACCTCCAAACGGTCTTGAGACCGTTTTCCCATCATATCACTCAAATCCAATCCATCCAATTAAGGTTTGGATCATTGGATTGATCACAAAATCAGCAATGCATTGTATAACAGCTTGGTACCTTTAGACCTTCAAACACCTAACCATACTCAACCCTAGACCTCCAAATGGTCTTGGGTGACCACCAAACGGTCTTGAGACCGTTGGGATGAGCTCCAAACGGTCTTGAGACCGTTTTCCCATCATATCACTCAAATCCAAGCCATCCAATTAAGGTTTGGATCATTGGATTGATCACCAAATCAGCATTGCATTGTATAACAGCTTGGTACCTTTAGACCTTCAAACACCTAACCATACTCAACCCTAGACCTCCAAACGGTCTTGGGTGACCACCAAACGGTCTTGAGACCGTTTGGATGAGCTCCAAACGGTCTTGAGACCGTTTGGACCATCCAACCTTTGGATTCTAGTGAAAAATCATCGTGGATTGGTCTATCGAGTTGATCAACAGATCAGCACTACATTGCAATATGATTAGTACCTTTGGACCTTCAATTGGTCAACTATAATTGACCCCAGACCTCCAAATGGTCTTGGGGTGATCCCCAAACGGTCTTGAGACCGTTTGGGTGATCCCCAAACGGTCTTGAAACCGTTTGGGCTAATCAACCCAAAATCTCAACTTAACTCATTGGAATTTCAGCACTGTTTTCAATTAGGGTTTGCCTAATTGAATAGCCTTAAACTCATGATTCCTTGGGAGTTAATCCCTCAAATTCGGTGAGTAATTAGTCCAAATCATTAGTAACAGTAATCCCAAACGGTCAACGCTTGGTCAACGCAATCAAACGGTCTTGAGACCGTTTGCCCAAAAAGTTCAATTAAATCAGATTGAAAATCAGCACTTAATCCAATTAGGTTTCCCTAATTGATTAGGCTTCAACTCACGATTACTTTGGAGTTAATCCCTCAAATTTGGAGGGTTATTAATACACATAATTATTAACAGGAATCCCAAACGGTCAACGCTTGGTCAGCCATCTCAAACGGTATTGAAACCGTTTTCTCAACCAGGTCAAGTTAATCAGGTTGCAAATCAGCACATAATTCAATCCGATGGCCTAATTGATTGGCCTTAAACTCTCGATTCCTTTGGAGTTAATCCCTCAAATTTGGAGGGTTCTCAGCCTACATAATTAGGAAAAAAATTCCCAAACTGTCAATGCTTGGTCAACCATCTCAAACGGTCTTGAAACCGTTTTCTCCCAAACGGTTTCAAACCGTTTGCCCTTAAACGGTTTGCTGAAACCACATAGCCAATCAAATTAAAACGATTTGGAGTAGCTATCAAAACGGTTTTGCTTGGTAATTTTCTTTGGATAAGCATCTAGGATGATGTCATAATCCCCTTCCTTCGAACAACCAAGAACAGCAACCGTTCTTTATGGAAATTTCAGCAAAGAAACAAGAGTGTATCAAATTGAAGAAATCAATCAACAAAGCATAGAGAATTGATGCAATAGCAATGTTTAAGGGTTTGAGTTATAAAACCCGCCTCCAATTGAGATCCAAAGCTCCAAGATCACGCCATTAATGGTGGATGAAGCTCTTACAACTCCCCCTAGGCTAGTCCTTAAGCTTTTGATTGCAAAAGTTGGCTAGGGTTGAAGAGGAGATCGAAATAAGAAGGAATCCATAATTTATTTTCGATTTCCACCATGAAATCGAGGAGAACGAAGGTCAAGAGCTTACCCACAGGTTGGGGTTCGTCCTCCTGGTCCTCCCTAGCTTCCTTGGTCGGTTTCCAATCTAAGAGAAGAAGTGGGGTCGAAATAGCCTTTCATTTGGCTAGGAAAAGGCCTTTTTATAAAAATTCAATGAAAGAGAAAATGCATTATTAAAATGCATTTAATTCCAAAATTGGTGCCGCCTCTTCCCCCTCAAATTCTCCTCAAAATCCTTAAGGACGAGGCTATCTTCATTGCCTCTTATTCCTCTCTATTATCCATGATTTAAAGAAAATCAAATTAAGCACCTTAATGCTTATTATATTAATATCCATATGTGAGTGGGTTTTCTTTTCCTTATAATAATGGTGAGTGGAATTTCACCTACTTAGGATATTTTCGTTCCTTATCTTGGCAAAGGAACGTCCATCCTTATTCAAAATCAACCCAAAACATTTTGGTTAAAAGCCCTTCAATTATTTTTATTCATTTTTGCCCTAAATCGAATTAGGGTTTCAATTAGGCATTAATCTTGATTATTTTAATATCAAGATTCTCTCTCCTCCAACTTAATTCAAATGAAGCACCCCTCTCATTTTATTTGCTCTACATGATGCCAAGAAACATTAGGGACCTTGTTGAAGTGGTAATTTGCATATTGAACCCTAGATTTTGGGTAAATTGCACTTTACTCCAAAACTAGGTTTTAATGCACAACATTGTCCAACAAGCTCTATCTTGGTGTCCAGGCTTGTGGAAACCATACTACTACATCATATTCATCATTATGATGTCTCAACATCAGAGGAACATCTTATCATATGAAATTTGCAAGTTAACCCCTCAACTTGGGTAATTTGCACTTTAGTCCAAAACAAGCAATCATTGCTTTAACATTGTTCAAACAGGACCAAAATTGAAACATAAGTTCCTCATGAGCCCTAATTACTTTTCATAGGATAAGTACAAGCATATAATCAACTTTGTTAAGCAAAACTCCTGGGGTTAGAACATAACCCAGGTCAGGGGTGTTACAAATTATCCACCCCTTATAAGGATTTCGTCCCCGAAATCATCAACAAAACATTAAGAGAAAAGAGTAGGATATTTCCTCCTCAACTCCCGGATCTATTAACACAAATATGAAGCAAGATAAAGACATATCAGAATTAAAGTAATTCCATCTGACCTGTCACAACCCGAGGGTTGACTACTGCTTCAGACTGGTTCATAGCATAGAGCCTAGCCGTTGCCTGCTGTTGGCCCTGTGCTCTATTATTGGACGCAGAAGATCCTGCCCGGGATGCTTGTCCACATCCTCGGGTACCACTAGAAAACTGCTTTCTCTGAGAACCTTGCTGACTTTGTCTCGGGGGTTGATTCTCCACAGCATTCCCCGTTGGGAAATCCCTTGCCAGATGACCTACTAGTCCACATCGATGACAAGTTCTATTCTCTTGGTGTGGTCTAGGGGGTCCAGTTACTGACATAGAAGCTGAACTGTGAGCTTCCTTTGGTGGTGTAGGCACAGAATACCTTGGTTTCTTGAAACTCCCAGCACTATGCCCTTGAAACTGTGGGTATTCCTTCTTACCCTTAGTTTGTCGCTTCTCAACTATAGACCTCTCTATGCGTCTTACAGACTCCATAAAAGTTGCAAACCTCTCCCGGTTCTCCAGAGCAGACACCGGAGTGGTTAATTCAGCGTTCAACCCCTTCTCGAATCGCCGAATTCTTTCCTCATCATTGGATGCCATGTGCGGACAAAACTGCAAAAACTCCATGAACCTAGCCTCATACTCACTAATGTTCATAGGTCCTTGTTTAATTCTTTCAAACTGGGATATCTTCTCATCTAGAAATGTCTTAGGAAAGTATCTAGTGACAAATTCACGCCTGAATTCATCCCATCCAATCACAACTCCAGGTCTTTTGCCCTCCTCAATGGTCCACCAGTGTCCAACACTCCCTTTCAGGAGATATACAGCATGCCTAACCCTCTCATCATCAGGTATCATGAGGATTCTGAAGGCTTTCTCTAATTCAGTCAACCATAGGTCAACATCTGCTGGATCAGTTGTACCAGCATACTCTAATGCTCCTACCCTCTTCAGCCTTTCAAAGGTCTTGCCGGCACCATGTCTTTCATCATGGGGTGGTGCCCTGGGTGCAGGTACTGGCATTATATCCGTCATGTGGGTCATAGCTGCCATAAACTGCCCGAACATAGTCTGAAAGGATGGGTTCCCCATATCAGTTGGGTTGAACTGGGGTTGATCAGGTACAGGTTCCTCCCTGTCCTGGTCTCTTGCACCTCTTCCCGGTGCAGCTACACTGCTCTTAGCAGCGTGTTCATCGTGTGATCCAGACATCTTTAGTTCTTCTTCTCCTATATGAGCAGAAGACACTATCAGATAAACTGGAAGACACTTAGAACAGACTCAACTACCTTAATCCTATGTCTCTGTAGACTCAGCGAACCTAGAGCTCTGATACCACTAAACAGTGACGACACCCGCCATCATTTAAGATAACAAGTGTCATTAACAATAATAAAACATGCGGAAGCAAATCAATTGCAGCGGATTAGCAAAAATCAGTGAAAATTAAAACCATTTGCAAACAGATCCATTCACAGGAAAACTCTTTCATTCAGAACCAAAGTAAAACCTTACATCCTGGTTCATATATACATCTCATCTACTATTACTTCTCGAGGAATACAAACATCAACTACTCTGTCTTAACTGTACACAGGTAGTATAAAACCCTCGAGGCTTAAAGCCAAAATCTCAGATCGATCCATCAAAACATTACTCCTAGGACCCGAGAGTACAGAGACGACTCATAGGACTTTCTATATACAACTTGACAGCTCATATCCCCACCTGGGATTTACTGTTGTCCCTGCTACTGCTGCTGCTGCTCTTCCTCTGTAATAGGTTCCTTGCCTTTTTGTCGGCGGTTACCTAAAAAATTTAATCCCACGGGGGTGAGACAATTATAAAAATTGTCCCAGCGAGAGCTATAACTCTCCGCTAGAAACATTGTTATTGCTGATAATAGAATAAAACTGAGCAGTAGAATTATATTTACTCAACAGCAGGTAAATTATTGAATAAGATATGAAGAGCAGTATTCTCTATGCAATCATTTCAATTATAACTTGATTAAGTAGCAAGTCATTCATTTAAGAAGGAATATGAAGAACATGTATATCATTTATCTAACTATGATATAATAGACCATGTATCATCAACCATTGATTCTCGCAATTCAACCCTAAGCAAATATGCTACACGGCTGATTACGTTTTACAATCATACTTATGCCCTGAGGAGATGAGGTATACCGCTCATACTCCAACCGACCACGGTTACGTAAAGCATCGGTACCACACATAGGTCAATGGAAGAGCCGGATTCCCATGACCTCAACTATCTCAGTCAGTACGAGATAACATGTAGGACATCTTGTGTCTCTGCTAGATAGCTTTCCAGGGTATACTGGCAACATCGCTATTAGAGTTATAGCCCATAGCATATACTCTCTTCAGGATATGGCCCGTAGCCAATGCCCGGTATTATTTTGTGGAGTCATGGCCCGTAGCCATGCTCTTATTGGGGTATGGTCCGTAACCAATCCCGTTCATAGGACATAGCCCGTCGCAATGCCTATGGGGCATAAGGATATAATTGCCCAATTACCCCCACATATTCAAAAATATGCATTCCGAGTAAACTCGTTTCACCATTCAGCTAATTCTGACGCTGATGGATCTGTGATCAGGGCAACTACATTATATGGTATCACTTGATTAATTAAGTACATTATCATATTCTTTTAGCATCAGCCAAGTTTCCAAACATAACTTAATAAGACAAATGCTATAAAGAAAACATGTACTATTTCCATTATCACTTCTTAGTCTTTATAAGACATGGGGATCTCAGTCCCTCATTTCAATACTGGGAATTTTCATTCCTTTGCAACTCAATGCCATAATCATATGGTTCTGGGTATTCAAACCCTTAGCTCATCATTGAGCATTATTACCACTTTTTCAGGTAATTATCACCTTCAGGTCACCTGACCAAGGTAAATATGATGCTTATTACATAAACATCTTCTTATGGCACTTAAGGCCCATTACTTCTCTTATTACCTCATACTAGGAAATAAGGTATAGCATGGCACATAAGGCCCAATAAACAATGTCAATACATAAAATTTCATAGCTCATACCTGGCTATGTTCATCATTACATCATACCTGCATGGTTAGTATAGATGATAATACATCAATTTCATATCAGCACCATGCAAAACAATATATAACATCATTATTCAAGGGTAACACCACTATTCCCTTACCAGGGTTAGGGTTTCCCATTTCTCATTAATTCATACCCTCTTGAGTTAACCAACTTTATCTTGTATTAAGGTATTTCCCCTCTTAATACATTCCACCACAGAATACTCACCCTTAGCATATAATTCATAGGCCACACATTAGAATTGTCCAGCTATCTCACATGATATGGACTTATCTTAGTTTAAGGCATAACTTTATTATAAAGTTGCCTATAAACAATCGCAATGATACACCCTCAACTAGGGTTTCACAAGGATACACCCTCAACCAGGGTTCACAATGATACACCCTCCACTAGGGTTTCACAAGGTTACACCCTCAACCAGGGTTCACAATGATACACCCTCCACTAGGGTTTCACAAGGTTACACCCTCAACCAGGGTTCACAATGATACACCCTCCACTAGGGTTTCACAAGGTTACACCCTCAACCAGGGTTCACAATGATACACCCTCCACTAGGATTTCACAAAGATACACCCTCAACTAGGGTTTACTAACATCCTAATTAGTGATTTCACATGTAGACAACCACTTATTAAGGTTATACATTGAATCATCCTCAATTAGGGTTTACATCATGTATTGGGTCCATGCATTTGTTATGCATTAATGACTAGTACCATTAAAGGTATCTCCCACCTAATCACATTAGGTTTTCAAAAAGGTTTGATCAATTAGACCTTCAATAACATGAGGTATCCAATTGAATTAACCAAATTGAACCACACTCAATTCTAATCAATGGAACTTCAACCAATTGGATCATCAACTCAATCATCATTTGAATCATGGCTCACCCCTCAATTGGGACTTCAATTATGGTCTGACCTCAATGGGATTAGGGTTTATAAACACCAATTAGAGCTTTGAAGTTGATCATCAATCATGCTACTAATTGTGTTTCAATTGATTGCATTGGACCTTCAACCATTGAATTCATGGAACCAATCATCAATTGGACCTATGCTCATACTTCAATTGAGTTTAATAGGTCAACCTTCAACTAATTTGACCCTCAATTGACCCTCAATTGGTCATCAATTATGGCTTGATTCAATTGAATTAGGGTTTAGAATTGATGATCCTTCAATACTAATCAATGTAAGACTAGTTACTTTGAAACTTTTGAACCATCATCCAAATTGGGTATGACCTTACCCCAAACGGTCTTGAGGTCGTTTGGATGACCTCCAAACGGTCTTGAGACCATTTTCCCATCATATCACTCAAATCCAATCCATACAATTAAGTTTTGGATCATTGGATTGATCACCAAATCAGCAATGCATTGTATAATAGCTTGGTACCTTATCCAAGCCATCCAATTAAGGTTTGGATCATTGGATTAATCACCAAATCAGCATTGCATTGTATAACAGCTTGGTACCTTTAGACCTTCAAACACCTAACCATACTCAACCCTAGACCTCCAAACGGTCTTGGGTGACCACCAAACAGTCTTGAGACCGTTTGGATGAGCTCCAAACGGTCTTGAGACCGTTTGGCCCATCCAACCTTTGGATTCTAGTGAAAAATCATCATGGATTGGTCTATCGAGTTGATCAACAGATCAGCACTACATTGCAATATGATTAGTACCTTTGGACCTTCCATTGGTCAACTATACTTGACCCCAGACCTCCAAACGGTCTTGGGGTGATCCCCAAATGGTCTTGAGACCGTTTGGGTGATCCCCAAACGGTCTTGAAACCATTTGGGCTAATCAACCCAAACTCTCAACTTAACTCATTGGAATTTCAGCACTGTTTGCAATTAGGGTTTGCCTAATTGAATAGCCTTCAACTCATGATTCCTTGGGAGTTAATCCCTCAAATTCGGTGAGTCATTAGTCCACATCATTAGGAACAGTAATCCCAAACTTTGAACGCTTGGTCAACGCACGCAAACGGTCTTGAGACCGTTTGCCCAAAAAGTTCAATTAAATCAGATTGAAAATCAGCACTTAATCCAATTAGGTTTCCCTAATTGATTAGGCTTCAACTCACGATTCCTTTGGAGTTAATCCGTCCAATTTGGAGGGTTATTAATAAACATAATTTTGAACAGGAATCCCAAACGGTCAACGCTTGGTCAACCATCTCAAACGGTCTTGAAACCGTTTTCTCAACCAGGTCAAGTTAATCAGGTTGAAAATCAGCACATAATTCAATCCGATGGCCTAATTGATTGGCCTTCAACTCTCGATTCCTTTGGACTTAATCCCTCAAATTGGGAGAGTTATCAGCCTACATAATTAGGAACAAAATTCTTAAACGGGAAACGCTTGGTCAACCATCTAAAACGGTCTTGAAACCGTTTTCTCCCAAACAGTTTCAAACCGTTTGCCCTTAAACGGTTTGCTGAAACCGCATAGCCAATCAAATTAAAACGATTTGGAGTAGCTATCAAAACGGTTTTGCTTGGTAATTTTCTTTGGATACGCATCTAGGATGATGTCATGATCCCCTTCCTTCGAACAACCAAGAACAGCAACCGTTCTTGATGGAAATTGCAGCAAAGAAACAAGAGTGTATCAAATTGAAGAAATCAATCAACAAAGCATAGAGAATTGATGCAATAGCAATGTTTAAGGGTTTGAGTTATAAAACCCGCCTCCAATTGAGCTCCAAAGCTCCAAGATCACGCCATTAATGGTGGATGAAGCTCTTGCAACTCCCCCTAGGCTCGTTCTCAAGCTTTTGATTGCAAAAGTTGGCTAGGGTTGAAGAGGAGATCGAAATAAGAAGGAATCCATAATTTATTTTCGATTTCCACCATGAAATCAAGGAGAACGAAGGTCAAGAGCTTACCCACAGGTTGGGGTTCGTCCTCCTGGTCCTCCCTAGCTTCCTTGGTCGGTTTCCAAGCTAAGAGAATAAGTGGGGTCGAAATAGCCTTTCATTTGGCTAGGAAAAGGCCTTTTTATAAAAATTCAATGAAAGAGAAAATGCATTATTAAAATGCATTTAATTCCAAAATTGGTGCCGCCTCTTCCCCCTCAAATTCTCCTCAAAATACTTAAGGACGAGTATATCTTCATTGCCTCTTATTCCTCTCCATTATCCATGATTTAAAGAAAATCAAATTAAGCACCTTAATGCTTATTATATTAATATCCATATGTGAGTGGGTTTTCTTTTCCTTATAATAATGGTGAGTGGAATTTCACCTACTTAGGATATTTTCGTTCCTTATCTTGGCTAAGGAACGTCCATCCTTATTCAAAATCAACCCAAAACATTTTGGTTAAAATCCCTTCAATTATTTTTATTCATTTTTGCCCTAAATCGAATTAGGGTTTCAATTAGGCATTAATCTTGATTATTTTAATATCAAGATTCTCTCTCCTCCAACTTAATTCAAATGAAGCACCCCTCTCATTTTATTTGCTCTACATGATGCCAAGAAACATTAGGGACCTTGTTGAAGTGGTAATTTGCATATTGAACCCTATATTTTGGGTAAATTGCACTTTACTCCAAAACTAGGTTTTAATGCACAACATTGTCCAACAAGCTCTATCTTGGTGTCCAGGCTTGTGGAAACCATACTACTACATCATATTCATAATTATGATGTCTCAACATCAGAGGAACATCTTATCATATGCAATTTGCAAGTTAACCCCTAAACTTGGGTAATTTGCACTTTAGTCCAAAACAAGCAATCACTGCTTTAACATTGTTCAAACAGGACCAAAATTGAAACATAAGTTCCTCATGAGCCCTAATTACTTTTCACAGGATAAGTACAAGCATATAATCAACTTTGTTAAGCAAAACTCCTGGGGTTAGATCATAACCCAGGTCAGGGATGTTACAGTGACGAGCGCTATCAAACCGACAACATAATCACACAAAACTATGTGGAATTAATCAATAACATCATATTACCGAATATCACTAAAAATGAAAACTTTTTTTCCAAGAGATCCACTAACAAGAAACTCTTTTCAGAAAGAACCAAACCATATATACATCATGGTTCACTTTGTACATACATTGTTCCATCACCTTGTAAGGATATGAGATAACAGTTGCTTTACCAAAATATACACAAAAGCAGCATCATGCATCGAGGCATACTAGCCAAAATCTCAGATCGATTATAAAACTATTTACGCTCTATCTTCCAAAGGACCTAAGAGTATAGGGATGACACATAGGACTCTATATCTACAAGACACATAACAACACATTAAACCTGAGCTGTTACTACTGTCCTTGTTGTTGCTGCCTGCTCTCTATTGCACGATCTCTACCTTCTCATGTACGTCTGCTTAAAAAGTTGTGGAACCCATAGGGTGAGACAAGTCCCAACGAGAGATATAACTCCCTACCAATAGTATTGATATCATAGTTAAACCTTTATGAATGAGAGCAAAAGAAACCTATATTGAATTTAACAACTATAACTGTTATTTATATGCAGAGTGGAGTAGTTTCATCATTATTAGTTCCAATATCTACAATTGACCAATAGATCATTTAATCACTTTTAAAAGAAATATGATGAACATGTATAACTGTTATAAACTAAACAGTATAAAGACAAAGAAAGGTTTCAACCGATGTTTCTGTATTTGATCCTTAAACAAATATGCTACATGGCTAATTACATCTTTAAACATTCCATCTTATTCCATGAAGAGATGGGAATATACCTTCCATCTCCAACTGACCACTACGAAATAAAGCATTAGTGCCATATATGTCTATGGAAGAGTCGGAATCCATGACCTCTCCTTTCTCGGTTAGTACGAGATTATTGGAGTGACATTATGAGTCAAACTACATTATAGCTAGCCTGGTGTATAGGGGCTCTTTGTTATAGAGACACAACACGTTGCATGTTCTCTTATCATGGTATAACCCATAATCAATCATGATTACATCAGGGCATGGTCCGTAACCAATCCTAATTGTTTATTGAGTCACGGTACAACCACACTCTTATTAGGGTATGACCCGAAGTCAATCCTAATTTTTAAGGTATGGCTCGTAGCCAATCCTATTAGTTAATGATACAAGGAAGTATTTTAACTTGCACCCTGCATATTCAAAAATTTGCATTCCCACTCCCATAGCCCATACCAATGCCTCAAAGACCTGGACAGCTTTGTGCAGGTGCTGGAACCAGGTGCATCAGCTGTATAGTGTGGCTTCTGACGGTCTCCGCAAGCTTAGTGGGCAGAGACCGTGGATCCACACTCCAATAGGGGAGGATGCTCCTTGGTTTGATCTTCTGTGGTGTAAAGGTCACATCCCCAAATGGAGCATTGTTGGGTACAAGGTGTTTCTGGGTAAGCACATGACGAAGGATAGGCTGATCCGTTGGGGTGTCCCGACCAATCCCAAATGCTCCTTATGTGAAGAGAATGAAACCCATGATCACATGTTCTTCATTTGTCATAAAACCCGCCATCTCTGGGCACTGATGTGGTTAAAGATTGGATGGGGTCATCTCACGGCTGGTAGCTTCAATGAGATGATAGAGCACCTCAGAGATAGGGGCACGAACAAGAATGAAAGGGAGTTTGCTGGGCTTTATATTTCCTACATTTGCTTCAACATATGGAAAGTGAGAAACAACCTCATCCATGGCCGTGGGCCTTGTAGTGATGTATTTCAGTGTGTGTCCAGAGATATTTGTAATGCCATTAAGGCTAAAGAACTTGGAGAGGGACTAAGTCCCATAGCTAAATGATATTGGGGCATTTTGTAGAGTCTGCCCCATATACTTTTTGTAGTTTGGCTTGTATAGTGTAGCTAGGCTATATGATCTTTTGGCAATATATTTACCTATTTCCAAAAAAAAAATTGCATTCCGAGTACAACTCATTTCACCATTCAGCAAATCCTGACATTGAATGGATATATGGTGAGGTCAACTACATTTTTAGTTTACTTTATAGTTTAAGTACATTACAACATCCTTTTGCATCAATCAAGTTACAAGCATGAATTATAAATAAATGCTACATAAAAAGGTGTAACATATCTTTGAAGAAATCTTGTATCAATTGGAACATATCTTGTTATACTTATTTTGGGATCTCAGTCCCCTGAATATTTTATTGGGAGTCTCATCCCTTCAACATTATCATTATCATGATCATATTTTTGTGTATCAAACCCTCAGTTCATTATTGAACAATATCACCTCTCATTAGGCAATAACCAACTCTAGGTCATCAGACCCACATGCAAATCATACTTGTTGTACAAGTATATCACATGGCTCACAAGGCCTTATATAATTTGTTTTATGCTGAATCATCATAGCTCATACCTGGCTGTGCTCATTATTTCACAAATATCTGCATGGTTAATATTTCATAGCAAATGCAATAACAAGTAAATATCATGTCCATGCCATCAAGAGGTCATTCAAATTGCAACCCTCTCAGAATCAGGGTTAAGGTTATCCCTTGTAACTGATTTAGGGTTATAAATTCACATTTATCAACCAACCCTGATTCTCATCATAAAATCTATATTATTGCCATAAGTGTTCAAGCATATTTTATCAAGTATCATCAATTGATTATTACCATAAAGTGTTACCTTTCTCATGTGAGTAGTACAATTTTCTCTCTTCCTTACTAGGATATTGTCTTCAACATACTTATTACATTGATTTGACCTTCTTTAAGGTTATCAATCTACACTTATTAAAGTGTATTCATCTTATTACATTCATGATGTATTCATTGATTATATTCAAGATGTATCAGCCTACACTCATCAAGGTGTATCGGCCTCCACTCATCAAGGTGTATCAACCTTCATTCCAATCTTTGTATCGGCCTAGACACATTCACTTGTGTCGGCCTAGACACATATACTTGTGTCGACCAAAGCATATCAAATGATATCAATTTAAAGATGCTAAGAGTAGTATCGTTTGTATGGTGCTTGAGGTATATTGGTCATAGTATATACTTGTGTGTCATCCATACCATCAACATATGTATCAGCCACTCTATCTCTTTGTGTATTGTCCACCATATCATTTTGCATATTGACCACATCATTAACTAGGGTATCGGCCTCACCACCAACTAGGGTATCAGCCTCACCTTCAACTAGGGTATCGACCACCTCAATAAAATAGAGTATTGGACACTCAACAATAGCTAGGGTATCGACCTAGTTATCCCTTTGAGTATCAGCCATTCCCCAATATAGGGTATCAACCTCTAGGGTTTGTTTTGTATTAGATGAACCCTCATTAAACAACTTCGTTCTTACACCTATCGATCTCTACAGTACTTGGTGTATTGATCAAGGCTTATAAGAATGTATTGAACATACTTCCACAAAGTATGTCAGGCTAAGGGTGTTGCCCATCACACATGGGTTATGCTAAAGGGATATTAGATTGTGAATGTGTCAGATTAGGGTTAGGACTTGACCATATCGGCCATCCATGTCATGGTGCAAATATGTATGTGTCGACTTGGATATCTCATATATATCGGTCTGCTTTAAACAATTGAGAAGGTAGTAGTTCTACTCATGAAATCAAACCAAAAGGATAGGAGTTCTTGTGTATCAGTTTTCATACATATACACTTGTTTAGGGTTAGGGTTTTTCACCAATCAAAATTGATTTGTGCATATCAGTTTCATCATCTTCAAGCTCTAATTTTTCATCCATTACTACTCTAGTTCATGTACAAAAACCCCATATATCCAATAGAACTCACAGAACCATCAATCAAATAAGAAAAGTTGAAGTAGAAAAGGAATCACCTAGTATTACATTATAGAAGGTGAATAATAATAAAGTTGAGTTCAAGTTATATAACCTGCCTCAACATCAACTCTAGAGCTTCAAGATTTAAAGTTCCACATTCCCAAGGTTGAAGATGAATTATCAAAATTCCAAGGCTCGATCACAACACTTCTCTGTGAAAGAAGATATCATAGTTAGGAACTTGGTGAAGAAAGAAGAGAAGGAAAGAATCATGATCCGAGAAGCAAGGTCTTTCCAAGGTTAAAGATGATCATGGCTTCACCTTAGACAAGATTCTCATCCTTCTCTTTTCTTCTTGAGCTCCTAGGGTCATCCTCCAAGTAAGAGATGGTAAAGGAGTCAAAAGTTTTACTAGGAGGTGAAAAGAGAGGTATATATAGTTGAGGTTTATGAAAGAGAGTGTGTATAAGGTGTCATCACCATGTACACTTAAGTGACACATGTCCATTCATGGTAACTTCGTGCATCCATAATTATCTTTCCATGTAAAACTCTTGAGGATAATCCATAGGCATGATATCGACCATTTGGGTATCTTGCTTGACAAGATATCATCACCCAATTTTACTTTATATGCAAACAGATACCACTTTTGTTAGGAACATGCAAACCGATAGGATTCACCTACTTGAGGTGATTAGTCCATCATGAATACTTTCTAAGGTTAACAAACCACTATGGGACCTTCTCTATGGCTTCAAAACCGATAGGCACTCCCATATACTTCATAACTTGACTCAACCCCATTTAGGGTTCAAGATACTCAACATCTCTTTGGTTCTTTCACCACAAAGAGTGTTATCATTCAAGAAAGACTCAAACAAGGCACCCCCTTCTTTCCCTTTCCTTTAGTTGATACTAAGAGAAAGAAGAAACATTCTAGAGGTGATAATTTGCACATAAACTACTCATTTGGGTCAATTGCAATTATCACCAAAGGTATCATATAAAGTACAAACACTTTGGAAATAAGTTCAAAATTGAGAAATAAACTCTTCTCAAGTCTTAGTTATTTTTTAAAAGAATAAGACAAGCTTCTAAACATCTTACTTAGGAAAAACTTCTAGGGTTATCCCAAAACCCTGGTCAGGGGTGTTACACTGCATATTCAAAAATATGTGCTCCAAGTTATACTTGTTTCACCAATCTAGTAAATAAAACTAACACTAGAATTGAATCTATGGCACATGGTAAACTACATGATTAGGTTTCACTTGATTATTTAGCCGATTGGGTGACTTTTAGCATCAATCAAGTTACAACGTATAAAATTAAAGCAAACTCTATAAGAATAAGGGTGTATTGAAACTCCAAAAGATGTAAAACGTACAAGGTGTGATATTATCACACAATCACCACATGGTACTCAAAATTTTTCCATCCATAAGGTAATCATAAGTGTCACATATCACCATGGGATCTTAATCCCTTAATCACATCACTTGAGGACATCACTTCTCAATAGGCATCAAGCTATCACCAGGTCATAGGACCTATCACATTAAGCCCTGCATGTTCATCATCACATATGGTCTCATTAATGTGCATAAGCACCACCCTGTATCACATAACCATCACCATATCATACATAAGTCATGGCATACAGATCACTTGCAAGCTTAAGGCTTATAAATAAGAGAGAGAAAAATATTCTACATGATGAAAATCTCATGACAAAAAATCAAACACATAATTCAACATTAGGGTTAGCATTACAAGTTTTATCCGATTAGGGTTTTGTACATGCATACAAGAACTAAACCCTAGATATAGCATCTTCCATAACCTTGGAAAACTTGGAGTTAAGAATCACGATTAAGGTTAATCAAGTTGTTATATACATAGCATTATTACATGGCTCAACCATTACTCATAGATGTACATGGGTCAGGTAATCAAGCATGTGTCACCACCATACCTCAACTATATGTAATGACCACCACCATCTTGGGTCATGGATACCATCAATCACATGTCACGACCACCATCACCCATGGTGCCACGACCACAACCAACCTTCCTCATTTCGTGACTGTGACACACCAAGGGTGTATCAAGTCTCATTCCACAAGAAACCAGGTCACATCAGCTAGGGGTAGGGTTCAACCACCCAGGGAGAGCATGTCGCGACCTGAAACAAGGACAGGGGGCATCTTTGACACAAGAGCAAGAATTCATCTAAAATAAAAGTAAGTTCTTACCAGGTCAAGGCAAGAGAAATTGATACTCAACTAGGGCATCCCAACCGAATCATCTCATGGGTCGTGACCATCCCTGATGTCACGATAGAGACACACCAAAGAGAAGACCTATCATGACCCCAAAAACCAAAATGTGGCGTTACGATCGTTACTAAAAACCAGGCAAATGCAATGTTATGACCGCGATCAACACCAGGGCAAGAGATGTCGTGACTCGGGGCAAAATAAGGAAAGATAACCACCAAGGGTCAATCCACCATTACGACCAAGGACCAAGATCAACCAAGGTCAA
The DNA here is from genome assembly GCA_963693085.1 of Alisma plantago-aquatica. Classification (NCBI taxonomy): domain Eukaryota; kingdom Viridiplantae; phylum Streptophyta; class Magnoliopsida; order Alismatales; family Alismataceae; genus Alisma; species Alisma plantago-aquatica. Next base: position 1,108,044,492 of record OY856413.1, on the reverse strand, counting down.
AACAGAGTAAAATCGTGGCTAAGACAGGTGACACAAATAGGGAAACCCTTTGTCATCATAGAGGAAAACCCTCATGCAAAACTATCACCAATACCTAAAACAAGCTTCATGAAACCACCATGCAAAGGAACCTAAACAAGGGAGAGAACCCATGATCATCACCATCAAAACTGAACCAAGGCTTCATAGAATACTAAAACACTCGATCACCATGCATGGAACTCAAACCGAGGTCAAAAACAAAGGAAAACCACCATGCACCACAAACACCAAAATCGGGTACAAAGGAAATTAGGGTTTCAGATTGCATCCAAACAAAGCATGATATCATCATCATCCAAGCTCTAAGGTGTATCATCATCTACTAGCATATTAAGGGAACATATAGAGAGAGAAAAAAGTGACATGAAAGCATGGAAAGTGCAATAATAGAGAAGGTTAAGAGTTATATAACCCGCCTTAAGGAAGATCACTACAAGGAAGGCAAGTTCCAAGCACACGATCTCCAAGGAATATCAAGCTCCACCAAAAGCTCCACTTTTAGCCTCAACATCGCCTCAAGAAAAAGGAACACCATGGTTAAAGTATAGCTCAAGAAAGAGGCAAGAACCTCAAGGCCAAACCAAAACAAAGAAAGGAGGAAAAGAGAGAAGAAACTCCCTCTCACTTGGGTGTCTCCTTGTCAAAACATGGCCTATTACCCTTGTGATGAGGAGCTTACTCTAAAAAATGACCACCACATAAAAACATAGTCTAAGTCCTATAAAAAGGAAGAAGATGGGGTAGAAGATCCAGAGAAAACATCCAAGAGGAAGATGGGGTGTCTCCTTGTCAAAACACACTCACCAAGGTTGAGAATGACCAAGGATCACCATAAACACCACAAGCAAGGGTTGAACCACCTCTAAGGCACCACTAACAGCTTCTTCTTACTCTAGAAAGCTCCAAGGATGAGCACAATGGAAGGGAGGAAGAATATGGTCGAAAAAGATCACTTCCATGAAGAAAAGAGGGTTTATATGGCAAAGGATGAGAGAGGTAGGGAAAGGGATGCAGTGTCAACAAAAGAAGACCCGAAAGGGACACTTATCCACCTAAGAAACTAACATGCAACTACATAAAGGCCACATGCAAGAGATGGTGATACACTCTAGGTTGGATCTCGACCACCTAGGCCACCCAACGCTCATGTCGTGACTGCAACACTCCAAGGGAACCACCCATGGTCGTGACACACCACCAAGGACCACTAGGTCGTGACATAAGGTCACCACAAACCCTAGGTTGAGACACTCTATACAAGAGAACCCATCTTGACCAAAGACACCCAAGACCATCTTGGATACAAAAAACATACCTAGAGGAGGTGTCTCGACCACGACACCCCCCAACCAGTCCCTAGGTCATGACCTAGGTCAAAATAACCAACAAGGGTTACAAGGTCAAGGCACTCCAAACCCTAGAAAATCCTAATCACCACTAACGGTGATACCACTCAACTAAGGGTCCAAAAAGGCACCCTAAAGAACTAAAAACTCCCTCAGGAAGACAAGAGAGAGAAAGAACACTCTAGAGGTGGAAAATTACAAGAATACTTCTTTTAATGGGTAATTTACAATTTGCACCAAAACTAGCACATAAAACACAAACAAGATCCAAACAAGCTCACAGAAGACTTGCTCTCCAAATGCTATAAGATCATCTCAAAGGATTATAGCAAGGTTCTAAGCACATCATCAAGCCAAAGGAAATAGGGTTAACCCAAAACATGAGTCATGGGTCTTACAGATATATACTTCAAGTACTTGTTGCATGCTTCTGCATGGAAATGAGGTACATGGTTATGATTAAGAATACTCACTTCATCGACTTAAGAGGTTTTTTGAAGTTTCATGAATATATTGCAATTAAACAAATTAGTTGTTTATTTACTTCTTGCAATCTATAAGGCCCTATGTATATAACCTTATATGAACATAACCCATTGGAACCAAATTGCTATCTCTTCTGAGTTGAATGAACATGTGGGAGGAAGAAGTCATTGTGATGAATGGTGATCAAGTTGGGATTGGAAGATCACTAAAAGGCCAATATAGGAAGAAGGCCGATATAAAACCAAGCCCAAGTGAGGGAAGGTTATGAGAGTCCACTACATGGACCAAACCCTAAAGAGAGGCTACCCCAAAACAATGCCCTAAAGAGAGGGTACACCACCAAGTGTGAGAAAATATGGGTGGAGAAGTTATAACAGAAAATGCATGTTTAATTATTTATTATTAATTGTTGCGATGTGTATATTTTGTTTCCCCAACTTAATCAATGTAGAGATATACTAGCCTCATTTTAGAGTGTCAGTGTTTTAGGTAATTGCCACATATGATCATATCAAGACATGGTGAATCAGATGAAATTAATGAAAAACACTAAAGCTAAGTCAGGAGGATTAGTTAGATGTATCACTTCTTCTCATATGTAATAGATCTTATGATGAAATTATATGTAATTGTTTAGAGGAGAATTATTATAAATTTTATAAACAATATTTGTGAAATAATGGAAATTATTTTCTATTTTTATTATTTGTCAAATTTGGATTTTGGGAATATTGGTAATGGATCTCGACTTTAAGGTCATTCCTTAATTGGGGGACACTGAAAAGTGAGTTCGTTACACTCTCCACTCATTTTCCCAACCTCTCTCTAGAAATATTGTGAAAGCTTCTCCTTGGTGAAGGTGAAGAAAAAGATTGAAGATCCAAGTCAAGAGTGGTAATTCATTGAAGGTGGAAGATTTATTGCAAGAGTAGGTAAGTCCTTAGTGAAGGAAAAAGGCTCGTTGCAAGAGCGGTTAAGTCCTCGGAAAGATAGAAGACTCTTGGTAATGTATAGGTAAGTCCTTTATAAGGTTATTGGCTCCCTTGTCCTCAAATGGAAGGCTTGGTACCCTTGACCTCAGATAGGGTGGTTCGTATGTTGTAACTCTTATAATGGAATATAAGAAGTGTAACATGGTTGAAAATCCTAGAGATTGACCCCTCTAGGTAGTGGATGTACATCTCATAGTTTAGAGGTAGGAACCACTACACATAATAGTCTTCACTTGGTGTTTGCTCAATCTTTCTCCCTTACTTTTCAATAAAACATATATTTTAGCAAATATCTTGAAGGTATAATGTGTTTTGTTTAAGTGCTTTTATCTCAATTCACCCCGCTCTAGAGCCAATAGATCCAACAATTGATATCAAAACTTGGTCTTCTCCAATGAAGTACTCCTATGAGATGAGAAGATGGGTAAAAATCTGTTGGGATCTCTTAACAAAGAGGGTGGCTTCTCCATGCGTCCACCAATCTTTAATGGAACAAACTTCCTATATTGGAAGAGGAGAGTGCAATTGTACATTCAAGGCATGAGCTTCAATATGTGGAAGGTTGTTGGTTTTTCATACAAAGAGCCAGAGGGAGAACCTGCTGAATTGAATGAAGCTACCTTAAAGAAAGTTGAACTCAATGCTAAGGCCATTAGCATCATCTATTCTGCCCTCACACTAACCATTCAACTGGATTTATTCTTGGGATACAACCCATGAGATTTTGGACAAGCTTTGCATTACTTATGAAGGCACCAAGAAAGTCAAAAAATCCAAGGTTTATATGCTTATTGGTCTTCTTGAGAACTTCAAGATCGGGAGAAGGGAAATAGTTACTGAAATGTATACAAGACTCAACACTATTGTGAATGGGCTTGCTGTTTTGGGTCATCCTATAGACCAAGGAAATATCAACTCAAAGATCCATAGAACTCTCCATAAGAGGTGGGAAACAAAGGTGACCACCATTAAAGAAGCAAAGTTTCTTGGTGATATTCCTATTGAGGAGCTCATAGGAAATCTACAAGCTTTTGAAGTAAGGCTTGGGAAGAAAGAATAAGAATAAAAGCTATAAGATAAAGAATCCAAGAAGATGAAGGATGCAACCTCCACAACTTAAGTTGAAGCCATAGTGCAAAAAAACAAATTTCTTACCAAGCTTATCCACCTGCAAGTGAAGATGACTCCCCTGGTGACCTTGAAGCCCATTACTCAAAGGGAAAGTACTTCAAAGGAAAACCCTCCTCCTCATCCTCTATTCCTAGGTGCTAAGAATGTGGTCAAAAGGGACATTAAAAAAGTCAGTGTCCAAAACCCAAGAAGTCACATAACAAGAGAAATCATAGTAAGGAGGAGGACTACAACAAGGGGATCAAATTCAATAAGAGGGAGAATAAAGAGATAAGGGGCAAAGTTGTTGACCATGTTGCTTGGGAGGATTCATCCTCTAGTGATTCTAGATCAAATGAAGGAGGTTTCCACATTGCCCTCATGGCATCTACAAGTTAAGATGTAAATGAGGTAAGTGAGGTAAGTTTAAATGAACTTTCAAGAGATTCTCTTATCAATATGATTCATGTTTTCCATTCTTCATATTTTAAATGGAAATCTAGAAAGAAGAGATTAGGGAAAATCATAGATGATTTATATGCTAGAATTGAAGTTCTTTAAAAAAATGAGAAAATTCATATCAATAGCATCGACTCCTTGCAAGAGAAATTCCTTGAGCTAGAACTTCAATGTAATGGTGTTGAAACTAAAAATGGTATTTATCTAAAGAAAATGAATGATCTTAAATATGAAAACCAAACATATGTTGATGAACTCATGCTTAGAACTAAAAATGCTTCTTGTTAGAGTTAATGATCTTGAATCTAGACCTATTTTTCTTAATAAAAAAGTAGCTACCTTAACTCTTGAAAAAGATTCTTGCTTGATTAAAGCACTATTTTGGAGGCAGACTTATTGCATGATCAAGATGATCTTGCTAGTCTTTCTTCTACAATCATAACTCTTAGTGATGATAACTATGTTTAGATCATCCTTGCAAAAATTCCTTAAAGTGAAAAAAAAATCCATAAATGAAGTCCTAGAACACTCTACTAAACAAGTTGATTGTAGTGTTTTGGGATACGAGAGAGGCTCTAAGAACAAGTGGAAAGTTTCGAAAAAGAGAAAGGGGCCTCTAACATACCATGGAGAGACTTCCAGATCTAAGACATTATAGATTTTCTCTCATTGTAAGTGTGATGATCATTATTCTACTTTTTGTCCTTATAAGAAGAAGGGGGCCAACCCAATCATGAAATGGGTCCCCAGGCTAATTCTAGGTCTCAAAGTTTGAATTGGGCATCAACATCTACTTTCTTTGTAGGATAAAGGAAAATGGATTGTTGATGGTGAATGTTCCAAGCATATGACCAGTGATAAAAACCACACAAACACTCTCACAAAAATAAAAGGAGGCTCAGTGACTTTTGTGGACAACATGAAAGGTAAAGTGATAGGTTAGGGTGATGTAGGTGATTTACTATGCATAAAGAATGTTCTTCTTATGGATGGACTACATCACAATTTAATTATTGTTAGTCACCATAGGCTTGGTCTTGTAAATATGCATCAATTCAAAACTTTTAGCAAAAAGGAATTGGTTAAAGGACTTCCTAAATTGGATTTGGTTAAGGTGAGGAATGTCAACTTTGCACACAAGGAAACCAAACCAAATCCTACTTTGAATCCAATGATGTACTTAGCACCAAGAGAGATCTTGAGCTTATTCACATTGATCTAGTTGGGCCAATGAGAGCTCAAAACCTTTATGGTAAAGACTATTTTATAGTGATTGTCGATGATTTCCCTCGCTTCACCTGGATTTTCTTCTTGTCTGCAAAGAGTTATACACTTGGTTTTTTCTCAATTCTTTTCAAATGAATTGGAAAAAAAGCTTCTTTTCGAATCGTCTCTATCTGTAGTGATAATGAGGAAGATTTAAAAATGATTTATTTGAGAGCTTTTGTGAAAAATCTGGGTACACACACAACTTTTCCTCCCCCTGTACACCTCAAGAAAATTGGGTAGTTGAGAGTAAGAGTAGACCGTTGCAAGAAATGTCTAGGACAATGCTCCTGGAGTATGACACTCCTAAGAATTTTAGGCCAAAGACTTTCACACCACATTTTTGTGTAAAATTGGGTTTTCACACATCCGTTGCTTAAGAATACCCCCTATGAGTTATGGAGTGGTAGAAAGTCTTCTATCAACTTGTTCCATATATTTGGTTGTCCATAATTTGTTTTGAACACCAAATATTATCTTTATAAGTTTTATGTGAAATCTTACAAGGCTTTCTTTCTTGGATATAGCACTACAAGTTAATCTTATAGAGTGTTTAACATTGAACTATCTAAAATAGAAGAAAATGTCAATGTTAAATCTATTGAGACTAACACATCTATTTCCAAGAATGTTATGAATGATGATGTTGTAGATGAACTGATCCCTAGATTAAAAGAGCTAAACATCAACAACAAAGGAAAAGAGGTGGTTGAAGAAGATTTTTGTAAAGAAGAAGAAAATAAGGATCCAACTCCTCACTTTTCTAAAGATCATCCAAAAGAACTCATCATAGGCAATCATTTTAAAGAGTGAAGACGTGGGTTGCTTTTAATAAAGAACAAGCCAACAACACCTTCATCTCATAAATTGAACCAAAAAAATCTAAGAAACTCTTGAGGATGACGAGTGGATCCTATCCATACAAGAAGAACTTGAGCAATTTGAGAAGAACAAGGTGTGGACTCTAGTGCCAAGACAAAGTGATAGAAAGATCATTAGTATACAATGGGTCTACAAGAACAAACTTGGTGAAAGTGGTAAGGTGGTAAGGAACAAGGCAAGGTTAGTAGCACAAGGTTACAATCAACAACATGGTATTTATTTTGATTCAACTTATGCTCCTATTTCTAGACTTGAAACCATTAGAATTATAATTGCCTTTGCTAGTCATAAAAATTTCTTACTTAATCAAATGGATGTTAAAAGTGTGTTTTTGAATGGAGAAATAGACTAAGATGTTTATGTGGCTCAACCTCCTTTCTTTGAGCATGACATGCATGCTAACCATGTTTATCTAACAAAAGGCTCTTTATGGATTGAAAAAAAAACCCTAGAGCTTTCTATGAGAAAATAAGAAACTTTTTAATTGATAATGGCTATGTCATGGGAAAAGTTGACTCTACTCTCTTTTAAAAACTTACTTCTAACAATCTCTTATTCATTCAAATTTATGTTGAAGATGATATCAATTTTTTTGGTACTAATCTTGACCTTTGCAAAGAATTTATTTCTCTTATGTGGATTGAATTTGAAATGAGCATGATTGGGGAGCTCACTTTCTTCCTTGGCTTTCAAATCAAGTGAACAAAAGATGAAAACTTCATAAACCAAGACAAGTACACTAATGAACTGCAAAAACACTTTGGGATGGAGAACACAAAGCCAATGCATACTCCCGCGTCCAACACTGCCAAACATGATAAGGATGAAGAACGTGAAAAGGTAGATGAGAAGCTCTATGGTGGTATGATTGGTAGCTTACTATATCTAGTTACTGCTAGACTGGATACAATTTTTAGTGTTGGCTTGTGTTCTAGATTTCAATCAAGCCCTAGAAAATCTCATATTGTAGTTGTTAAGAGGACTCTAAGGTATATAGACAAGACCCAAAATTTTGGATTATGGTATCCTAAGTCAAGGTACTTTAAGATTACAACCTATAGTGATGCAGATTATGTCGGGTGCTTAGTTGATATAAAGTGAATAAGTGGCACTTGCTTCCTCCTCAGACCATGTTTAGTTTCTTGGTTTTCTAAGAAACAAAACACCGTGGCTCTTTCAACTACCGAGGTTGAATACATTGCTTCTAGAACTTGTTGTGCCCAACTCCTTTGGATGAAGAAAATGCTCCAAAACATTCATTTTTCTATCATGGTTCTCCTATCTATTGTGATAATATTAGTGCAATTAACTTATCATACAGTCTTATATTGCATAGAAGAGTTAATCAAGTAGAGTTCCACTGTCATTTCCTTCATAACCACATTTCTAAGAAAGAAATATGTATCACACTTGTGGATACATAAAATCAACTTGTAGATATTTTCATAAATATCTAGTTAGAGAACAAATCAACTTTATTAGACCAAAGTTGCTTACTATTGTTGTTGATGATATCTCTATGCCTTCTAGCTAAGATGTTCATATTCCTCTATGTTTTTGAGCATACCAACTCATGATTTGCTACTTTATTGCTTAAATTGCCAAGTTTTAATACCTTATTTTGCTCAATTGGTTCCATTTTGCAAACACTTCTTTTATTGTAAAATAGTAGCCCATGATGATTAAAAAGTGTTTATATATTCTTAAAAAACATGATAGGCTAAGGGTATGTATTTACATAATGCTCTAGGACCTTAGAATTATTTATGTTATCTTTGTGACAAACATGCTTTTTGTCCAAGTTTGTTTATATAAAAAGTGTTTATATATTCTTAAAAAACATGATAACTCGACTGATGCCTGCCTGAGGACTAAACTAGACACAATGTCGACCGAGTTTCCCAAATCAAAAACTCATTTGACAACATTGTTTCATGTTTGATAAGTGGGTTTTGTCATCTGATTCTCTCCCTCTCAACTAGACAACATTGACTGACAACCCTTCCTTCCAGTTCATCCGCAAACCCTAGACCTCTCCTTCCTTCTTTCCCAGCCTATCTCAACCTAAATCTGCTCCCCTAACCCAAGCCTAGGTCGATTTATGTGGTTTTGTTGTTGATTCTTGCTTAGTGATCGTTCTCCATAGGCATGAGTCAGGAGAAGAAAAGATCCTTAGCTAGGAACCTTACTTCAACTCCTACATTTCATATCCTTAGCTATGATGGAGCCTCTTTCATACACCAACAAGTTGTTAACTACTATAAAGATCTCCTACCTCACACCCCTTTCCCTTTCGGGCCTTTGGTGGAGTCAAGTAAAGAGTTCTTGATTGAAATTTGTGAACTCTTCATGCAACAATGCCTTGGTTCTCTTTGCATCGAGAGTTATTTCTTCTTCAACTCTAACGCAAACACCAAAGTTGGCCATGATTTCTATGCCAATTTGACATGGAACCACACAAGTCTTGTTCCTTCACCTAACACTAAAATCACCCTTACTTCCATGGTTTCAAGGATGAGTATACCCTCAATTCTTACTTTGTTTCATCTTCCCCCACATCAAATTGGGATCCTACCTAATTTAGTCTCCTAGACTTGCTTTATGCTAAAAGTTTCTACCAACTCTTTAAACCTGAATTATCATTGTCTAAAATTCACAAATGGTTGAAAAAGTCTTACCTACCTTTTAGGAAGAAAGCCATCCTACCCTCTTCTTCCATGGACCCACAGTCACACATCGTTGCACTCATAATGAACTGCAATGCCCATCCAAATAGAAATCAAACAAACATTGTAGAGAACTCTACAATGATTGTGTAATGCATCCTTAAGAATATTTGAGCCAAGTGGGCCAGATACATTCTTCATCACATGACTTTCTTTGAATAAGAAAAGAACACCCGTGTCTTACAACCTCCCTATCCCAATATGATATATGGTGTATTTCATTTCCTCACTAAGAAATCACTCTTTAGATACTTAAACTATCCTCAAAACTAGAGAGGTTTAAGTAACAACAAGACCACAATCAAGAAGTCATTCCATTCCTATTGTCCCTTCACCCCTGTTGCCTCCTCCTCCACCACCTCAACCTACTAGGGATTCCTTTTGTGTATCAAATGAGACACTCATGGGTTACATGATGCACTAAAATTCCTACAATATGCAGGTCTAGGAACATCTTCACCATGATCTAGTTCACATAATGTCTAACATGAACTTATCCTACCCTCGCCCATACCCATCATACCAGCCATCTTTCTCTACCACTAATTATGCCACATATGCCTATGATCAATTTTACCCTACTTACCAGGATGCTTATTCCACAGAACCTCCTTCTTCTGGTGATGGACCTATGCATGTTTCCACTTATCCATAGTAGAGTGCCACTCAGTTGCTTGCCCTTCCACATAGTCCTGCTTATGTTGTACTTTCTAACTTTGATGGAGTTTCCACTCCCTCTTATAAGCAAGCAAAGGTGTTTCTTAAAATTGGCATGTCATGGTGTAAGCAACGTCTCAGGTGGTCAACTAGTCACTCCTTTGCTCTGGTTGAGGATCTAAAGATGGTTGAGGAAGTTGACACTGAGGTTGAGGAGTCGAATGTTGCTGACATAGAAGGTGAGATTGCAAGTTCTAATGACGATGGACTTGGTGATGGTGATGAGGCCACTACATCTCCTGATACTAATATGCACCCTAAGAAAGCTAATGATAAAGACTACAACCCTACTAATGAATAGCTTGACATAGATGATCAAGATGTTTAGTTCTTAGGTCTGAGAGTGCCCATGTATTTGTCATTTTGTAGGCTTAGCATTTATTTTGCATTGGGCACCTGTATCTGAGACTACTATTTTTATATCTTCCAGTTGTTTTTCTTCATTGGTTGTTGTTTTCATCATATACTGGTTTCCTTTGGTTGTAATCTTTATCCTTTAGACCCTAAACTCTTTGCTTTGTCAGTATATGAGTTTTGGTGTACACGTGTCTATTTTTATGGTTATGAAGTAACATTGTCAGTTCTCTCTAGATGGTTTGTGCTTGGTGCTTGTATATGATTCTTATGAGTTCGAAATGACCAAACCTAGCTCTTCAACCCTCTCCCTTTTTGATAAGACAAAGGTGGAGAAATAGCTTGGCACCATATTGAAATTGATCTAAAATTTCACATATCTTGCTTATTGAAAACTTCATAGCATATATATTTGTTGTTTTTGTGTTTTCAAAGGAACTAACCTCACAGGTAAAGGTAAGAATTGTTTGAGGAGGAGAAATCTCTTTCATACATTAATGTATCCTCCTACACATAAAAGGTAAAAATGTTTAAAATTTTCAGTCTGCTTTAATATTTAAGGAATGGTCTGTCATCTTCAAAAAGGGGGAGAATGTTGACCTCATAGTTATATGTTGTCCATATTTTGATGATGACTTAACCATTCCATTCATTTCTATCTAATATGTCTATTTGAGATCAATTTCATGTATTAGATACATGAAGAGGATGAAATTATCAAACCCTAGTTTCCTAGAAAACAAGTCAAAATAAATGCAAATGCAAGTTTTGTATAATTTTCAATATCTGTAGTAGAATCATATTGTAAATCATTTGTATTGAATGTATGAATTGTAAATAAGATTCATAAAAACTGAGAGCAACTGTTTTGAATATTTAAACATTTTTTGGGCATTTGTCAAAAGTTATCATAGGAATTTTTTTTCAACCAAGTTTTTCATGGTGACAACTAAGCCGACAGCACTCTAACTCTTGGTAAAGCCCAAGGTCGATTGAGTCTGTCCTGGTGACAACTCAACCAAAACCCTACAATTGCAAAACAAATTAAGCCTTCAGCCAAGTTACATCTAGGACAACCAACAACTTCAAATTGTTTCATCATGTAGTGTCATCGGTCAAGTTTCCCAAAAGGTAACTCGGCCAACAACACAATACGATAAAGTGTAGAAAAGTGTTTCTAGCCATTGGAGTGTTGCAAAACTAGAAAATATACTCTTTGGAACACCCAAAATGGCTAGAATTCATTCATAAGTGTCTCTACTGGATAGTAGGGACCCTCAACTATAAATAGGGGCCCTTGGACTTCATTCCAAGTTTGCATTCTATGCTCCCTAGTCATAGTTGAGTGGTTTTGCCTCCAAGAGCCCTAAATCTCTCTCAATATTATCTACTAACTACATTCAATTGAATTAGGATCCTTGTAAGAGATATTTTCCAATGTACTTCTTATGATGGTCTCCACTCCTTTTGACAACCTCTCTCTAGCAACATCTTGAAAGCTTCTCCTTGGTGAAGGTGAAGAAGAAGGCTGAAGATCTAAGTCAATAGTGGTAATTTCTTGTAGGCAGAAGACTTTTTGCAAGATTAGGTAAATCCTTGGTGAAGTAAAGAGGCTTGTTGCAAGAGTGGGTAAGTCCTTGGCAAGGTAGAAGACTCTTGGTCATGGATAGGTAAACCCTCAGTAAGGTTAATGGCTCCCTTATCCTCAAAGAGAAGGCTAGGTACCCTTGACCTTGAACAAGGTGGTCTATATGTTGTAACTCTTATAATGAGTATAAGAAGTGTGGCATGGTTGAATATCCTATAGATTGACCCCTCTAGGTAGTGGATGTAAATCTCATAGTTTGGAGGTAGGAATCGCTATACATAATAGTCTTCACTTGGTGTTTTCTCAATCTCGCACTCTGTCGCATTTTGATATAGCATATGTTTTGGAAAATGTCTTGAAGGTCTAATGTGTTTTGTTTAAGTGCTTATAGATATATTCAACCCCCCTCTAGAACCCATAGATCCAACACTTATAGTGTGTAGTAGTTATGATATGAAGATGTAACTCCTAAAATATGGTGGCTTTGTCAACCATACTGAATGCATCACAAAATTTAAAAGGTCATTGTGAGGATGGTACAATATTGTTGGTCATGGAAAGGCAAAAGACAATGTGTAGAAAGGTCTTAGAAGCCTCATAAATGCCAACATCAGACTGATAATCCTTAGTAAAAATGAATACATATGAGAATACACCCTTAATTGCAAATTAGAAACAAGAAAACACCAACTTATACCAAACACGATAGGCCTAAATTCCATTATCTAGCTTAAGAAGAAGAGTTAAGGGGGCACTGGCAGCATAGGGTGCTACGGAGATAGGACAACAAATGTCAAGCCAAAAGTTGAGCACAATTGATAGAACATTAAAAAATCATTTCTAATGTAGTTGATGCAGCACATATAGCATCAAAAAGATGGTGTGCACAGAGATTGTCACGTGCAAAAGAGGTCCCTTTCTAGAAGTAGTACACTAGATGGTTATAAATAGTAATATGATAATACAATAAGAGTAGTTATAATATAAATTGAACATCAAAATCAAACAAGTACCTATTTATGTAGAAAACAATTACCTTGAACGCATGTTATATTATCCAAATAAGAAAATGTATACAAAGTTTATGTATAATAATTCATAGAATAAAAGTTACTTACCACTAATACATTCATCCTACAAAGTGATACAACAATCAGCAAGAGTATTATCCTTATACAATAATAGTTACATGGTTTTTTTGTTCCACATAAAAATACCCCATGTAAAGCACCACTTAATACCCCAAATTAAATAAAACAACCATCCTTATGAAGTAATTAACTATATTATACAAAATACCCTTAAAATACATATAATTACCTCACATTTAGACAAACTAAATTACCAACACTTCTTCTAGTATTCCGTAGTGTATTGTCTATCATGCGAAAGTGAGAATTTTTTTATATTCCTAGGAGGGAAATGCTATAACAATGGCATGCATGGGTGGCATGAGAGATAGTTGTCCCCTAAGTATTATACTATCTTATGTATTGGAATATCAGTGTACTACTTATGTAGATACGGAAGAGGAGGTGAGTATATAGATTGGGATGCTCATGCATCCCATGAGGTAAACAAACATTACAAACCCTTGGACTAAATCCTAGATGGTGATTCACCAAGACATTTTTATGAGAAAAAACCATCATCAATGAGATTCTTACATAAGATTTCTTCTTTAACAGAACACTCAACTTATGGATCAAGTTGATTTTAATCTAAACATTCTTAGGGCTTGTTTTATTGGGTAAGAAATATACTCATACTGATTCAAATATACCTTCATTCTAACCATCTACATTTGATATTTTGTGGCTAAAAATCAAGTAGACAAAAGGAATTACACCATCTAGTTTGATTATACTAAAATTTGTGGAAAATGCATTGTGCATATTATCGACGTAGTTCATATTCCTTTTCGACTGTCTAGACAAAAAGGGGCTATGTTGGCACAAATTACATGTGACGTTTAAGGATTAAAGCAGTTTCTATATGAAACTATAAGATACCAATATCAACAAACTAAAGTAACATACTTCATATACTAACTCGTGACAAAAATAATGTGATCTCAAATGCTGAATTTTGATTTTCTATTTGTTACTTTTGTGTATAGGCTTCCTTTATATCCAACCAAGATTTCCCTTAGCTAAAGGGTTTTGTCTTAATATTGAGTCTATCTAGAGGGTTATTTAGCATAAAAGATTGAAAATGAAAATTCAACCATAAATTTATTAAGTATATATTATGTTTAAATTAGCAATGACATTTGATGATGTAAAGAAAACTGCCTAAATTAGTAATGTTATATCATTTGAATAGAAAATCATTTCTTTGATATCCTAGTAATGTTATACACTCAAAATATGGTCTTGTAGTATTACTAAAAACCAATAAAATTATATATGGCTTGGGCCTTATTAGTGATTTAAAATGTGTCTACATCCATTGGTGACATGTGGAAACTTCCTTGGAAATGATATTTTCTTTAGATTAGATGGTGGTGTTTCTTACACATGAGTTGACACATCGACACAAGTTGAACCCTGAAAACTCACTTATAGTATAAAAAAATAATCTAAATCATGAATTATAGCCACAAAACTTTCCATTCAATGGTCCATATGTTAGACAAAGAGTAGAACAAATTGTTTCAGCTTTTAGTGCTACCTAGAAATGTGTTGGATAACTTAGTTATTGGTTTTAATGATAAGGTATCATTACTAAAAAGTACAATATGATAGGTATTTGGTGATCAATTTTACTATTAGAGTTTTTGGGATATTTTTAGATTTGGACCACATTTAAATAGTAGTGGCCAACTTTTATAGTGCAATGGTGGTAAAAGGAAAATTCTCGTCCTGCGTATCCTACCATTGAGTTGAGGGCAACCCTAATATGTAGAAAGCCTAGTGGACATTTTCACTAGGATTAGATAAGGGTGTAGGGACAAGGCACACATGTGCATGGTTTTTGCTAGGTAAGGACTCAATGAATGGTCTTTGGTTTCTATATACAGTACAAATCATAAAATGAAACTTTAGTGTCATTATATGCATGCATACAAATTTGAAATATACCACATTTTTCAAGTGAAATACATTAAATGATATAGTTTTATATGTCAATAATCTAGATAATGTGTGCTCTGATAGGTCTTGTATTTTATTTTGAGTGGGTTGTGCATATGATTGAATGCATGTCAAATTCATGTATTTGACGAACTATAGTGGTGAAATCTAGATAAATATATTAATAGTAACACAAAATGAATTTCACCTATGCGTCTAATTTAGAAATGTGGGAATATACAAGAGAGAGAAAGGGTATACAATGGTTGGCAAATTAGACCTATGTGGTTATTCAATTTGAATTACTTTTCCATTGATCATAGTTATTGTGTGGCGGTGCATGCTACTGATAGAGTCATATTTTGAGCCTAGGTTTGTCTTCATTTTACTCAATAGTAATGTTAAGAGTTATATGATGCATGTTGATTTGCTAATAAAACTTAGTTATGTTGAAATGAAATTCTTGGTTTTCTTTGCTAATCTTGTAGGTACTTAATGCCCAAAGTTGATGTAGAGGTGATATAGAAGATCTGACATCTTCACAACTCATGGCGGTAGATAATTTTGATGTAAGTCAACCCCATTTTTGATCAAAATCTCACTTTGGACCTTTTGAAAGAAGGAATATTAAAGAATAAGAGACAAACAAAAAGTGTAGAGAGAAGACCCACAAAACAACCTTTTTGCCTTCAAGCAACCATTTTGGATGACGCCCACCAAGACCATATTATAGAGAACATCCATGGTGTTAAATAATAAACATAAAGAATTGCATGCACACTAATAATATATAATCCTTTTTGGTTGTAATGTGAAGATATGTGACACAAATGGAAGAATGATAATAATGATGATGAAATAATATGTTAACTAAAATAATAATGGGCCAGAAATGTTAATTATGTAAATCTCATAAAAGGAAGACTAATTGGATAAGAATAACTTCATATTCATTTTATTTGGATATGTTTTGGCTTGGAGGCCAAGTTTCACAATTTTGGGACAATAATAATTATATCTATTTTATTTAGAAAAGAAAAGGTGAGTTTTCCTCAAAATATGAAATAAAACATTTTGGGATTAGAAATCTACATGTTAAAATAAGGCTATGTGTGATTTTTTAACAAATTTGGACAATCATTAGTATTCTAATGTGTTTAGGAGAGAGTAAGTGTAAATAAATCCTAAAATATAACATAATGTGTTACATAATACCAAGGGATAAAATTGATGGAAAATTCGTGGTCCATATGTTTTAGTTTTCTTATGGGTGAAGTTTCACATGAATTTGGTTTCTAGATGTCTCTAATTTCATGGAAAATAGAAAATGTGAATTACTTTAAAATATTTAAATAAAATACTTAGAGTCTCAAAATCTAAAAAATAATGTCATATTTGGATTCTACATGTTCATAATAGGCTAGGTGACAAATTCCATTAAGTTTGCAGTTCATTTGCACCCTCAATTGAAGAAAGAGAAAAAAAAACTAAATAATTTAATATTGCACTTTAGTCTGATTTGGATTTGGCAAAAAAATAAATGTCATGTGGATTCTTTTTATTTTCTTAGATGGACAAATGATGAGGGTCATTTGATCATCATCAGGTGGTCCATGGATCGTCATCAGCCTTTCGACTTGGGTGAATAGTGCACCGCAGAGAATCTAATTTTCGGATCTTGATATCTCGCTCAAATCTTAATCATTTTTCATGATTTCTTCACCATTAGTTTCCAAATCAAAACTCACATCTTTTTTGCCATTACAAATGCAATTTCATCATGATTTGGGGAAATTCCCAACTCTCTCTCCATTGTGCCTTACAGCCACTTCCTAATTCTCTACTCCTCTCATCCCCATCTATATAAAGCCTTACCCGAACCTTCTGTGGCCTCTTGGCAAACTTCCTCTCATCCTAATTTCCTCGTTTCTCATGTGTGTAGATATTGGAGACCTTGGTTCAATCTCATATTTGTGGTGGCTCACTCGCCCTCCTCTCTCCTCCTCTAGTAAATTCCATCTAGCTGTAAGTTCCCCCGAACTTCCTCTTCCTTTCTCTACTTTCGGTTTCTCGTTTGGTTGAGTATTGTGATTTTTCCCAATTTTTCCATATAGTGTAGTAGCTCGATCTCAGCCATGGCATCAGGATAAGGGGAGAAGTATCTCCCTTGTTCTTTTACCATTTTGCCCTTCTTACCTCTTCTTTTCCTTTGTTTCTCACTCAGGGACATTCTGGTCTTTTGGTAGTGCGCTTCTTCCAATGTGGGGCGAGTTAAGTGAGTGACTGACTAGGCACTGACCTATGATTTGATGGATTATGGTTGGGCCAAGTCACACGACCACCCCCACTCCCTCTCTCTTCCTCTCTCGCAAGATAATTGTTTATGTGGCATTTTTTGATTGGTCAATATTGCAAAAATCATATCTTTTAATCTAATTGTCCAAAAATTAAGTAAAAATAAGTTTTGGAATTAGAAAATTGTGATATTTGTAATAAAAATATTTTTCGAGTCTAATTTCCATGTTTTCAATGGGTGATTTTTGAGAATCAAATAAATCATATATAATCCCTAAAAATTGTAACTTTGTCATATAAACTCCAAATTTGACAAACATATATGTTTTCTTGCTCGGAAAAACATAAGTAGTCATTTGTTCTAGGTTTTGGGTTCAAAATCTGAGGTTTTCCAAATAGGTATAAAATTAGGTTAGTTCTACATATTATACATTATAAAACCCTAATACATGTGAATAAATTGTAATTAGGTAACAATGATCTTGGAAATAACTAGATTGATGAAGAGTGTTTCTAGGACTCTGGTTTAAAGTATGTTTGCATCCTCTATTATTCACATTGAGCAATTGGCCTACTTTTATATTTCTCTTGGTCTTATTGACAATATCCTACACAATGTCTCTTTCTTTTAAGGACATGATTTCATGAGAAATATTTATGTTTACTATGATCTTTTTATCATTCCATTTGATTGGATTTTCTTTTGACTCCAACTTATGCTTTGTTCTTGAATAAACCTTAATTTTTTTCACTTCTGTGGTGGTTTTTTATAGTGTCCATTTATGTGATGGCAATCTTGTTTATTCTGACTACACCTTATACTTGCCTCTACATTAAGTATGTTATGTGATTCAGTAGCCCTAGAGTAGTATAAGTACATTGTTTTTTGGGTTGTGTATCCATGTATTATTCTTGGGATGGAGGTTATGCTCCCCATTCCCGGATTTTGTGCCCACACTTTTTGTATTGGGGAGTTTGGTTATGTGACATTCTCTATCAGGTTTCAAGTTTATGAGGCTTGGACTCCATTGTCTTTATATTGTTCTTGTTCTATGCTTATCTCACATGCGTGCAGGTTGATGATTATTATCGATGGTTATGTGTCCTAATTCTTGATATGTGCTTATGTGGAAAAAATTTATTATTTTAGTTATGGCATGTATTCTTTTATTATCATATATTTGCAATTCATTTCTCTTGATACCCACTTGGGTGGTCCTTTAATTTTATATGGGAAGCATTCTTTACTTGATGTCCTTTTACCCCATATTTTCTCAATTCTATTTTAGTATGCACATACCAGCCTTTTTGTTGATGTCATCTATTTTCTCCTCTGGCTAGGGGTATACTTCCAACCCTAGATGTAGGACATGGAGAACATGACATGCTGACATGGACCTAGCTTAAGGATGTTGATGCTTGGAGACAAACTTGATATGGTTTAGATTTCCCTCTATAGATCCTTAAGTTGTAATATCCATGTAAAACCTTTATGGGAGATGATGATGTACATTTAAAAACTTGAATATTGTCATTACTTTTATTCTACTGCTACACTTTGGTTGTTTTGAATAACATTATTGAGATTTGAAAATTTTACACCTATTCCAGCATACCCTTTGAGTGTGTTTGGAATGGACTTTGTATTCTTCAAATTTTAGTATGGAGTGGATCCCCTTTGGGTCCCACTCCTTACAACATGGTATCAAAGCCTATGGTAGTCAGAATCTGACTATTTCAATTTTGTCTCCCTAATTAGAACCTTTTCCATGCATAGTCACCCTTTAGGTGATATGTTTTCCCTATATTTGGTCTATGTTTTTCATGATGATGAAAAGATGATTTAGAATAATATGAGTTACACATTAGAGCCATGTTTACTAAATCCTAATGATAAGGTTTTAGGTTATCTTACCCCACCATAGTTGTAACATCTTGAATTTCATAGCTTATTTAAACCTTCAGTGTGATTTACTAATAAGAGTCCACTAAGGGACCAAGAAAAAATTAAAAACGGTTGATATGTAAATGAATTCACAATAGATGTAGTATACATCTCCAATACCCATGTAATGGCTTAATATGTATAATTGATAATTGGGTGTGTATAAATATGAATGGTTGTTCCATACAAACAATAATTTGACTAATGGACATAGTGTGATGAAAAAGGGGAGGTTTAATATGAGTAAGGATAACTAATGTGTTTCATATAAGTTCATATTAAGCATGGATATAATGAACTCTATGAGTAAAACACCAATATTCATGAAAAAATGTCATGTAGCTTTGGTAGAAGTAGAATGATGCTAATTTGACTCAATTTAGGATATGATTAAAGTATGTACCCAAATGCAAGCATGTAAAATTTAAGGGTTTATAGGTCATTATGATAGTTGAATCAATTTAACAAGAAAATAACATATAGAAAAAGAAAAAAAGGCGTATTGTCGAGTTGGTGACTCCCAATCCATCATGGACTGTGGAGTGCCCCCTCCTAGTTAAAATAGGGTATGAAACATCAGACTGAGACCAAGGAAGTAAAGGGCTATATAATCTTGGGATTATAGAATATTAGGGTTAGAATAACACGTTCATTGCCATTTTCAGAAAGCAATCTAATGAGAAGAGATGATCAAAGTAGAAGATGCAAGAAATATGGCAGCCCTAGAATGTGATCGTGGTGGCTTTCAGAGGACCGAACCACCAAGGATGCCTCTTGCTGCTAGCACAACAACTAGGATGAGTGAGGGTGATGTTGTGCCAAGGAGAGGATGCATCCTATAAGCAAGTTGTAGTGTCGAGGAAGGAGGTAGATCGCTAACCTGGGCAGCTGCCCTGTCCTGGCACAAGAGATAGGGGAGGCAAGACTCCCAGTTGGAACCCAAATGAGTTGACCTAGGACCACTTTTCTGTGTGCCTTAGCATCGAGGAAAAGGATCAACGACGAAATCTCGAAGGATGTTTGTTGAATTGACCATTGATGGTCAGAGTTATGATTAAGTTTCACTATAAGGTTTTATAATATTCGTGTTTTAAGATTTAAGATTTAAGCTCATGATAAGACCATGAGATCAGAATGTATTTAGATTCATGTTTACATCAGATAAAATGAAACTTTATAGAGTTTTATTTATGTTTTCAAAACATCATAATTAAGATATTTGATTCTTAAGATACTTTCAAATACTTAGTATTATTATTATTATCAGTTTAACTACTTAGATTTCAAATATTTTATATTAGAACTATGGTAAGACCTCGTGTTAAAATAGAGCTTCAGATTAATTTATCAGATAATGAGATTATTAGATTTCATATTCAGAGTTAGATTCAGTTAATATTAAAGAACGGAGCTACAAAGTTGACGATAGATTAATATTTAAAGATAAGAGAACATAGATAGAAAATGACATCAGAACATTAATACATTATATGGTAAGTCCTCACTAGAGAGTCCTGGGACGATTCAGAGGGCGCACTATGCCAGACACTATGTGTATCACATATGGCACGTTGTACCAACAGAGGGTGTATTCCACCATAGAGGACACTTCAGTGTTAATAGAGGGCACGTCGTGCCAATAGAGGGTGCTTTGCACCATAGAGGACACTTCAGTGTCACTAAGGAGGACTTATCATATAATGATGGCCACAATTAGATAAAAGTCATAAATAAAAGATGCATTAATTCAGAGCATATACCTAACCTCATTTAGAAGTATGATGAAAGAGATTTAAGATAAGAGAGACATAGTCCAGGCCCAGAGTGCAGGTTATGTGACCCAGACATTTTAGTGCAAGTCATGCAATCATGGTACCTGAGTACTGGTCTCCAAAGAAAGATCAATAAAAAGACAAGAATTAAGTTACATAAAGAAGATATATTGATGCTTCAGATTTTATATAGAGTTTAATGTTAGTTACATGGTTATAATGTCCAAGAATATTTTGTAGTACCTTCTTTTTTCAGTGATTTATGTATTAGAATACTCATGCCACTTACTCTAACAACAATTTTTCCAATGCATGGCTTGGGAAGAGATGTCCGCAGGTGATTAGAAGGAGTAGAATAGACCCCAAAGACTTGGACTACAAAGATAGAACATGATAAGATCTATTGGAGTGTCAACTATAAGATGATCCTCATATTTATAGGTCCAGCTATATTTCTTCCGTGTTTAGAGTTTTGGTATGGAGACTTAGTCTCAAGACGTTAGAGAGAGTATTTCCATGTAATAGACTTTATGTTTTCTTTTGTAAGAACAATTATGAGAATGCTATCATTTAAACTTCATGTGATTTATTATATTTTTGTTATGTATACCAATTATATGTAATGCCCCCTTAAGTACACGAGTTATGGATAACTTGGTGTTGTTTCTGCTATGGACGTCAGTGTACTTAGGTCAAGGTATTACAATCGTGGTGGCATGTATCTTTGGATTTTATGAGGTATTGGTTTGAGGATAGAGTCATGTTATGAATTTGAGGTGCTAGTAGGTTAAGGAGATCTTATTATGGAAAAACTGTGACTTGGTTGCCGTATTGATTTTTGGTCAGTATGTTTTTTTCATTGCAAAGTTTTTCATCATCAAAATTATTTTCATATACTATTATATGTACAAAAGAAGTTTTTTAGACTTTATCGAAGTTTTCTTGAACTAAGTCACAAATAAGAGATGTGTGAAGTATGGGTAGGGATACCCTATAATAAGTTTGGCATAAATACCCTAAACCCTAGTTTTCTCTATTAAGAAGTGAATAGGGATATGTGGAATAATATAGAGGTGTAGTGGACCTACCCTTTATACCTTATGACTTTTTGGTTTGACAATATTAATCTTAAGGTTGTTAGGTTAGAGACACAAGGACCTAAATCTCAACCCTAGTTGGTTATGACTTTTTAGTTAGATACATGGACAACTTAAACCCCTAAAATATTCACAAATAAAAACATGGAAAAGAAACCATAGTACCGAGATTTTGTTTAGTTGGGATAATTAGGTAAAACCTTTTAAGCGGTGGAGAGTAGTTAGTTGATGATGCATGAAAGATTATATTTTGAGGATGAAATCCTTTTAAAGGGTGGAGTGTTGTAACAAACCAAAACCTAGCCTCTTGACATTGATCTTATGCCTTGAAGGATAGAAAAATTAGTTCTTTAGACTTAGCCAAACAAGGATGAAGATATACCTAATAATAGTTCATTGTAACCCTAATAACATAATGCATGATTAAATTCAACCTAATATATATATATATATATATATATATATATATATATATATATATATATATATATATATATATATATATATATACATATATATACACATATATACATACATATTTATATATATATGAAAACAATTATGACCTAATCCTCCCATAATAATCTTTAGACCAATAAAATATGTCACATGTGATAATGAGAGAAATAATGTGCATAGAAGGACTAGCTATCCTTAATTTAGAACATTGATACATAATTCACATAAATAAGGAATTGATTAATTTAATGAGTTAAATAATAAATATAAAGAATTACATACACAATAATTATATATAATCCATTTTGGTTGTAATGTAAAGATATGTGACACAATTGGAAGAATGATAGCAATGATGAAGAAATAATATGTTAAATAAAATATTAATGGTCCATAAATGTTAATTATGTAAAACTCATAAAATGAAGACTAATTGGATAAGAATAACTTCAGATTTGTTTTCTTTGGATATGTGTTGGCTTGGAGGCCAAGTTTCCCAATTTTGGGATAATAATAATTATATCTATTTTATTTACAAAAGAAAAGATGAGTTTTCCACAAAAAATGAAATTAAACATTTAATTACTCCAAAAGAGAAAACTAATCTTAGTTTTGAAATCTAAATGTTAAAATAAGGCTTTGTGTGAATTTTCAATTAATTTGGACAATCTTTAGTGTTCTAATGTGTTTATGAGAGAGTAAGTGTATATAAATCTTGAAATATTAAATATTGTGTTACCATAATACCAAGGGATAAAATTGAAGACAAATTTGTGTTCCATATGTTTTACTTTGCTTGTGGGTGAAGTTTTAATTTAATTGATGGTTTCAAGATGTCTCTAAAGAGATGGGAAATAAAAAATCTAAATTACTTTAAAATAATTAAATAAAATACTTATAGTCTCCAAAACTAAAAAGTAATGCCATATTCAGATTCTACATGTTCATATTAGGCTAGGTGACAAATTTCATTACGTTTTGAGTTTTTTTGCACCCTCAATCGAACAAAGAGAAAAAAGCTAAATAATTTAATATTGCACTTTAGTCCGATTTGGATTTGGCAACGAAATAAATGCCACACAACTTCTTTTTATTTTCTTAGATTTTTGTGTAATGAGGGTCATCAAATCATGATTGTGTGCTCCACAGATTGTCATCTACCTTCCGACTTGGGTGAACAATGTGCCTTGGAGAATCTGATTCTCAGATCTTGATATCTCGCTCAAATCTTAATCATTTTTCTTGTTTTCTTCACCATTAGTTTCCAAATCAAAACCTACATCTTTTGAGCCATTACACATGAGATTTTATCATGATTTGGGGAAACACCCAGTTCTCTCTCCATTGTGCCTTACAGCCACTTTCCTCTTCTCAACTCCTCTCATCCCCATCTATATAAAGCCTTGCCCCGACCTTCCTTGGCCTCTTGGAAAACTTCCTCTCATCCTAATTTCACTGTTTCTTATGTGCGTGGACATTAGAGACCTTGGTTCTGGCTTGAATTTGTGGTGGCTCGCTCTCCCTTCTCTCGCCTCCTCTAGTAATTCCATCTAGTCGTAAGTTCCCCCAAACTTCCTCTTCCTTTATCCACTTTCGGTTTATCGTTTGGTTGAGTATTGCCATTTTGCCCTATATTTCCACAATGCATAGTAGCTTGAGCGATGGCATGGCGTCGGGCTGAGGGGAGAAGAATCTCCCTTATTCTTTTACCATTTTGCCCTGCTAGCCTCTTTTTTTCCTTTGTTTCTTGATCGGGGACATTATGGTCTTTGGTTGTGCGCTTATTCCTCTTTAGGGCGAGTCAAGTGAGCGGTTGACTAGGTGTTGACCTTTGACTTGGTGACTTTTGGTTGTGCCAAGTCACGTGACCACCCCCTCAACCTCTCTCTCTTCCTCTCTCTCAAGATAATTTCTTATGTGACATTTTCTTATTGGTCAATATTGCAAAAATCATATCTTTTAATCTAATTGTCCAAAAATTAAGTAAAGATATGTTTTGAAATAAAAAAATGTGATATTTCTAATAAAAATAGTTTGAGAGTCTGATTTTCATGTTTTTGATGGGTGGCTTTGGAGAATCAAATAAATCATATAATAAGCGCTAAAAATTGTAACTTTGCCATATAAACTCAAAATTTGACATATAAATATGTTTTCTTGATCATAAAAACATAATGAATCATTTGGTATAGGTTTTGGATCCAAAATCTGAGATTTCCTAATTAGGTCTAAAATTAGGTTTTCTTTACATATTGTACATTATAAAACCCTAATATTGAGAATAAATTGTAATTTGGCAATGACGATCTTGGAAATGACTAGATTGGTGAAGAGTGTTTCTAGGACTCTTGTTTAAAGTATGTTTGCATCCCCAATTATTCACATTGAGCAATTGGCCTACTTTTATGTTTCTCTTGGCCCTATGGACAATAGCCTATATAATATCTCTTCCTTTTGAGAACATGATTTCATGAGAAATATTTGTGTTTAATCTGACCTTTTTACCATCCTATTTGATTATACTTTTTTTTTAATCCAACTCATGCTTTTTATTGAAGAAACCTTAATTTTTCCTCTTACGTGGTGGTTGTTTATATTGTCCATTTATGTGATGGAAATCTGGTTTATTCTGACTACACAATATACTTGCTTCTACATTAAACATGTTATGTGATTTAGTATCCCTAGAGTAGTGTAAGTACATTGGTTTTTGGGTTATGTACCCATATATTATTCTTGGGATGGAGGTTATGTGCCCTATACCCAGGTTTTGTGCCCATACTTTATGTATTGGGAGTTTGGTTATGTGCCATTTTCTATCATGTTTCTAGTTTATGAGGCTTGGCCGCTATTGTCTTTATATTGTTCTAGTGCTATTCTTATCTCACATGCATGCGGGTTGATGACTATTATTGATGTGTTATGTGCCCTAATTCTTGGTATGTGCTTATGTGGCACAAATTTATTCTTTATTTATGGCAAGTATACTTTTTTATCATATGTTTGTAATTCATTTCTCTTGATACCCACTCGGGTGGTCCTTTACTCTTATATGAGAAGCATTATTTACTTGATGTCCTTTTACCCCATTTATAGCTCAATTCTATTTTAGTATGCACATAACAGCCATTTTGTTGATGTCATCTATTTTTCTCCTCTTGTTGTGGTATGCTTCCAACCCCAGATGTAGGACATGGAGGACATGGCATGCTGACATGGACCTATCTTAAGGATGTTGATGCTTGGAGACAAACTTGATATGGTTTAGAGTTCCCTCTACTAGATCCTTATGTTGCAGTATCCATGTAAACCCTTTATGGGAGATGATGATGTACTTTGAAAAATTGAATATAGTCATTACTTTTATTCTACTGCTATACTTTTGTTGTTTTGAATACCATTATTGAGATTTCAAAATTTTATAGCTATTCTGGCATACCTTTTGAGTGTGTTTGGAATGGATGTTTTAGTAGGGAGTGGATCTACTATGGGTTCCTCTCCTTACAGTGGCATCCTGAGAAAGAAAGAATGCAAGAGGAGCACACTTCCCGCAAATCGACGGAACCAATCAACGGAGTCTCTAACCACAGGCTATCAGATCTACGACTAACAGGTAGATAATAACTAATTATCACTTCTCTAGTGATAAAGGAGTGTGTTGCACCTGGGTCAACTAGTACAAATACAAAACAAGAAGTAGATAAATCAGAATGAAATAACTCCATCTAGCCTGTCACATCTCATGCATTGACTATTGCTTTTGGCTGGCTCGGAGCATAGAACCTAGCATCACTTGTTGTCGTCCACGTCCGCTACTAACCTATCTAGAAGAACCTTCCTAGGACACCTGACCATGTCCTCTACCACCACCACTACTAAACTAATGTTATAGTGAACTTTGTTGACTCCGTCTTGACAGTTGTGCCAACTCTTTGTCCTTTACTGGGCAGTATAGCCTTGTATGTCCAACATGCCCACACTTATAACAAGTTATGGTATTGTGATGTAGCCTAAATGTCCCTGTAACTGATACTGATGATGAGTTTTGAGGTCTCATCAGTGGAAAATTGTGACCTTTACCCCTACTCGGGCTCCACTGCGATGGTGCATGTGATCTTGGTTCGGTGAAGGTTGGCCTTGGTTATGATTGCGGTGTGAAAAAACTTGGCTTCTTAAAGCCTCCAAATGATTTCCCCTAAACTGAGTTGGTCCCTTCTTAGCGTTAATCTCACACTTTTCTATAGAAAACCTCTCAATCCTCCTTATAGATTCCAAAAAGGTAGAAAACCTTTCCCTATTCTCCAAGGCTGATGTCATTGTAGTCAACTCTGTACTTAGGCCCTTCTCAAACCTACAGATCCTTTCTTTGTCTGTTGTTGTCATATGTGAGTAGAACGTCAAAAGTTCCATAAATTTTGATTTATACTCATTGATAGTCATCACTCCCTGATGAATCTACTCAAACTGAGAGATCTTCTCATCTAGATATGTCTCTAGGAAGTATCGACTGATAAAATCTCGCCGAAATTCCTCCCAACTTATCAAGATTCTTGGCCTTTTCTCCTATTCTATGGCCCACCAATGGCCAACACTACCCTTTAACAAGTAAACATTATTTTTAAATTTTTCCTCTTCAGGGATGTTTAGACTCTTAAGTCTTTTGTCCACATGTCGATGTATGCTAGATCTGATGTACTAGTATATTCGATTGCTCCGACACATCTAAGAGGTTGAAATGTCTTCTCGACACCTTGGGATTTCACATTAGGGATAGCTTCCCTAGCTTGAGGTGTTGGTCCTTTGTCTGCTATATGTGTAATCATGGCCATCATTTATCTAAACATAGACTAAAACTCAAGTTTGGCCATCGTTTCTGGGTCTATCTGAGGCATTGTGGGATACTCTAGCCCTAAATATGGCACTCTTTCAGTGCATGTCTACCTCCTAGCTCCTCCTCCTAGTGCAATATATCTTCTCTCAATGTATTACTCATGTCCTCCAGACATATCTGCATAAGCATAAGCTATGATCATATATGTTGGATTCGTAAGAATAGACACAAACCTAAGTCCTATGTTCATGTAGGCTCAGCAAACCTAAAGCTCTGATACCAACTTAACTTTGACACCTCGTCATGCTAAATGAGATTACTCAAAACATAAACATGAATAACTACTAACTAATCACATAGCCAATAAAGCAAAAAAAATAAAATCAAATTATTCATCATGAATAAGTTCTAGAACATTTACATAAAGGTTCATCTTTTCCATTTTCATATATCATATCAGGTATTTACATCTATGTCCATTGGAATCAACCACATCCTATATACAAAAGATATTCAACATGTACACGCTATATATTTACAACATTGACGTACTTCCAAAAACTCATGTCAATACAAGTATATCATCTAGAAAACACATCGACTATACTACTAACATCTATAGTTGTCCAACCTTCTAAGATTATTGATCACTAGGTATCTCCTCTTCTATAGCATGACCTTGACCATGTTTCCCACGATCACCTAAAAATATGTGGTGACCCACGAGTGACACCATGTCCCAGTGAGAGATATAACTCTCTCTAACAAATATTAATTACAATAGATTAATTGGAAGTAAGTAAACTGAGCAATTGGAGTAATGAATAAGCAATTGAGTAGATAGAATAGTTTAAGCATACTAAGCAAGTTAAATAGATAAGTTTAGAAACAAGTATAATTACCCAATTTTCACAAGATAGCATCTTGTAAACACTGTGTAGTATAAAGATAAGGTAAGGGCTAAGAAACCAATGTGAAACATATTTAACCCTAGAAAATATACTACATGACTTGTATTTACATCTTTTATTATGCCCTGAGGAGTTTGAGTTGTACCACTCAAAGTCCAACTGACCATGACGAAGTTCTATTCAGTTCCATATAAGATCTAGGAGTGTAAGTATCCTTAAGATCTCTTCCACTCACGCAAAGTAAACTGCAATGACATATCAGTCAAACTGCCAACAATGACATATAGTCAAGCTGATAACACCTAGTCCATCCTTTGTACAGGCCACCACACTAGAAACCAGGGTATACAAACCCTATCATCTGAGGTACAAACACAATTGTCCTCATTCACATCATATGTATCAATATCTGAGGTATGCCCATAACCATCCTCCGTAACCTGCATTTGTGGATGACAAGGATAATACTCACTTACCACCCCCACATACTCAACAACATGCGCTCTGAGTATCCCTTGGGAACACTCATTTCACCATACATCAAGTTCTAACACTAAACACAGTTCTATGACATAGGGCACTACAGGATTATGGTTTCATTAGATTAGTTATTACCAATTGAGTGAATTAAGACTTTATCATTCAAATGTACATACATGCCCTAAGTTATTTCTAAGAAGAGTACAAGTGTTGCAACTTCTGAAGATATAAAATGTTTGAGGTATAAATCTTAATCACATTACCACATTCTATCATTCATTACAAAGTAATGGACCACATTTGTCATCATACCATTACAATGCACCCATTTATTATCACAAGTTCTAGGGTTTCAACCCTTATTGGAAAATGAAGAGGATTTCACCTTAATTAAGGCTCAAACATGCCCAGAGGCCATTAAGACCATCACATCAATCCCTATAAAATCACCAATACCATTCTATGCCTTAAACAAGGCTCAAAAATCATTAACACATAAATATCCTATAGATTTTATCATGGCAAGGCACTATGATATGCAATTAGTACTATATTGAGGTTGATCAACACAGGAAGAGTGTAATACATTTTCACATTAATCATTCAAGAGAGTTAATTATAACTAATCACCATCATTTAGATACATTAGGGTTAGGTGTAACATGCCATATCACATTAGAGTTCCACATCCACTTATTATGGTGATTTATAAAATATAATTATACAAGGGCAAAGGTGAGACTACAAGTTCAAGGGTGTTGACCATCGAGTTCTCATTATTAGAACCAAATTAATATACATTAAGATTCATTCTAAATCAAATATTGAAGCATCCAATCTAAATAATTGAAATAAGTTCATTATTCAAAACCATTATTTGGAGTATAGGTCAAATCCTTGAATCAATTGACGTAAGGAACCATTGGTTTAGGGTTTTAAATGGACAACAAATGTAACCTTAACCCACCATCAGTTGTATCACCTATCTCACCATCTACTGTGACACATTGTATCACCGCCGATTGATAGGGTCAACATTACTATCATTTTCACCGTCGGGTGTTAAACTAATTTCACCATTGATTGATACCATCATTAGGGCACCGATACATTGATCATTAAGCTTCTAACAAAGTGAAAATCTGGCCTAAGGTGTGACCATCGGTTGGCACCACCGATTGTCACCCTTGGTCACCACCATCAGTTTTCATGAAGAAAACACCACCAGTTGTTGCATGACTACACCATCGGGTCATGGGTTTGAAAAGAAAATAGCCTAGAAACCCTAATATGGACCATTGTTTGATAGGTGCTTAGCACCATAAGTTGTTGCACCAACCTAACCTAAGTCATCTTCAACCTTAGGAAGAACTTGCACATGGTTATAGGTTCATCTAGAACCGGAAACAAAATAAGGAACACCATAAAAATGGAAATTCTAAGAAAGCATAGCTTCTTAATGCTTAGATCATCATTTTTAAGCAAGAACATGAGCTAACAAGCTTATAGCAAGAAATATAAGTGAAGAGTGCTATAAAACTTGCATCTTGGGTTTTATAATTCACCTCTTGGTAATTAAGCTTGTTCAATACTTTAAGCAAGGTCAGGGGCCTTACAATGATGGCGAGTAATAATAGCCTTATTATACTTGCAATCTATTCTAAAACCATCTCTAATTAAAATTATGCCACTAAGAATGTTGTGTTAAATTGATGGAACATGTTTGACTCTATGGAGCTTTGATATCTTTCCTAAAGGAAACTTCAAGCTCACCCGTCCTTCACCTTTGACTTCTACAGCCCTAAAATTGCCCGAAGTCACAGATCGACTTTGAAGGCCTGGTAAGACACAATAGGGACTTGTCCGTACACACATGTACATTAGCCCTTGTGTCTATTATCCAATATAGTGGTTTAAAAATAGAAATAACTTTAGGTCTAATATACACGTTCCCATCATTGCGGTTTAAGGATGCAGTCATCATGTTGACTACAACCTCCTCAGTTGTAGATGTGGAAACTTTCTTAGTCCTCTTTGAAGGAAAATCCTTGTCCCAGTGGCCAACTTGTCTACATGTCCAACAAGGTTTTTTCTTTAGTTTCTTATGGATCTTGGCATTAGGTTTATGCATTTTCTTTGTTTTCTTATCTTTGGTTTCAACAGTAGTAAAATTAACACTAGAGTTTGCATCAGTAGACATCTTCACTAACTTCTCTTTTAAGTGTTCTTCTTGTATGTTAATATCCCTCATTAGATCATTCATTGACAAGTCTCCTTTGTGATGCTTAAGAGTCATGCCAAACAATTCCCAAGACTTAGGGAGCTTCTCTATGATGTAAATAACAATGAATTTTTTAGGCAATTCCATATTTGCATTTGAGAGTTACTGACATAAGAGATGAAAGTCGTGTGTTTGATAAGAAATGGACTTATCCTCAACCATCTAAAATTTTTTAAATTTAGACACATAGTACTTTTCAGCACCCTGGTTTTCAATACTAAAATTTTATACAAGTGCCTCCCACAAAACATTAGAATTAGTAACATGAGACTTAGAGTATAAATCATAAAGTTTATTATTTAAAGAAAACGGAATCAACCCTCGGCACATATTATAACCCTTATTCTAGTTAGAAATTATATTTGCATTATCAGGGATGGACTCATCAGATTTAGGTTCATCCTCTACTATGTACTAATTGTAACCCACCATGTTTGGTTAGATTTGCATCCAACTCTGCCAACGAGAAAAGTTGGTACCAGTAAACTTCTTAGGCATATTAGCAGTATCAATTTTATTTGTGGAACCAACATGATCGACCATTGTTAATTAACAACAGATATTGATTTCTTTAAGATTATTGTAAATTTTAGGTTTACGTCGTTACATGCAACAAAAATAGGGGCAATTTGATTAACAAGTTCAGGCCAGATCTAGATAAGAAGTTGAAGAATAAACAAGGTCTAAAGGCATTTTGTGTTTATTAAATTAAGATATGTAAACGTATGAATATTCCCTAACATAATGCTTTGAACAACATACACATTATAGAACAATCTTGTAATTGACTCATGAATCAAACCTCTTACGGTTCAGGTAAATCAAAATGTCAAATAAATGTTGTACCTATAGGGACATGATCTGGATGACCAATCAAGGCAAAAAGAATTAAACTAGAAAGGGGGTTGTCCCCTTCCCCTTGCCATTACTTATAGGGCTCCACTGGAGCTTATGATCTTCATCTTAATAAGTTGATCATGTTTTTGATTAACAATAATAGGTTTTAGGTTGTCCTAAGTAATGGCAAGGGGTAGGGGACAACCTCCTTTGTGTTAATTAGATTTATGTGGTTTTCAGGGTCTGATTTAGAGTTTCTCAAAAAGTTTTTTTAGGAATGAATCAATTATATGAATAATTATAAACCCTAAAAATACTTATACATTGAAATTAGGTATTTCAAGGCTTGATGCTAAACTCTAGGAGAAGTTTCAATGAAATTTGGTTTGAATTTTAGGTATGTGCTCTTTCCCTATTTATTTGGGCATTATAAATGACTAAGATATTAATTTCCCATAATGAGGACAAATATCTTATTAGCTGAATTATCATGTTATTCCATTGAAATTTCTTGTTTCCTAAAATTACTTCCCTAATCTCATTGAACTTTATAATCATGCTTGTACATTGGGTCTATGACCCCACTTGCATTGCTTTGTGCCATTGAATATGTTATGATCTGACTATTCCATCTTGCCACTCTCTATTAAGTGTGAATGTCATATAGATTATATATCTAATGTAGTGATGACCATTAGGGTGTGTTGTTCCACCCCAGTTGTGTTGTGTCCACCTACTTTATATAATAGGGTGTGTTGTTATTCCCCAGTTGTGTTGTTTCCACCTATTTCATATAATAGGGCATGTTGTTCATCCCAGAGTGTGTTGTTCCAACAATTTACTTAATAGGGCATGTTTTTCCATCCAGGGTGAGTTGTTCCACCCATTTACTTATTAGGGATTGTTGTTCCACCCAGTGTGTGATGTTCCACACATTTCTTTGTTAAAGGCATGTTGTTCTACTCGTGATGTGCTTTCTCCACCCATTTACTTAGGCCAATGACTAGTGGTATCTTGACCCTACCTTACGTATTTATAGTCTATATCATATTTGCATGCAACTAGTTTATTTGTGATATTGTGTGGAAAGATACGTCCTGATGCTCTGTTTCTCTTTATATGCCTCATTGTTTTGATGTTCATTTTCTTGTTTAATCTTGTTGTCAACTTTCTGATTGCATTATTTTGAATGGGAACACCTGTCGTTCGCAGCCACCTAATAAAAAATGCCCAAATATGTTTATTATGAACATACTTAGTGTGAACTGACATATACTTTTATCTATTTCTGGGGATTGTTCCCAAACCACCCAAGTATAGGTACTGTTGGGACCACGACTGAGGATAATCACATTCATGTTTTTAAACATGAGGATAGCTTGGAATGGATGGGCTTCCCCTACAAATGGCCTTATGTGTAATCAGTTGAAGTCTTTATTGTGTAATACTACCTTTTATGGTGAGGAACAACTGTATAATGATACACAATGTAACTTTATAATATTTATTCTTCCACTTCTTTATCTGTAAATGGCTCTTTGTATCATACCATTTGAGTGAATCTTCTCTTGGGTCCCACTCTTTACAGATCACATATTCCTATAATGCCCTTTCTTTTCTAGAATGTCTTGGAATCAATTTTAATAAAGGAACTAAAAAATATTGAATTTTAGATATGTAGACATGTTTTAGTTAAAGTTATATATGGAGGTACTAATTTTTTAGGAAGTAGTATACTAGAAGGTAAATGAGTGGTCAAGTTTTATTTGCAATTGGCATTATATTATAGGATTTGTGAAATTTTCAAATAAATGGTCTAGGTCAATTATTAGATATAACATATAAAGAAATAAATGAAAATGTCTTCCCTAACCTATTAACCTGATGCATATGGCCATTATAAAAATCAATACAATCACCCTTCCTATCGACCTGATGCATGGTGGACTTGAAAGAGATATGGATTGACCTCTCTATGAAGATCCCACTCAGATAGTGTGCCTAACCTTGGATTCATCTCTATTCGTAACGGTGTTGCTTTGTGCAAATGAGAAATAGAAAAGCGGTTACTCGAGATCTAACCTTCACCATGTCACCAATGACCTCCACAAATCCATACATACCAGTAAAGATCCTTGAAACCCTAGATGCACACAACTCCATATTAGCACCTCCTCCCTTGTAGATTGAACTCACCCTAAACCCTCTCCAACAACAAGCTCCCATGAATAATGTCTTCAACCTCCATCTTCCCTCTTTCTTTCTATGAGCCATGTTCAATGGATCAAAATCTTGAGGATCACACACCTATCATGTTTGACATTTCCTAAACTCTGGCTGCACACCCTATCACTCCTCCACCAATCCCACTGCAAGCATAGCCAGGCTTCACAACCTAAAAATAAAAGAATGTGGCCTCCGTAGACCTACAACATGGCCTCCACATACCTACAATGTCAACTTCCTCTTCATTTCTGTTACAACTACATAGCAAGATAGACTTGCAACTTCCCACAATCTACAAAATCCCAAGCATCAACAATCAATACCTTTTATGCCTACCAATACCATAATTCTGGGCATTTCCATGTACACTAAGATCCACTTTCCATTGCCATGGCTAGTACGACCCTACTTCCATCTATGCTACTCCATCTACAATTGGATCACAACTCACATTTTGTTGAAGACATCACTTGGAAGAAGTCTGACCCCTCAAGCTCTTGTTGATGCATTCATATCAAAATCGATAGCAAGATTTCAAAAAAGATAACTCATCTAAGTAGTGGTACCCCTTGGACAAAGAGAGAGAGAGAGAGAGACTTCATCATGGATAAAGATAGATAGATCTAATAGATGATCATCTATAGGCCTGATCATTTGGAACCATGGAAGATATGACCAACCAACTCCTTGTCCTATATGTTAGATTTTTTCTTTACCACTACTAATTTTAGAAACCAAGTCAAACAAGTTAGACATATGGATAAAGTTTATAGTATTGAAGGTGTGGAATGTGAAAAGTGAACATATATGTATATGTTACTTAGTTATTATGTTGATCATCACATAAGTATGTATCTTTATGGATACACTAGTAAATACAATATGGATCAGTAGGTCCAATTTCTGTAATCCTACTACTATGAAGTTAGTTAATAGAACTATATGGATTAGAGTTGACAATAATATAAGTAATCCATATAAGTCAAGCCATTAGAAATCATAAAGAACAAACATGTATAAGTTAGTGCAATGCTTGTAAAGGCTAATTATCTTAAAACAACTCAGAAGCATATAAAAAATTCCCTTGCCTAGTTAGTCAATTATTTGTCCAAATTGCATTAATGTTTAGGTCCATATATGCCTCAATAGATTTATGAGTAAGAATCTAGTAATTTCAATCATTATAATAAACAAAATCCTCATTATATGACCAAACCCTAGGAAAATGCATGCTATAGTATAATTAGAAATTATATTTTCACTTATGAAAAACTTAATTTAAATCAAACTATTTATTGGAAACTTAGAAATATAAAGGAACACAAAATTAAAATCATGGGGTAATATGAAAACTTAAGGGGAAATTGATAATCTTTCAAATAATAACACCACAATAAGTGATCCAAGCTAAGAAACATCAAATAGCCTTGTACATTATCTTTGATAGATTTGTCAAAACAAAATGGCATCTTTGGTCCTTTTAGGCATCTTGATTGGAAATTCTTGATTCAAAATAGGTACTCGATTCTACCAGACTGCACGACACGACAAGGTGTGGGAAAGGTTCACTAGGATGTAAGGATTGTTTTATCCGACCTAATTTGTCCATGATAGTCTTTGTACCTTGTGTAGCTCAAGATTCTAAAGTAGACAAATACTCATCTCCAATGCCTAGAGGTATCTCGGTGAAATCAGGGTTAAGGGGTGAGTCTAGGGACTCTGGAAAAGAGAGGGGATGTGTTGGTTGTTCGCTAGATGGTTCCAAAGCGTTGGTTCAACGGTGACGAGGAAACAAAAGAACGTCGGTGATTGAGTGTTGCTTATACATGTTCTTGGGTTTAAAACCTAGGATCATTGAACGTGGAGGAGGCTCATGAATCCCTTCATGATAAGAAACTAGGATTTCATTGAGCGTGAAGAAAGAGATGTGGGGTCTTAGATATTGGATATTATTACTCACATCATCCAAAGATCATAAGGAAGGAGACAAAGTCTCCTCCTATATATCCCCATCTAATGACTCCCAAGAAGCGCGTTATAAATTATAGTGTTTGACATGCTAACAAGGTTTGAACCTAGGTAAATTACCCAATTGACTTCATTATTAGATATTTAGGTCAATATATATAACTTATGCATTAATTTTCTTTTTTTTTAATTAATTGACCTAGCTAGGGTTACATAATACTACTTAAATTTTTTTTTACTAATTCAAACATGTTGAATCCATCTATCTAGTTATTTCCCTGATTCGAGCATTAGTACCCCTCGTGTGAATTATAAGGGTTTAAACTTCCATAAATCATAATAAATACTTTGATTCTCCTTTCTTTGTCAAAATTGGTCGTGAAGCTTATAAGAGCATGAACTTGAATTTAGACTCACAATAAATAATTTTAATGCACCCCATTACTCCAAGTTGAGCATGGTTAACTTTAGAATTCTTAATGATGGGCTACCTGTAAATGAGGCACACCTTGATGATATGGGTAGTCCAATCATTCCTTTTAGGTTCATTATGTTTGAGGCCTTAAATCCTACAACATTATAATATCCCCCACTTAGACTCTTAAACTCCATGTCAAGGCTCAACTATATGGCCTCATAATATTTTCCCATTTCAGTGCAGACCTAGAATGGCCCATGGACACCTAGCTCCAGATCATGCAAACCAGCAAAATGGTGAGTAAATCACCATGGATAGCCCTTTCTAACATGTATGGATCACACAACTCAAGATTGAAATGCCACATGTCCATGTGGGCCCCACCTACTAGAGGGTTTATGGCTCTGATACCAGTTGTAATATTTAGTCCCACTATCCAAGGTTCTAGTAGAATTTCAGAAATGACGACTGGCCCCATAGACCACCATTATCATTAACTATGTGCTTTGTCCTCACTCACGTACAAGTCCAGATCAACTTTCGGGTTGGTGGTATCCCATCTTAGTACTACTCCATGTCTGTCATATGTATAATTCAATCATTCCTTTTAAGATGATTTTATCTGAGGCTTCAAATCATGGGACGTTACATAATGACAATGTGAGAGTTAAATAATCTAATTGAAATCTAGCTAAATGGGGAACTATTAGTTTTTGTTGAAGGTACTTTTGATATGATGTATAGTACTTTTGTATTTATGTATTACCGACTGAACCAACTGACCATTGTTAGGATATATATTGTTAGAATTATTATTATTTTGTTTATAATGTCCTATGGACCTACTTGTCTTGGCCCCTTATTTTTATGTTCACTTCATTATTACTTGTCTCCTTTTTTATATATAGGAGAGTATGGTTCCTTTGATCAATAATAAAATATCCCATTAGTCTCACATCTTATTTTCCACATGGTATCACAGTATCGATCTTAAGACTAGGAAGAAAAATGAGAGAGCCTACTCCTACGGGAAATCCCATCCCTTCTTAGCTTGGCCATCCACCATGCATCATTTCGGCCTTCATGGTTGTCTCATCTCTTGTTCTTTCATAAAAATCCAATCTTTTTGTCGGCAGTCTCTATCCTAGCCATCATCAATTGCCTTCCTTGACTCTTATTTATCTATTTGTTGCTTCGCAGTATGCTCCTTATCTTGGTGTGCATGAAATTCATTTCCCACAACTCGAATTGGCAAGGAATTCATCCTTTTTGGACCAAGGTTATATTTTCTCATTTCATTATCCAATAATAATAACAATCATTTTTTTTCTTTTTGGTCTGATTTTCTTCATGTCATCATTATTTTTTCCAAATAAAGCCTTTAGCTTACTTTGCTCATGACATCATTATCAACCAATATTTCCTTTTCTCATTTTCTATTTAAACCATCGACCATTATTTTTTCCTTTTAAAACTTACCAAAAAACTTGCATTACTATTTTATACAACCAACATTGACCGAACTTCTTTCCAATATGCTTCTTTCCGTTAAATATTCTGACTATTTTGACTCTTCATTTAAGTGTTAGTTGAGTGGGTCAAATTGGTTGGCGAGATAAGAAAAGAAAATAGAACAACAAGTCAAAATGGAAGTTGATGACTTGGAATGAAATGAAATGATAAGGAGAGAAAAATAAACATATTAAATTGAAAAAAAGAGAAGTAAAGAAACTAGAAAAAATATAAAAAAAAAGAGAAGAAAAAAATCGTACTATTTTATTAAGCACAAAAAATGGGTATTGTTTTTTTCTCACACATTCCTTTAATTAAAAAATCCCCTACTCATGCATCATTCATCACGTGTAGGGGGTATTGTAGCTACTCAATCACTTCATATTTGGTGTTTGGGAAGAAATAGAGAAGAAAGAGAGTATGAGGAGAAACAGTATGTAAGAAATAATATGTATTAGTCCAGGTTAATCATAGAAATGTGTGGTCTTCAATACATCTCACTTTATGATATCTTTGTGGTGCTTCATTTCTATTAAGGATCGTGCTTCCAATGCAATGTTGGTATATCTTTTCCAATGACTATGTGCATCTCCGTACTTCCAGTATATTGTTGGTGTATCTTTCTCAGTGACAATGTGTTTGTTTGTGCTCGTGCCACGATATTCATGTGGGTTGTCTATCTGAGCTTAATACATTTGGTGATGGTATGTATGCCCATAGAGCCATCCCAAATGATTGCATGGAGTCAGACATTAATTAATCGATTAATATGATTAATTGGTTAATTAATTAATTCGAGAATATTCTAATTAATTCTTGAGTATTTTAATTAGTGTAGTCTTTCAGTTTACAGAAGGGTTTAGAAAACCCTATTTCTTTTCACCTCCTATTTAAGGGGGCTTAACGACCGATGTCTTTACAAGATATTAAAAGGTTGTTCAGTTTACGCTCACGTATGTAAACCCTAGTTGTCACCATCTTTAGGAGAGAAAGAAGAGCACTGCGACACTAGCATGTTATCGTACAGATGCTACTCCTTCCTGCCATCTTAGGAAGCACAATGTGGAGTTTCAATCTATCTACAAGGATGAAGTAGAGATGCAAACGTTGATACACATGCATTTCGAGGACGTCAATGACCGTCCATATGCGCAACGAGTGGCGCACATCATCACACGAAAGGAGTACCACCAGATCTTCCTATAATGCATTAGGAGGATGGGAGAGAAGTATCATTCGTGTAAACCAGGAGCGTTGCACATCATCGTATAGTGAGACATCACCTAACTTGATCTGTAACAAGGTATATCCCATGAACACTCTTTCTGAATATGTTGTTGTCGATGAGATCCTGCTGCGGGTTGTGTGAAAATATATATTTGTGTTGCTTCCGCCACACATTATTCCTCCATAAAACCCAATAGTGGTGTGGCATACAACTCATGAAAGCATAACTAACTAATGTGGAAGCATTCACTAAGCAGTGGATTACCAAAAATCACTAAAAATTAAAACTTTTTTATCAAGAGATCCATCAAATGAAAATTTTCTCACATAGAACAAAAGTAACACATTTACATTCTGTTATTCAAAAGTACATAACTTGTATCATCTCTTCCTGTGAATTACAAGCATTAACTATCCTGTCAAGCTAAACACAGGTAGTATAAAATCTCGAGGCACTGAGCCAAAATCTCAAAAGAACTAACTACTACTCTGAGGACCTGAGAGTACAGAGATGACACATAGGACTCTATCTACATCTATACAAGAATAACAGCCAGTGTCTCCACCTGAGACTTCACTGCTGTCCCTACTGCTGTTGTTGTTGTCCTTCACCTACTGAAGGATTCTTGCCTCCTCTTCCACGTCCACCTAAAAATGTGATTCCCACGGGAGTGAGACAATTGTAAATTGCCCCATCGAGAGATATAACTCTCTGCCAGTAACATTATTATTGCAGCTTAAGAAGATAAATATGCACATAGGAATCATATTTGATTGACAGCAGTTACTTCAATGTCTAACAGATTAGAACATTATCTTTATCAAAAACATTACAGCTATAACTTGATAGAGCAACATGTCACTTATCCTTTTAAGCAATATGAAGAACATGTATAACATTTACTCACTACATAATCATTACCACATCATTAACTCTCTTCAGGTTTAGATCATATATCTAAAGCCTGGTATTGTCATTGTGGATTCATGGCCCGTAGCCATACTCTTTTCACAAAGTGTTGGGATCTTAGTCCCTCAACTCACCATGTACAATTCCCACTACTTAACAAGTTCATCAACATGATTATAGCATCTGTGTATTTGAACCCATAACTCACCATAGGATACTTATTACTACTTGTTAGGTAACTTAATACCTTTAGATCATCTGACCAAAGACATCATTTTTCTTACTACACAATGTATGACACATAGTACACAAAGCATATGAAGGCTTATAAAACATTCTCAATAAACAAAGCATCATAGCCCATACCTGGCTATGCTTCTCATCTCATCATCCTTGCATGATTAGTATTCATGGTAACAATTATAATTCTTTCATATTAGTATCATACAACACTAAGTAGTATCATCCCTTTTTAGGGTTCATAATTTCTCTTTCACATCAGTACCATACAACACTAAGTAATACCATTGTTCCCTCTTTATGGTTCATGGTTTCTCTTTTATATCAGCACCCTTCATTAGGATGTCCCATAATAACCACTTGGGCTCTTAAGATCATTTTATTAAAGATCATCCCTATTCCATTGCTTCTCAAAGCTAGAAACCAAAAATATATATCATAAGTATTCAAACATACTTATATATATATATCCTCATCATTCATCATTGAATGTATTATCAACACAAAGTATGAGTTTCTCTCTAATCTATATCAGAATATGATTGTATCATAGTTTATTTATTTGGATTAACCTTTTCATAAGGCATGTTAGTCTATACTTAACAAAGTGGATTACATCTCAATGTAACAATTGTCATGACACATTTCACGTGTCATCTATTCCAATTATAATGAACTTATAAAACATCATGGTATATCAGAATTGGGGTGTTGGATGTGATATCTATCATATCTGGATGTATCACTTCCCTCAACACCTTCATCTTACTTGAGTTTATTCACTTAACTTGTATTAGGGTATTTCTCATCCTAATACTTATGCACTAGATCATCACATTCATCATGCAATGTATTGGTCATGATTCATCTATTTAGAAAACACAACCATTGCCAAAGGTATGGACTCATCCTTGAGTCAGGGACTATTAATATAAGGATATCCATATCAAC
The DNA here is from genome assembly GCA_963693085.1 of Alisma plantago-aquatica. Lineage (NCBI taxonomy): Eukaryota > Viridiplantae > Streptophyta > Magnoliopsida > Alismatales > Alismataceae > Alisma > Alisma plantago-aquatica. The sequence continues at coordinate 1,108,003,090 of OY856413.1, read as the reverse complement.
CCCTCTAGGTATTTCATTTGTCAATACATTAATCACTATTCCATCAATAGGAATAGGATTTCCACAGTTATAATTTGAGGTTCACTTAGCATCTCACAAACATATATAGATTTCACCTAGGATCACTCTTCATTAGGGTTTCATATATCTTTATCCCATTTTAGGGATTAGGGTTTACCATTCACATCCAAATGGGTTTCTCTTTCCTCATACCCAAATTAGGGTTAGGATATACAATTCCCATTAAATTAGGGTTTCTTGCATGGTGACACTAAGTTAGGGTTATATCATCACCCTAGATTATGGTTTCACTAAGCTTTGCCCTTAAATTAGGGTTTCACATAACCTTGCTCTAATTTAGGTTTAAGGTACATCAATCTTTTCAATGAAGATTCCATGATCTCATAATATGGATCAAACCCTGATTACACATTTATTCACAATAAGAGAATTAGGGCTTATTCAGTAAGCAATCATCTCTCCCATTCACTCTCCCTCTCATCCTCTCTAGGATGTTAAAAATTCATGATTAATTTAGGTTAACTCTTTGCTTGAATACACAAAGCTAGGGTTAACCTTCATAATCATCATGGTTCTTCATCATTAATATTCACATAGCTAATTGACCTTTGATCATATAAGATGTCCAATTAGTCTAATCAATTAAACCATCACTTATATAAGGAATTCAAAAGAATTGATCAATTAGACTTTCAATTCCACAAAGTAACCAATTGGATTAACCATTAAAATCTTCAAATGCTTTAAGTATCCAAATAGGTTCATCATATTGGACCTTCAATTAAATGAGATATTCAAATGGATTATCCATATTGGACTTCACAATATTAATTACTTAGACTCTCAATGATCTTAGTTCTCATAAATCAATTGGTTGAAAACCATTTAAATAAGTGGCACTTGAAACCAATTGGACATAGTAGGCATTGAAACCATTTGCACTTTGGGTCTCCAAACGGTTTGAGATCGTTTGGTCCCAAACGGTCTTGAGACCGTTTGGTCCCAAACAGTCTTGAGACCATTTGGACCCAAACGGTCTTGAGACCGTTTAGTCCAAACCTTCTCAAAACTGCATGGACCAAAAAGATACTTCAACACTCAATTGACTCAATGTTTCAATCCATGGACCAATTATAATTTGAACCACTAAAGCATTTATCAATTGGACATCTGAATCACCATTCAATTAGACCTTCAATTTAGGGTTTTGAACCCAATTGAACTAGGTTTGATGATCAAGAAACCATCACTTATGGTTTGAAATCGAGGATCCATCAATGGTTGACATTGTGGAACCAAATCAATTGAAATCAATGAACTATCATCATCACATGATGTGACCTGACCTCAAACGGTCTTGGATGACCACCAAACGGTATTGAGACCGTTTGTTTGATCTCCAAACGGTCTTGAGACCGTTTTCCCATTCCATCATCAAAAACCATGACATCCAATTAGGGTTTTGAACCATTGGACCGATTATCAAATCAGCACTTAGCTGCAAATCAATTTAGTACCTTTGGACCTTCAAACACTTAGCCATATTTAACCCTAAACCTCCAAACGGTCTTGTATGACCCCAAAACGGTCGTGAGACCATTTGGATGATCCCCAAATGGTTTTGAAACCGTTTGGGCCAATCAACCCAAAACATCAACTCAACCAATTTCAAAATCAGCACTTGGTCAATTAGGGTTTGCAATTAAGGAATCATTTACAATTGAAACCTTCAAGATCAACCAATTAAAACCATTGGATCAAGATCCAAGTACCGCAGCATATATCTTCAAACGGTCAACCATTTCAAACGGTTTGGAACCCAAACCACCAAACGGTTTGCAAACTGTTTGATCACCAAACGGTTTGGTGAAACCGTTTGGTCCCAACATTGGAACCGTTTGCCCTAGATATTTTGGGAGGTGTGTGCTTATGATGATTTCATCATCATTAAGCTCCAAACTCATGAAATATTCTGTGATTTCCATGGAGATTGCATCAATCAACCAAACTCAATTTCGGAAATGTAGAAATGATCACCAATTGATAAGGAATTGATTGCAATAATAAAATTAAGGGTTCAAATTATAAAACCCGCCTCAAATTGATCTCCAAAGCTCCAAGCTCACGTAAAAAATGGTGTATGAAGCTCCCTTCACTATTCCAAGACTCTTCCTTAAGCTTTGAGTGAAAAGAATTGGTTAGAATTGAAGAGGGGATCGAGTTATGAAGAATTCATACATTGATTTTTTATTTTCACCATGGATTCAAGGTGAAAGGAGGTCAAGAACCTTACCAACAGGTTGGGGGTCGTCCTACCGCTCCTCCACAGCTCCTTGGTTGTTTTCCAATCAAGGGGAAAGAAAGAAATCCGAAAAATCCTTTGTTTTGGCTTGGAAAAGGTACTTTTATAAGAAAATTGATGATAGAGAAAATCTCTTATAAAAGTCTATTAATTCCAAAATTGTTGCCACAACTCCCCCCTTGGTTTCTTACATGAAAAGGCATATCTATCCCACCAAGATCCCTTCCATTATCCAAGAATTAAGGAAAAACAAATTAAGCACCTTAACCCTTATAATAAGAATATCCATATTTGAGTGGAAATTCTTTTGCTTATAATAATGGTGAGTGGGATTTCACCTCCTTAGGATATGCTCGTGCCTTTGCAAGGCCTTAGGCTTATCCACACACATCTGAATCCAACCATTTTAATTTTGTTTGAAGGCCCTTTAATTAATACATTCATTTTTTGCCCTAAATTGAATTAGGGTTTCATTTAGGATTAAATCTTGATTATTTTAATATCAAGATTATCTCTCCTCCAACTTAATTCAAATGAGGCTCCCCTCTCATTTTATTTACCCCACATGTTTCTAAGAAGCATTAGGGACCTTTTTGAAGTGGTAATTTGCATATTGAACCCTAGGTTTTGGGTAAATTGCACATTACACCAAAACTAGGTTTTAATGCACAAGGATTGCTTTACAAGCTTAATCTTGGTGCCCAAGCTTATGGAAACCATACCACTACATCATATTCCTTCTTATGATGTATCAACATCAGAGAAACATTTTATCATGTGCAATTTGCAAGTTAACCCCTCAACTTGGTAATTTGCTCTTTAGTCCAAAATAAGCAAACATTGCTTCAACATTGTTCAAATAGGACCAAAATTGAAACATAAGTTTCTCATGAGCCCTAATTATTTTTCCCAAGATAAGATTAAGCATCTACTCAACCTTATTAGGAAAAACATCTAGGGTTAGAATATAACCCAGGTCAGGGATGTTACAAATTATAAACCCCTAACAAGGATTTCGTCCCCGAAATCCCAGGAAAAAGGAGGGACAGATTATTCATTAATCATGTCCTCAAGTCTCCACATATCATCTTAATGTTATGGATATACCATGGATCTATAATTCACACAAGTTCCTTTCATTAATTCCTCCTTATCACTGTTTATGTTTATGCAGAGCATAAACCCCTAATATGTGGTCCATATTATTGAAAGGAAGAAGCATAAAAGAACATACTTCTATCATCATCCAAGAATATTTACCAAAAGAGAAACATATATATCTAACAGAGGTAATTCATTCAGCAATCCTTTATTTGTTTGGAAAAGTTCACTGAGAAAGTTCACTAAGTAATTTGTTTTGAAAATATCCACTGAGCAAGTTCACTGAGTATGTTCACTAAGTAATTTGTTTTGAAAATATCCATTGAGCAAGTTCACTGAGTATGTTCACTAAGTAATTTGTTTTGAAAATATCCACTGAGCAAGTTCATTGAGTATGTTCACTAAGTAATTTGTTTTGAAAATATCCATTGAGCAAGTTCACTGAGTATGTTCACTAAGTAATTTGTTTTGAAAATATCCACTGAGAAAGTTCACTGAGTATGTTCACTAAGTAATTTGTTTTGAAAATATCCACTGAGCAAGTTCATTGAGTATGTTCACTAAGTAATTTGTTTTGAAAATATCCACTGAGCAAGTTCACTGAGTATGTTCACTAAGTAATTTGTTTTGAAAATATCCACTGAGCAAGTTCACTGAGTATGTTCACTAAGTAATTTGTTTTGAAAATATCCACTGAGCAAGTTCACTGAGTATGTTCACTAAGTTATTTGTTTTGAAAATATCCACTGAGCAAGTTCACTGAGTATGTTCACTAAGTAATTTGTTTTGAAAATATCCACTGAGCAAGTTCACTGAGTATGTTCACTAAGTTATTTGTTATGAAAATATCCACTGAGCAAGTTCACTGAGCATGTTCACTAAGTAATTCATTTTGAAAATATCCACTAAGCAAGTTCATTGAGTATGTTCACTAAGTTATTTGTTTTGAAAATATCCACTGATCAAGTTCACTGAGTATGTTCACTAAGTAATTTGTTTTGAAAATATCCACTGATCAAGTTCACTGAGTATGTTCACTAAGTTATTTCTTTTGAAAATATCCACTAAGCAAGTTCACTGAGTATGTTCACTAAGTTATTTTTTTTGAAAATATCCACTGAGAAAGTTCACTGAGTATGTTCACTAAGTAATTTGTTTTTAAAATATCCACTGAGCAAGTTCACTGAGTATGTTCACTAAGTTATTTGTTTTGAAAATATCCACTGAGCAAGTTCACTGAGTATGTTCACTAAGTAATTTGTTTTGAAAATATCCACTAAGCAAGTTCACTGAGTATGTTCACTAAGTAATTTGTTTTCAAAATATCCACTGAGCAAGTTCACTGAGTATGTTCACTAAGTAATTTGTTTTGGAAAAAGTTCACTAAGAAAGTTTACTTATCTCTTCCTATTTACTTTCATTATACTCTCTAGATTGTCTCAAAATGACTTACTTGATCAGAGTAATAAAAAAGGTAACAATCTAAGAGTTTCATACTTGCTTAATCTACAATAATCATATACCTGGCCAGGGTATACAAGTATTGAGATTAGGTAGTATGCACTTTATTTACTATCATATTTCTCACTTTTCATATCATTCTACACACATGATTTTCCATTCTTGAATTTTCTTCAGGCAGCACTTCTATATCTCATCTTTTAACACACAGATAAGGGAGATTATAAAGCATTTTAAAGAGCACTGAGTAAAATGTAAATTATCATCTTCCTTGTGTCCTTATAGAACTTGTCAAAGGAAGTTTAAAAACAACTACTTTCATATCTTTAACACAAAGAATCATGAAATGAAGTATCAAAACAAAACTATTTTATCTGACCTGTCTGGGACGTCTGTCCACGTCCTCTATTGTTACTAGAAAATTGCCTCCTTTGTGAGCCATATTGACTCTGCCCCTGAGGGTGAGTCATCCTCAAATTCCTATCTAGACAATCCTTTACCAGATGTCCTGGTTGTCTACATTGGTAACAGGTCCTGGGCAGAAAATGTCTGTGAGATCCAGTCACCGATTTTGATGCTATGTCAGAGGCTCTACTTGGAACATTACTATGATCCCTATCCCTACTCGACATCCATTGTGTCTGGGTATGGAATCTCGATGATGCTGCCGATGCAGAAAATCTCAGCTTCTTCAAACTTTTAGACCTTTGTTCTTGAGGCTGGGTGTACACCTTCTTACCACTAGTCTGTCATTTCTCAATTTCAAACCTCTCTATCCTCCTTACTGACTCCACAAAGGTGGAAAACCTCTCCCTATTCTCTAAAGTAGACACAGGAGTGGTTAGTTCAGCGTTCAACCCCTTCTCAAAATGCTGAATTCTTTCCTCATCACTAACTGCCATTTGCGGACAAAACCGCAACAACTCCATGAACTTAGCTTCATATTCACTAACGTTCATCTGTCCTTGTTTGATCCTCTAAAATTGAGATATCTTCTCATCTAGATAAGTCTTAGGGAAGTATCTAATGACGAACTCTCATCAGAAAACCTCCCATCCAATTTCTTCACCTGGTCTCTTATCTTCCTCTATCATCCACCAATGATCAGAACTTCCTTTTAAGAGGTACACAGCATGTCTTACTTTTTCAGCTTCAGGAATATCAAGGATCCTAAAAGCCTTTTCCAGCTCTGTCAGCCACAGATCAACATCTGTTGGATCAGATGTACCAGCATAATCTATTGATCCAACCCGGCAAAGTCTCTCAAAAGTCTTGCCGTCTCCATAACCCTCATAATGGGTTGGTACCCTAGGTGCAGGTGGTGGCATCTTGTCTGCCATATGTGTCATGGCTGTCAGGAATTTCTCAAATAGAGCATGGAGGGCTGGATTTTCTATCATAGTTGGGTCAATCTGGGGCTGTTTAGGTGCAGGCCCTTCCCTATTATGGTCTCTTGCACCTCCTCCTGGTGCAGTAGTGCTGTCCTCAGCAGCATGTTCTTCATGTTGTCCAGACATCTTTAAGTTCTTCTTCTCCTATGTGAGCAGAAGATACTATCAGATAAACTGGAAGGAACTTAGAACAGACTCTACAACCTTAGTCCTATGTCTCTGTAGACTCAGCGAACCGATAACTCTGATACCACTAAATTGTGGCATACAACTCATGAAAGCATAATTAACTAATGCGGAAGCATTCACTAAGCAGCGGATTACCAAAAATCACTAAAAATTAAAACTTTGTTATCAAGAGATCCATCAAAGGAAAACTTTATCACATAGAACAAAAGTAACACATTTACATTCTGTTCTTCAAAAGTACATAACTTGTATCATCTTTTCTTGTGAATTACAAGCATTAACTATCATGTCAAGCTAAATACAGGTAGTATAAAATCACGAGGCACTGAGCCAAAATCTCGAAAGCACTAACTACTACTCCGAGGACCTGAGAGTACAAAGATGACACATAGGACTCTATCTACATCTATACAAGGCATAACACCCAGTGTCTCCACCTAAGACTTCACTACTGTCCCTGTTGTTGTTGTTGCTGTCCTTCACCTACTGAAGGATTCCTTCCTCCTCGTCCGTGTCCACCTAAAAATGTGATTCCCAAGGGGGTGAGACAATTGTAAATTGCCTCATCGAGAGATATAACTCTCTGTCAGTAATATTATTATTGCAGCTTAAGAAGATAAATATGCACATAGGAATCATATTTGATTGACAGCAGTTACTTCAATGTCTAACAGATTAGAACATTATCTTTATCAAAAGCATTGCAGTTATAACTTGATAGAGCAACATGTCACTTATCCTTTTAAGGAATATGAAGAACATGTATAACATTTACTCACTACATAATCATTACCACATCATTAACTCTCTTCAGGTTTAGATCATATATCTAAATCCTGCTATTGCCATTGTGGATTCATGGCCCGTAGCCATACTCTTTTCACAAAGTGTTGGGATCTTAGTCCCTCAACTCACCAAGTACAATTCCCACTACTTAACAAGTTCATCAACATGATTATAGCATCTGGGTATTTGAACCCATAACAAACAATAGGATACTTATTACCACTTGTTAGGTAACTTAATACATATAGATCATCTGACCAAAGACATCATGTTTCTTACTACACAATGTATGACACATAGTACACAAACCATATGAAGGCTTATAAAACATTCTCAATAAACAAAGCATCATAGCCCATACCTGGCTATGCTTCTCATCTCATCACCCCTGCATGATTAGTATTCATGGTAACAATTATAATTCTTTCATATTAGTATCATACAACACTAAGTAGTATCATCCCTTTTTAGGGTTCATAATTTCTCTTTCACATCAGTACCATACAACACTAAGTAATACCACTGTTCACTCTTTAGGGTTCATGGTTTCTCTTTTATATCAGCACCCTTCATTAGGATGTCCCATAATAACCACTTGGGCTCTTAAGATCATTTTATTAAAGATCAGCCCTATTCCATTGCTTCTCAAAGCTAGAAACCAAAAATAGATATCATAAGTATTCAAACATACTTATATATATATCCTCATCATTCATCATTGAATGTATTATCAACACAAAGTATGAGTTTCTGTCTCATTTATATCATAATATGATTGTATCATAGTTTATTGATTTGGATTAACCTTTTCATAAGGCATGGTAGCCTATACTTAACAAAGTGCATTACATCTCAATGTAACAATTGTCATGACACATTTCATGTGTCATCTATTCCAATTATAATGAACTTATAACACATCATGGTATATCAGAATTGAGGTGTTGGATGTGATATCTATCATATCTAGATGTATCACTTCCCTCAACACCTTCATCTTACTTGAGTTTATTCACTTAACTTGTATTAGGGTATTTCTCATCCTAATACTTATGCACTAGATCATCACATTCATGATGCAATGTATTGGTCATGATTCATCAATTTAGAAAACACAACCATTGCCAAATGTATGGACTCATCCTTGAGTGAGGGACTATTAATATAAGGATATCCATATCAATCCCTCTAGGTATTTCATTTTTCAATACATTAATCACTATTCCATCAATAGGAATAGGATTTCCACAGTTATAATTTGAGGTTCACTTAGCATCTCAAAAACATATATAGATTTCACCTAGGATCGCTCTTCATTAGGGTTTCATATATCTTTATCCCATTTTAGGGATTAGGGTTTACCATTCACATCCAAATGGGTTTCTCTTTCCTCATACCCAAATTATGGTTAGGATATACAATTCCCATTAAATTAGGGTTTTTTGCATTGTGACACTAAGTTAGGGTTATATCATCACCCTAGATTATGGTTTCACTGAGCTTTGCCGTTAAATTAGGGTTTCACATAACCTTGCTCTAATTTAGGTTTAAGGTACATCAATCTTTTCAATGAAGATTCCATGATCTCATAATATGAATCAAACCCTGATTACACATTTATTCACAATAAGAGAATTAGGGCTTAATAAGTAAGAAATCATCTCTCCCATTCACTCTCCCTCTCATCCTTTCTAGGATGTTAACAACTCCATGATTAATTTAGGTTAACTCTTTGCTTGAATACACAAAGCTAGGGTTAACCTTCATAATCATCATGGTTCTTCATCATTAATATTCACATAGCTAATTGACCTTTGATCATATAAGATTTCTAATTAGTCTAATCAATTAAACCATCACTTATATAAGGAATTCAAAAGAATTGATCAATTAGACTTTCAATTCCACAAAGTAACCAATTGGATTAACCATTGAAATCTTCAAATGCTTTAAGTATCCAAATAGGTTCACCATATTCGACCTTCAATTATATGAGATATTCAAATGGATTATCCATATTGGACTTCACAATATTAATTACTTAGACTCTCAATGATCTTAGTTCTTATAAATCAATTGGTTGAAAACCATTTAAACAAGTGGCACTTGAAACCAATTGGACATAGTAGGTATTGAAACCGTTTGCACTTTGGGTCTCCAAACTGTTTGAGATCGTTTGGTCCCAAACGGTCTTGAGACCGTTTGGTCCCAAATGGTATTCAGACCGTTTGGACCCAAACGGTCTTGAGACCGTTTGGTCCAAACCTTCTCAAAACCGCATGGACCAAAAAGATACTTCAACACTTAATCGACTCAATGTTTCAATCCATGGACCAATTATAATTTGAACCACGAAAGAATTTATCAATTGGACATCTGAATCACCATTCAATTATACCTTCAATTTATGGTTTTGAACCCAATTGAACTAGGTTTGATAATCAAGAAACCATCACTTAGGGTTTGAAATCGAGGATCCATTAATGGTTGACATTGTGGAATCAAATCAATTGAAATCAATGAACTATCATCATCACATGATGTGACCTGACCTCAAACGGTCTTGGATGACCACCAAACGGTCTTGAGACCGTTTGGTTGATCTCCAAATGGTCTTGAGACTGTTTTCCCATTCCATCATCAAAAACCATGACATCCAATTAGGGTTTTGAACCATTGGATCGATTATCAAATTAGCACTTAGTTGCAAATCAATTTAGTACCTTTGGACCTTGAAATACTTAGCCATATTTAACCCTAAACCTCGAAATGGTCTTGGGTGACCCCCAAACGGTCTTGAGACAGTTTGGATGATCCCCAAATTGTTTTGAAACCGTTTGGGCCAATCAACCCAAAACATCAACTCAACCAATTTCAAAATCAGCACTTAGTCGATTAGGGTTTGCAATTAAGGAATCATTTACAAGTGAAACCTTCAAGGTCAACCAATTGAAACCATTGGATCGAGATCCAAGTACCACAGCATATATCTTCAAATGGTCAACCATTTCAAACGGTCAACCATTTCAAACGTTTTGGAAACCAAACCACCAAACGGTTTAGTGAAACCGTTCGGTCCCAACATTGGAACTGTTTTCCCTAGATATGTGGGGAGGTGTGTGCTTATTATGATGTCATCATCATCAATCTCCAAACTCATGAAATCTTCTGTGATTTCCATGGAGATTGCATCAATCAACCAAACTCAATTTCAGAAATGTAGAAATGATCACTAATTGATAAGGAATTGATTGCAATAATAAAATTAAGGGTTCAAGTTACAAAACCCGCCTCCAATTGAGCTCCAAAGATCCAAGCTCATGGAAACAATGGTAGATGAAGCTCCCTTCACTATTCCATGTCTCTTCCTCAAGCTTTGAGTGAAAAGAATTGGTTAGAATTGAAGAGGGGATCGAGTTATGAAGAATTCATACATTGATTTTTTATTTTCACCATGGATTCAAGGTGAAAGGAGGTCAAGAACCTTACCAACAGGTTGGGGGTCGTCCTCCTACTCCTCCACAGATCCTTGGTCGTTTTCCAAACAAGGGGAAAGAAAGAAATCCGAAAAAGCCTTTGTTTTGGCTTGGAAAAGGTACTTTTATAAGAAAATTGATGAGAGAGAAAATCTCTTATAAAAGTCTATTAATTCCAAAATTGTTGCCACAACTCCCCCCTTGGTTTCTTACATGCAAAGGCATATCTATCCCACCGAGATCCCTTCCATTATCCAAGAATTAAGGGAAAAGAAATTAAGCACCTTAACCCTTATAATAAGAATATCCATATTTGAGTGGAAATTCTTTTCCTTATAATCATGGTGAGTGGGATTTCACCTCCTTAGGATATGCTCGTGCCTTTGCAAGGCCTTAGGCTCATCCACACACATCTAAATACAACCATTTTAATTTTGGTTGAAGGCCCTTTAATTAATACATTCATTTTTGCCCTAAATTGAATTAGGGTTTCATTTAGGATTAAATATTGATTATTTTAATATCAAGATTCTCTAATTTTCTTTACCCCACATGTTTCTAAGAAGCATTAGGGACCTTGTTGAAGTGGTAATTTGCATATTGAACCCTAGGTTTAGTGTAAATTGCACATTACACCAAAACTAGTGTTTAATGCACAAGGATTGCATTACAAGCTTAATCTTGGTGCCCAAGCTTATGGAAACCATACCACTACATCATATTCCTTCTTATGATGTCTCCACATCATAGGAACATTTTAGCATGTGCAATTTGCAAGTTAACCCCTCAACTTGGTAATTTGCACTTTAGTCCAAAATAAGCAAACCTTGCTTCAACATTGTTCAAACATGACCAAAATTGAAACATATGTTTCTCATGAGTCCTAATTATTTTTTCCAAGATAAGATTAAGCATCTACTCAACCTTATTAGGCAAAACATATAGGGTTAGAGTATAACCCAGGTCAGGGATGTTACAAGTGGTATCAGAGAAGCGTCGATCTACGGCGTATTTGGATTTTTTTGATATGATCAAATCGATGTATACTATTTTTTGTGGTTGCATATGATGTGAACTTAAAATTATTAATGTGCATATCTAAACCTAATTCCCCATACACCACAGGCTTCTATTTTTGACATTTCGGATGGGGTTATCTTTGGAAAATACTGATTTTCCTAAGTACACAGAAGTAAAATTCCCCGTACAGGGGCGCTGCCCCTATGTACCCTGCATAGTCTTCCTGGGAATCAAAAATTAATTTAATGGGGAATGTTCCATATTAAAAGGACTGCAATTTTATTATTTATATACATATATGTAGATATACCTATGATATCATACATGTCACCTTTAAAATCTATTTTATGTGGTGATTGCATACACGGTTATGGCCTAGAATCCCCTTTTGTGAATGTTGTGAAAGAATGTGGTTGTAAATGTTGTCAATATTCTTGTTTGTAAATGATATGGATGTATAATGGTTTTACGTCGATCCTTTATATAAAGTATTCATCTTGCATGATGAGCCTCATCTCTTATTTTAAAGTTTAATTAATTATATCTCTTTATATTTGTACTCATATGATGTAATAGAGATAGGATTAGTTTTAGTCTTTATAAACTTGATGTAAGGGTTCCACTTGAAGATCCAACTCCAAGGAGCATCCATGGAGAAGCAACCTAAATATCTAATTCCAAGAAGCAACCTAAAGATCCAACTCCAAGGAGCATCCATGGAGAAGCAACTTGAAGTTCCAACCTCACAGAGCATCACGAAGTTTTTCATTATAGTGTTGATCCTTATAGATTGATTCACATGTGTTGTTGCATGAGATGCATAAGACCTTAGGTGGACCGTAATCCTTTGTGGCTCTAAAGGATTACAATAGTATGGCCATAACCGATGTTTTTGTGTTTGTAATTGCATGTCTATCGTTTGTGGTTGTGGATATAGTAGTATATGATACGTACTATAAGTATGTGGTGGTTGGATATGTATATATATTACTAAAACCCCTCAATTAGTAATATTAAGTTTTAGTTTCCTTCCATAAAGAAACACACATGAAAAGCTTGATCGACTATGTGTGGGCATGCCTTTGCGTGGTACATTATCTATCTCATGGAAGTATGATGGTGGGTGTGTGGATTTGCATCCGCAGGGTGCACATTCATCGTGTGGCTTTTGGGTTGGACTTAACTAGGGAACCTTGATAGGATCAAGTACCTAGAGGCACACAGATGCATCATGGTAAGCAGTTGTGCATGATTATCTATCCAAGAGTTTGCATATGATGCAGTTAACAAAAGTTCCCTACCTTAGTATTTGGTCTTTGACGCCGATGTTGACTGGGCATTGATCCAATTATTTTGGATCTTGGCTCAGTAGAAGGTTGTACGCTGAAATATTTTGAGTTATAGTGGGGGCTATCAATCTGAATAAAATAGTGGGAGCGTAACTAATTAAAGGCCTAATTAATCTTATTTATCAAATCTTTACAAGTCAAAATGTTTTGGACTAAATGCAAACTTTTTCTTTTATAGCAATCAAATGGCAAACAACACTCACACATTCTCGTTGTGATCAGTACTTGAGAAGGAAAAACTTATCAGAATCAACTTTCAAAAATGGTTTAGGACACTGAAAATTGTTCTCACGTAGGAGTGTAAGCTCTATGTCCTTGAAACACTAGAGCCAGTGGAACCCACCTCAAATGTGCCCAAGGCTAAAAAGGATGCTTACAAGAAGCACCTTGATGATGTTGTGGATGTCAAGTGCCTGATGTTGTGCTCAATGAACTATGATTTTGAAGAGAAACATGAGAACATGAATGTCATGGAGATGGTAACACATCTCAAGAACATGTATCTGCATTAAGCAATACAGGAGAGATATGATGTCTCCAAGGCTTTGTTTAGAAGAAAGACGAAAGAGGGATAGTCAATTGGCAGCCACATACTCACTTTGATTGGGTATGTGGAAATCCTATCCCAGCTAAGATTTCTTCTAGGTCAAGAGTTGGCCACTGATATGATTCTGCAATCCTTGCCTGAATTGTATAGTCATTTTGTCATGAACTACAACATGAACAATCTTGACAAGCCGTTGTCAGAATTGTTGGGTATGTTTAGGACTGTTGAAGCAGAGATGAAGAAAGACAAGCCCAAGCATGTGATGATGATCAACAGGACAAAGGGAAAGTCAAAAGGTAAAGGAAAGGCTAAGAAAGGTTCTACAGTCGGGCATAAGCCAAAGTCATCTGTGCTCAAAGCTAAAGGTGTGATCTCCAAAGAAGGCAGCTGTCACCAATATCACTAGGTTGGGCATTGGAAAAGAAATTGTCCTCTCTACATGGAGGAACTGAGGAAGAAGAAGCAGGGGATAGAGATCTCCACTTCAAGTATATACATTATTGAGATAAAATTAAATACTTCTTCATCATGGGTACTAGATAGCGGATGTGGATCTTACATATGTTCAAATATGCAGGATCTGATAAGAAGTGAGCCTTTATGAAAGGGGCAAGTCAAGTTGTGGGTAGTTAATGGAGCAAGAGTTGCTGCCACTGCAGTTGGAGTTATTAATTTATCTTTGCCTACAGGCCTTGTAATAGAATTAGAGAATTCCTATTATGTACCTGCCATTAATAGAAATATTATTTATGTATCTTGTATGGACAAGAATGGATTTGAATTTCACATTAAGAATGGAATGATTTCTATTTATAAAGATGAGATATTTTATGGCAATGCCCCTATGTCTTATGGTATCTACTTGTTAGAACTTGAGACTAGAATATGCAACGTAATTACTAACAGGCTAAAACTTGACAACTCAAACAAAACATACTTATGGCATTGTCGTCTTGGGCACATAAATGAGAAGTGCATATCTAGACTCCATAAGGATGGTTATCTAGACTCTTTCGATATTGAATCATTAGAGACAAGATGACCAAGACTCCTTTTAGTGGACACAGTGAGAGAACTAGTGATCTGCTAGGGCTCATACATAGTGATGTATGTGGACCTTTTAGATCAAATGATAGAGGAGGCTATCAATACTTCATTACCTTCACTGATGATCTCATTAGGTATGGCTATGTATATATTATGAAACACAAGTCAAAAACTCTTGAAATGTTCAAGACTTTCATGAATGAAGTAGAGAAGCAACTTGGTAAGAGTATTAAAGCACTCCGTTCAGATCGAGGTGGTGAATACTTAAGCCAAGAGTTTAAGGACATTCTGAGAGATTGTGGTATTGTATCACAATGTACTCCACCTAGTACACGACAACATAATGGTGTGTTAGAAAGAAGGAATCGTACATTATTAGACATGGTACGATCAATGATGAGTTCAGTTGAACTTTCAATATTGTTCTGGGGATATGCTCTTGAAACTGCAGTGTTTACACTTAACCGTGTACCTTCCAAATCGATTCAAAAGACACCATATGAGATATGGAATGGGAATTGTCCCAATTTGTCTATGTTAAAGATTTGGGGATGTGAAGCTTATGTTAGGAAACAATTTCCTAAAAAGCTTGGACCCAAATCTGATGAATGTTATTTTATTGGATACCCCAAGGAAACTCGAGGATATTACTTCTATACACCAATTGACAACAAAGTGTTTGTTTCTAGGACTCGTATTTCTTGAAAAGGAATTTATTTCCAAAGGAATCAGTGGGAGGAATGTAGGTCTCAAAGAAGTTTGAGATCAACAAGAAAGTAGAGAACCCGAGGAGGTACATAAAGAACATGAAGACTCACAAACTGTTATGGAATTTCAAGTGCCAAATGTAACACAGGAACCTCATAGGTCTAGTAGGACATGACGTGATCCTGAGAGATTTGGATTTCTTGTGACTCAAGACAGTGATGAATTGGGCATAACAGATGAGACAACTTCCTATCTAGAAGCTATTAAGGGACCAAAATTTGAGAAATGGCTCGAAGCCATGAGATCTGAGATGGAATCCATGTACAACATCAAGGTATGGACCTTTGTGGATCCACCTGAAGGGGTAAAACCCATAGGGTGCAAGTGGGTCGTCAAGAAGAAGACTGACATGAATGGAAATGTTCAAACATATAAAGGTAGATTGGTTGCAAAAGGATCTATCAAATTCAAGGTGTTGATTATGATGAGACCTTCTCACCAGTTGCCATGGTTAAATCCATTGGGATCATGCTTGCCATTGCAGCTTATCATGACTATGAGATTTGGCAGATGGATGTTAAAACAACATTCCTTAATCGAAATTTACTCGAGGATGTGTACATGACACAACATGAGGGTTTTATCAATCAGAAGGAAGCCAATAAAGTTTGTAATCTACAAAGGTCAATCTGTATTGGAGCAAGCATCTCAAAGTTGGAATCTACATTTTGATGAAGTAGTCAAAAAGTTTGGCTTTAGTCAAAATGAAGATGAACCTTGTGTAGGTTAGTGGGAGCATAGTCATATTTTGCATATTGTATGTGGATGGCATACTATTGATGGGAAATGACATCCCTAATCTTCAGATGGTAAAAGGTTGGTTGGGGAATACCTTCTCTATGAAGGATTTAGGTGAAGCATCCTATATACTAGGAATCAAGATCTATAGAGATAGATCTAGAAGGCTTCTAGGCCTAAGACAGAGCACATACATTGACAAGCTACTAAAGAGGTTTAGCATAGAGGGTTCTAAGAGAGGTAACTTGCCCATGTCCCATGGGGTTACAATCTCTAAAGCCCAATGTCCTAGTTCATGTGATGAAGGGGTGAGCATGAGTAAGATTCCATATGCATCAGCAATTGGATCTATCATGTACGTGATGTTATGTAATCATCCTGATGTGTAGTATGCTTTGAGCATGATGAAGTGGTATCAATCAGATCTAGGTGAATGTCATTATACAACCGTAAAGAACATCCTAAAGTACTTAAGAAGGACTAAGGATCAATTCTTGGTATATGTTGGTGAGGAAGAGCTCATGGTAAAGGGTTACACCGATGCTAGCTTCCAAACAGACAAAGATGACTATAGATCACAAACTGGATTTGTGTTTTGCCTTAACAATGGAGTTGTGAGTTGAAAGAGTTCCAAGGAAGAGACGGTTCTAGATTCTACAACAGAGACCGAATATATTGCCGCATCTAATGCTGCAAAGGAAGTTGTGTGGATCAAAAAGTTCATTTCTGAACTTGGAGTGGTTCCAAGCGCTACTGATGCAATTGAGTTGTTTTGCAACAACAATAGAGCAATCGCACAGGCTAAAGAACCAAGATCGCACCAATGTTCAAAACATATTCTATGGCGGTTCCATCTCATACGAGAGATTGTATAGTGAGGAGATGTGAAGATTTGTAGAGTACTTACAGAAAGCAATGTGGCTGACCCGCTCACAAAAGCACTTTCACAACAGAAACATGATGGACATGTTCGATCACTTGGATTGAGATTTATGAGTGATTGGGTATAAGTTTAAGTGGGAGTCTATTGGTATGTATGCCCATAGAGTCTATCATTTGATGATTGTAATGGGTTACTTTGTAAATGATTTGTAATACTATATTGATCATATCAATAAAGGCAAGTTTCCAATCTATATGTTTGTGTTTTCTATTATGAGATGACCACAAAACTTATAGTTGTCTACAGAATAATATACTCAATGACATATGTCTTTAGGTTGATGACCTGAACAGTGACATCATATGCATGTTACGAGTATGTATTCTTGTTTTGTCCCTAATCGGTTGTTATGGTGGAAATATCCATAGACATGAATAACACATAAGATTAGAATGTGTGTTGGTTGATGGAAGAATCTCATTAGTCATGATACAGAGATATCAAACTAAATACATAGATACTTGTTAGAGAACAGTGTATCGAACAGTCCCACCTTGAGAGTGACACATGGATATCATTATTGGTAGTTAGAGTCACATATCATAGTGATGGTGGTGATTGATAAGCGAGACTGAGAAATGCATGGCCATACTGATGTGAGTCAATATGTGATATTGAGCTTACATATATCTCATACAATCTTCTCTAGTTCAAGGAACATGGATTGAACATTAAAGAGGATGACAGCTCCATGACTCGAGTTCAATCTGGATATTAGTGACAAAGGAACTATACAATCATTGTAACACTAGTCATGAATGATAGGTTAAGTTGTTCTCCAACTTGTCCAATTACTTGGGTGGCAATGAAGTCTTGCTAGATATCAATCATTGCCTGTGAAATCATAATATGATTATGGATATCACTACCAATGTAATTTGGGGCCTACCGGGTCACACGTATAGGATGTGTTGGAATAGGAATATAAATGTGGATTTGATTGGAATTGTTCTGAATCAGATTGATTACTAAAATGTTTATGTAATCCATTAGAATAATATTAGAATATGTTAAAATGTTTGACTCAATTAATTGGAGTGACTAGCTCTAAGTGCAAGTGGGAGTCTGTTGGTATGTATGTTCATAGAGCCATCCCAAGTGATTGCATGGAGTTGGATATTAATTAATCAATTAATATGATTAATTGGTTAATTAACTAATTAATTCTAGAATATTCTAATTAATCTATGAGCATTTTAATTAACACAGTCTTTCTATTTACTGAAGGATTTAAGAAACACGACTTCCTTTCATCTCTTATTTAAAGGGGCTTAATGGCCTATGTCTTTACAAGATATTGAGAGAGACTTTTTAGTTTACGCTCACGTACATAAACCCCCGCCATCACCATCCTTAGGAGAGAAAGAAGAGCATCGCAACACTAGCACGTCATTGCATAGAGGCTACTCCTTCCTACCGGCTTAGGAAGCATGATGTGGATTTCTAGTCCATCTACGAGGACGAAGTAGAGATGCAGACACTGAGACACATGTATTCGGTTGATGTCAATGACCGTCCATATGCTCTATGAGCGGCGTACATCACCGTAAGAAAGGAGCACCATCACATCTTCCCATAATGCATTTAGAGACAGGAGAAAAGTACCTCCGTGTAAGCGAGGAGCGTTGCACACCATCGTATTGCGGGACGTCAGTGGACTTGCTCTGTGAAAAGGTATATCCCGCGAACACTCTTTCCAAATACGTTGTTGTCGCGAGATCCTGTTGCGGGTTGCGTGGAAATATATTTTTTTGTTGCTTCCGTCGCGCATGTTTCCTCCATAAAACCCAACATTTGTCACCACTTTATGCAACGTTGAAGGATCTCACTTATAGTATTGACACCATGCTTTTCACATTCACACTACATTATGTACATCAGGACAGAGCTTGTTGCGCTTATTCCATTCTCTAATTCCCTCTAATATTAATGATATTTTAGTTGATCATTCTCGTTGCATTCTATTCTCATGAGACCTATAGTTGCTTCTTCACAAGCTCATCAATTTCTAGCCTATAAATTGTATCTGTAAGGATTTGATCTAGATTTTTATCTTCACCAAGCTACTTTCATTACGTCTTCTTCGAGTTGCATTTATTGAGATGGCTCTTCCAATGACCTTCTTAGACATCTTCTTGATGGTTCTATTCATACTTATCAAGCCCCCAAGGTTCATGTGCCAGATTAATAAAACCAGTATGGCAGCCACCAACACCTCGTTCACCTTGTGTACATGTCATGTTATGTATGTGGTCTTTTGTGCTAGTTTTAGTTGACTACACTGATGCGAAATATTATCGCACTAACAAATTCACTCGGGGTTGAAATCCCCGAGTTTTTACCAAAACCTCATGCAATAATACCACCCGTAAGCAGACGGCTCTTATCGCAGTATAGTTAAGGATCGAATCCCAAAGGACAACATTTTTAAGAATCTTTGTTGGTCGAATATAATTCGAGTAAGACTAATATTTAGAACTATTGATTGGTTTGTGGTTAATTAAACTAATTGCAAGAAAGTGAAAGAGAAAAAGTAAAGTTTGTTCTAGATTAATGATATGGAATCGCTGGGATGGTACCGGGTTTCACCACCACTGCACATACAAACACATCCAAACACATAACATCCAAGCAAGAATCTAACTATCCAAATGGAGTTGTTGTGAACCCTCCACGAGGATAGGCCCACGTAAGCGTCACCTTAGGGATCAGATTTCTTGTCACCCTCCGGATCACTCACTTACGGCTCCAAAGTACAACATCCAACTAAGGTTGTGGGCCCCACTTACAGGTAGACACACAGAAGCATCACTGTGGGCTAGATGGCTCATCCCCTCACGGATCACACACTTATGACCTCAAGGAACCCTATCAGATGTCTCGTCAAGGAGTCAACCGTGCTAATCAACAAGCATGTAGGCGATTAGTCTGCAAGCGAGCATCAACGATTAATAAAGAAGATACAACATCCAACTGAAGTTGTGGGCCCCCCTTGCGAATAGGCACATAGAAGCATCGCCGTAGGCTAGATGGCTCCTCCCCTCATGGATCACACACTTACTACTTCAAGGAATCCCATTCTATTTCTAGTTTGGGAGCCTACCTCATTAATTGACATCCTACCCTACATATAGAAGTTCTCACAAGATAGGGTAGAACAAGATGAAAGCGAGTAGATAATCAAACTACAAACGTTATCAATTAACAATGAAATGAAAAGTTATATACATTTCCTTGGAGTGTTAAATGTAAAGACATGAAAGCATAGGTAGTGGGGCTAGTCCCCGCACCCCAGCGAAAATGAACTACTCGCTCATGGTGTGAGAAACAAGAAGAATAAGGGAGGAGGAAGATTCTGCCATGAGCATGATGCAGAAGGTAGTCATAGCTCGGTGAATATGATGTGGTCTTCTACATCGTGTCAAGGCAGGTCTAGACAAGGAGGAAGAACCACCAAGGCAGGCAGGGCAGACCTTCTTCTCCACCTTCTTTCTCTTCTCGGCCTCCTTGCTCACAGTAAGAGGAGGTGTGGGCGGCTTGACAATGGCGGGAAGATGGTGGAGTGGAGGTGGTGTAGAAGGGAGACTGATCCTTTTCTCAAGAATCCTTTCGGCATCCTGTAATCGATGCCCAAATGAGAACCCTTGTGGTCCTATTTATAGGCTTGGATGGGGTCCTCACGTTTTTGCTGTGATTTTGCTCCAAACGGTTTGGAGCAAATAATTTGCTTGAACAGTTTGAAGCAAACGGTCTTGGAGACTGTTTGACATCCAAACGGTCTTGGGTCTTGTCTTCATACGGTCTTGCAGACCGATCAAATGACCAAATGGTCATGGGAAGGAACTGCCCATACGGTCCTGGAACATTGTCTCCAAACGGTTTAGTGAAACCGATAGGTGCCAACCAGTCTTCACTTGTGCTACTTCAAACGGTCTTCGGCGGTAGCTAGCCAAACAGTCTTGATTAATATCCTCCAATCAGTCTTGGAAACCGTTTGATGGCCAAACGGTCTTACTCTTGATCGGTCTTCATTTGAGGGTCCAACCGACTCGAGTCCAAACGGTTTTGGAGATGCAAACGGTCTTGAAGACCGTTTGGGTTCCAACCAGTCCTGAGACCGAACGGACTTTGTCTCCAAACGGTCTTGGCTCCAAACGGTCTTGAAACCATATGCTGCCAAACGGTCTTGAAACTGTAGGGATCCAAACGGTCTTGAAACTGTATGGCTCCAAACGGTCTTGAAACTATATGGCTCCAAACGGTCTTGAAACTGTATGGATGAATGGTTGAGATCATTTTGGGTCGAGACCATTTGGTCAAAACCATTTGATCAAGACCAAGGATGAGAGGATCTTGAGTGAATTTCATATGATGGTTGAACCTCATCATGGCCTGCACAAAATCGATATAAATCTAGTTAATAATCTTGATAATTGGATTAGTTAAGAAATCTTGCATTTTGAGAGATTAAGGAGATGAAATTGAAAGTATTGAATCAAATTCGTCCCAAAAAGGCGACTAAAAATTATGATGAATATGTATTCATAAAAACACCCCAAACTTAAACGTTGCTCGTCCTTGAGTAACACAAAATCTGAAACAGTCGCCAAATGAATACTTTCTGATCATGTGATTGCCTCTTCTTCACATCACGATTGTTTCTTTTCTGCTCAGTATGACTAAGCATCTCAACTTTCTGAGACCACTGAACACATCTTACCATATCTTTGTTCCTGAGTTTTCTTTCCAACTTCACTTCCTCCTCCATTTTTCCAACTACAAGCATGTCAAAGAGTTTCGTAAGAGTCCAGAGATACTCGCAGAACAACAAGTGTGCATCTAATCTGACACTGGTGTATTTTAGGGTAGTGGAGGCATTTATTGTGCCATTAGGTAGAAAAGGGAGTGAAGGGTGGTATGGAAGGAGGAAATAAATCTCTCCTCTATTCGACTCGAGATTTTTATTATATTATTTGCAATTTCATTTATTGCATTTTTTTGTGCGAATCTCTCCTCTATTCGACTCGAGATTACATTGGATGTGTACGCTTCAGCATCTTTTATTGGTTGTAAGCCCCTATTAATTTGTGAGGGGTATGGAAGAAGCGGATATAGAGGGAAGTGGTGTGCCACCCTGAACATAGGGTTTGGCACTATTTTGGCTATTTTTCTTTCTTTTTTATGGATGGAGGGGTACGAAGAAGATAGAAGAAGTGTAGAAGAGGTTTCAGATCAGAATGCAACTTGATTTACAATTCCGTGTACCGGGTTGTTCTCTTTGTCATACTCTACTCAGATAATGACTTGATGAGGATCCAGTGGGGATTCCGTGTTATTGTTCCACTAGTTATTTAGGAAGCACGATGTGTTTGATCCCTATCAGTTTGACAGATACTTGCCATTTTTGCATAAAGATCATGATGTTAGGATTCATAAGCTTCACAAGATGATTTCAATCAAAAGGCTAGTTTTCATAAGAAGGTCCTTTTGAGGATCTGCTTCGAATAAGGGGGTATAATGATACAAAATGCATAGAGATTGAAATGAAAAGTGTCAAAACTTCATCCAGTATCTGTTCAAATTTCTTTTGGAAAAAAATTTGAAAATTTTGAAAATATTGGTAAGGTGAAACTTTTGGTCAAAAATGCAACGATGAAATCTTAAGTCTGAATTAGATGGGTGAAGGTCGAAAGTAAGATACGTACCACCCACCCTCCACCCCGAACTTAGAAATTTGCTCGTCCTGAGCAAACTCTAAATCCGAGATGGAGGGGAAAGTTCATGCCGTTTGGACCATCAAATGTGGTTGCGTTCCAATTGGCGTGTTTCCACCATTTGAAAATCTCAAAAATAAAGACCAATCAGAACTCAAGGTAGCATCTCGCGATGCAATTTTTATTTGGTGCAAAATTTTTTAAAAAGTAAAAAAACAAAATTAAACAAAATTTCTAATTCAAAATTGGAACTAGATATGAATTTATTGATCGGGTTGACTCCCGACAAGCACCTTTGTTTTACGTCGATGGCTCGACTTTATTTCTTTAACTTTTATGGTGGATGTAATCTAGTTTGGAAAGTTCCATCGATGCATTGATGCCTGTGTCGGCTGAGGTGAAATATCTTTTCAAACGTTGGCCATTAGCCACAATATCTCCTGACTTTTCACTCCATAAAATGAAAGCACCATGCAGGTAGATGCTCTTGACAATGTATGGTCCAACCAATGAGAATTGAGTATCCCTGGGAATAACCTCAGTTTTGAGTTGATCAGTAGGACTTGGTCTCCCACTTGAATGTCCTTCCTCTTGACATGACCATCATGCCACAACTTTGTGCATTCTTTATAGATTCTAGCATTCTCATAAGCTGTCATTCAGAGTTCTTCCAGCTCCTCGAGTTGTAGAATCCTAGCTTGGCCTGCTTCTTTCATATCAAAATTCAGTTGTTTTATTGCCCACCATGCCTTGTATTCCAATTCTACCGACAGGTGGCATGACTTTCCATAGATTAGTCGAAAAGGTGTAGTCTCAAGGGGAGTTTTAAAAGTTGTTTGGTAGGCCCACAAGGCGTCATTGATTTTTACTGACCAATCTTTTCGATTACGGCCTACAGTCTTTTCCAAAATAGTCTTGAGTTGACGGTTAGAAACCTCTACCTATCCACTTCTTTGTGGGTGGTAGGGTGAGGCTACCTTGTGAGTTACACCATATTTCCTCAGTAATGCTTCAAAGTTTTTTTCCAGGAAATGAGAACCTCCATCGGAAATCACAGTGTGTGGGACTCCGAATCAGGGGGAAATGATATCTTTGAACATTTTGATGATAGGTTTGGAATCATTAGTGATGGTTGGTATGACTTCAACCCATTTTGAGACGTAACCCACCGCCACTAGGATGTAGGAGAATCCATGAGAAGATGGGAATGGACCCATATAGTCCACACCCCAAACATCAAATATCTCAACTTCTTGCCACAAGTTCACTGGCATCTCATCTATTTTGGTCATGTTACCCGTTCTTTGGCATTTGTCACATGATAGAACAAAGTCATAGGAGTCTTTGGATATGGTTGGCCAAAAGAAACCACATTGCAAAACCTTTAAAGCAGTTTTCTCGGAACTCATGTGGCCTCCAACTGGGCATGAGTGGCATTGTTCTAAAATGAGTTTGGCTTCTTCTTTAGCAATACAACGTCTCTAAAGACCATCAGCATAGAGCTTGAAGAGGTACAGCTCATCCCAGTGGTACTGCTTCACATCATGCATAAATCTCTTCAGTGCATTTTCGGTGCATTCAGGGTGGATGACACCGGCAGTGAGGTAATTTACATAGTCTGAGTACCAAGGTGTAGCTTCTGAAATTTTCATTAATTGGTCATCTAGAAGAGAATCATGAATCGGGATCTTCTCAGTTTCCAGGGTGTGGATGTGACTGAGGGGGTCTGCCACCACATTCTCTATACCTTTCTTATCTCTTATCTCTAGATCAAATTCTTGTAGGAGGAGAATCCATCTTATTAACCTAGGTTTAGCATCTTTCTTAGCTAGGAGGTAACGGATGGCAACATGATCTGTGTAGACAATGACTTTTGAACCAATAAGGTAAGATTTGAACTTGTCAAAGGCATACACGACCACAAGAAATTCTTTCTCGATAGTTGCATAATTCCTCTGAGCTTCATCGAGGGTTTTTGATGCATAGTAGAATACATAATATTTCTTTTCTATACATTGGCCCAAGACAGCACCCACAACATAATCACTGGCATCACACATAATTTAAAAAGGGTGATCCCAATCAGGGGCTCTGATGATGGGTGTTGTTGTAAGAGCATACTTTAGATGGTTGAAACTTTTAACACACCCTTTGTCAAAATTGAACTCAGCATCCTTTAGTAGCAAATTTGTCATCGGCTTGGTTATCTTTGAGAAATCCTTTATAAACCGTCAGTAAAAGCATGCATGACCTAGGAATGCACGAACCTCCTTTACATTCGTTGGGATAGAGAGCTTGGAAATTACTTCGATCTTGGCCTTGTCTATTTCAATTCCTCGATTACTGACCCTATGGCTGAGGATAATGCCTTCCTTTACCATAAAGTGACACTTCTCCCAATTTAACACAAGTTGTGCTTCTTCACAACGTTTGATGACAAGGGAGAGGTGTTTTAGGAATGAGTCGAATGAATCTTTGTACATAGAAAAATCATCCATAAAAACTTCCATGACAGTTTCAGTGAGACCAGCGAATACGGAAGTCATGCAACGCTAGAAGGTTGCAGGTGCATTACAGAGGCCGAACGACATCCTTCTAAATGCATATGTTCCAAATGGGTAGGTAAAAGTAGTTTTCTCTTATTCATATGGATGTATGTGTATTTGATATAATCCAGAGTAACCATCAAGGTAACATAAATATTCTTGATGTGCCAATCTTTCTAATACTTGATCAAGAAAAGGCATTGGGAAATGATCCTTTCGAGTTGCCTTGTTTAACTTCTTGTAATCAATGCACATCCTCCACCCTGTAACTATTCGAGTGGGGATGAGTTCATTGTTTTCATTTTATATCACCGTAGTTCCACCTTTCTTTGGGACCACATGCATAGGAATCACCCATGGTGAATCTAATATCGGATAGATTATCCCAGCAGTGAGCAGTTTAATGACTTCACGATGGACTACTTCCTTCATATTTGGATTCAATTTGCATTGATGTTCAATAGTTGGCTTATGATCTTCCATCATGGGGATTTTGTGCATGCACAGTGCTTGACTAACCCCAATGAGGTCACTCATCTTGTAGCCTATTGCTTTCCTTCTTTCCTTCGATTCCTCCAAAAGTTTATCTTCTTGTTCCGCCGTTAGATCTGAATTTATGATGACGGGGCAGACCTTGAGTTCATCTAGAAACATGTATATTAATCCTTCCGGTAGGGGCTTAATTTCAGGAACTTTTGGCTTTTCACATGCTTCTTCAGTAACATCCACTGCTTTTAGTTCCTCAACCTTGGCTTCAGGATCTTCTTTAGCAGCATCGAGGTGGGAAACACAACTTTTCACTTGTTCGTCATCTGAACTTTCTGCATTCAGATTAGTAAGGGTCATCCCTAAAGGATCTTCTTGTTCATAATCCTCTTCTATAAGGAGTGACATCTGCTCTATGAACTCAATCAAGTATACTTCTTCTTGCATACTTGGTGTTCGCATGCTTTAATAAACTTTAAATTTGAGAGTTTCTTTACCTAATTTGAGCAGCAGGGTTCCTGCTTCAACATCAATTAGGGATCTTGTAGTGGTGAGGAATGGATATCCAAAGATAAGGGGGTATCTAGTGTCTTCTTTTATGTCCATGATGACAAAGTCACAAGGGACATAGGAATTTTGCCAACCTTGACAGGGACATCTTCAATGATTCCTAAGGGTAGAGTCAAGGTGTTATTGTTGGTATGTATGCCCTGAGAGCCAATCATGGGATGATTGGTGGGACACATTAAGATTGATTTGATAAACATCAAAGGCAAGCTTCCAATTCGTTCTGGTTCAGTCATATGAGATAGTGATAGAACAGATTGAATGTCTAGAGAATGATAGTACTCAATGATGTATGCTTTCAGGTTAAGGACCTGAACGATGAGATCATACGTATGTTAAGAGTTTGTACATTCTCATTATGTCCCTAGTCGAATGTCATTGTGGAAGGTAGATAGACAGCAATGACACACAAGACTAGATTGTGGTTTTGGTTGATAACAGAATCTCATTAGTCATGATATAGAGATATCAAACCAAACACATAGGTACTTGTTAGAGAACAAGTGTACCGGACAGACCCACCGTGAGTTTGACACATGGAACCATGACATGGTAATCACAGTCAGTACTCACAGTGATGGTGGTGAGTGTGATTCTTTGACCTAAAATCACTACACTCAACACATGTCGTTGGGTACACTTTGACATCATCAAACACAGTCTTGAAACATGGGTTGTTATAAAGGTGATTATTGGGTGGCTTTGACACATGGGGCTTTTGAGGGGTGAGTGATAGATATGGGATTTGTCCCTCCTGAGGGAGTTTGAAATCCATGGCCACTTGATGATTAGGATTGAGAAAGGTGTGCACGCATGTGTGAATCATTATGTGATACTGATGTCATAACATATCTCTTCCAATCTACTCTGAGATCAAGAAAGTGAATGAACATTGACAGGATGACTGTTCCATACCTCGAGTTCATATGGGATATCAGTGATAAAGGAATTATACATTCACTATAACACCATTCACGGATTGTAGGATTGAAAGTTGTTCTCCAACTTTCTATTTCACTTGGGTAGCACTGATGTGTGACTAGGAACCGCTCTTTTCTTGTGAAGTCATAAGTGTTATGGACTTTCACTGCCAACGTGAAATGGACCTGTAGGGTCACACACATAGGATTTAACCTAGAAGAGGAGTTTTGTCCACAAACAATGTTTAGATTGATTACTAAAGGAGTTTAGTAGTTCAATTAAACACTCAATCAATTGATAGATAAGTATCATAATGTGCAAGGTGTTGGACTGATTGATTAGAGTATCGGATTGATTGAAACTGCAATTGACTGATTCTGCACAATCTACACTCCCAACTGATCGGATCAGCTTGGTGAACCGATCGGCTCAGATGGTGAGTCGATCGGCTCATGGACAGGGTGAAACGATTGCTTCAAGTGTTGAAATGATCGTTTCAACCGGTCCAACTGAGAAAGTTGGGAAAGTCAGGTTGGTGAGAAATTTCTTTTTCGTTTCACTTGCCCAATTTGATTGGAACAAGGATTGGTATTTGATACCAATTAGAAACAAAAGAAGGAAAGTCAATCGGGAACTGATCAGGACCACGAACTGACCGGTTCATAAGTGAACGGACCGTTTCATGTATCCCAACCGATCGGTTGAGGTGTCAACCGACCGGCTCAGGTCCCCAACCGACCGTTTCAAAAATGAAACGATCGGTTCAGGTTGCGAGTTGGTTGTTTTTGTGGAAAATCTCGAACCCTTCTACCCCTGCTTTAGTCCCATATTTCCTGGGATAGAGAATCATGTCCCATGACCCTCCTATATATAGGGGTATTGGGGGCTTCTCAAAAAACAACTCAGTACAACCAGTTGCTCTTTGAAGTTGTCGTTCTCTTTGGTTTTGGTAAGTGAGAGAGCCCGAGCAAGTGCTACCTGATAAGGGAGGCACAGCAAGGGAAGGACAACTACAGAAAGCGACTGGTGGCAGGAGAGTGTGTCAGTGACTAGTACACTGATAGGAGGGTGCGACTCCTTCCAATTCCTTATGAAATAAGGAGATTGGAGTTCCAGGTGGTCCATGTGGACTACTTCAGAGGCGGGAGATTTCTGCCGCTCGGAGGACAACTGTCAATCCTGACAGTCCCGGTGAGACCAGGAGTTGTCAGTCCTGGTGCGACCAGGAGTTGCACAGACACAGTCCAAGACCGGAGGTGAAGACCGCACATGGTGCGAGTTATTGTCATCGAGCAAGCCTCGGGACAAGGTATTATTCCACAAAACATCCCTTTTCTACTGTATAGATGTTGACATGTTTCCTTGTTCTGAGTTTAGGGGAGAAAATTTTTGTTTCCGTTGCCTTCTCTGCCTCCCCTAAAACCCCACAGTGGTATCAGAGCCAGGTTAACTGCTCTATACTTTCGGATTATTGATATGATCGATTTTGGTTTTTCGCATTTATTTATTGCATACGATGTGAATAAAATTGGCTTTATGCATGTCCAATCCTAAATCCACAAATCCCAATTTACATATATGATATGTATTATGAATGCACTCGATACGCGTCGCCCTTAAATGAGTTTTTTGGTGGAAGTATAGCGTGGTTATGGCCAATAAACCCTATCTGTGTATGGTTGTATGTGGTTTCTTGCATCTCGGTCTGCGCATCGATCTTCCTTCTCCTATTCCTGATGTAACTCGAAATAATTCAAGATTTCTTTCCTACCTTTGCTCCCCTCGAATGTAACTCGAGGTTTCTCTTTTTAATGTAAAATAGGATAGAATTTTATTTCATGTTATGTCAAAGAACGGAGGACATCCTGACGACAGCTGAGACGATCGGTTCAAGGCGTGAACCGATCGGTTGACGTTCGAGATGATCGGTTCAAGGAGTGAGCTGATCGGTTGATGACCGGTTCGAGGAGCGAGACAAGCGGGTGGCGGCCATGATGAGATGCACGATAACCAGGCAAACTGATCGGTTGGAGGAGCCAACCGATCGGCTGGTGGCACCCAGCCAACCGGCCTGATGGTGAGCCGATCAGTCATGTGATGAGTTGATCAAACCCAGAAAGGCAAAGCACATATTTCATCTTGTAAAGGTTGCATGTGATGTAGAATTAGATGACTCTGATTCCTCTTGGCTCGAGGAATCACATTAGGATGGCCATAATCATCGCTTTTATCATTTTGCATGTTTTCTGTGGGATATAGCATGTATATGATATGTAGTATGTATTGTGGTGATTGGATATGTATATGTATATAAAACCAAATCCCTCATTAAATATTAAGTTTTAGATGCCTTCCAAATGCAACACATGTGAAAAGCTTGATCGACCAAGTGTGGGCATGCCCTAGCGTGGTGCACCATCTATCTCGTGGAAGCGTGAAGGATGAATGTGTGGGTCTGCCCTAGCAGGGTGCATATTCATCGTGTTGGCTTTGGGTCGGACTTAACAAGGTGACCTAGATAGGATCTAGCACCTTGAGGCATGGAGATGATCATGGCAAGGAGTTACATATGACATCTTATTAAGAGTTGCATATGATGCAATTGGCAAGAGTTGCCTACCTGAGAGATCTAAGTTGTGGGTGACAGCCCTAGCTGGTCCATGACTTAGAGGATTTCAGGATCTTGCCCACTAGAAGGCTGTATGCTACAATCTTCCGAATTGATGGTGAGGGCTATCAATTTGAACTAAAATAGTGGGAGCAATAATTAATTAAAGGCCTAATTATATCGTCAACTTTTCAAATCAATCAAATAAGTCAAAAATGAGTTTTTGGACTAAAATTTCATATTTCCTTTTGTAGTACAAATGACAACAAACAACAATCACTTTTCTTTTTGCGATCGGTCCTTGAAAAGGACAGGCTAAATGGGACAAACTTCCACGACTGGTATAGGACATTGAGAATTGTTCTCACTCAAGAGTGAAAGCTCTATGTCCTGGATACTCCAATTCCAGAGGAACCTGCTCCTAATGCACCAAAGGTAGAAAGGGACGCTTACAAAAAGCATTCTGATGATGCCATTGATGCAAAGTGCTTGATGTTATGCTCTATGAACCATGAGTTGCAGAGACAACATGAGAACATGGGTGTCATTGAGATGATTCAGCATCTCAGGAACATGTATGAAGATCAAGCACAACAAGAGAGATACGATGTATCAAGGGAACTGTTCAAGTGCGTCATGACAGAAGGAGATCTAGTTGGTCCTCACATACTCAAGATGATTGGGTATGTGGAGAACCTGACAAGACTGGGATTTCCACTGAGCCAAGAGTTGGCTACTGATGTGATACTGCAATCGTTTCCAGAATCCTACAGTCAGTTTGTGATGAACTACAACATGAACAACTTTGATAGGCCACTGTCAGAGTTGTTGGGCATGTTGAGGACAGCCGAGACACAGATGAAGAAGGACAAGCCTAAGTTTGTGATGGTGATCATGAGAAAGAAAGGTAAGTCCAAGCGCAAGGGCAAGGGAAAAGCTAAGAAAGGTTCTGATGCTAGCCAGGAGCCCAAGTCATCTTCAACTCTCAAGGCTAAGGGAGGAGTGACCAAGAAAGGCAATTGTCACCATTGTCAAAAGCTAGGACATTGGAAAAGGAATTGTCCTCTCTATCCGGAAGAACAAAAGAAGGAGGCGACCAACGTCTCTACTTAAAGGTGTCATAAAAGTAAACTTGTAACACTTTTGAGGTATATGATACCAAGATGTAAAGTGTAAAGCACTCAATAAATGGGGCAAGTGTTGCCGCCATAGATAGGAGTACTTTAGTTTATTTTCAGCCTAAAAGGCATGTAATATAGTTATGAACTGCTATTTCATATTTGCCAATAGATAGAAACACTTTATTTTTTCATATTGTATGACAATGACGGGAATTAATAAAGTTGATGTCTCAATCTTTTAAGATATGATCTTTGTGGCAATGCCTTGTTTATCTTGTGGTATTCGATATGCATAAGATAAAATGATACCTAAAAGTTATAGATAACTCAAGCAATCAAATTAGCATCAATCATGAGAAATTCATTTCTAGTTTTCATGTGATGGATAAATCTAGACTCTTTTGGTTAGAGAACCAGTAAGAGACATGAATATCTTGGACATGATTAATCAATCTTCACTAAAGGTAGTGGGAGAATGATTATCCTATTAGGTATGATACATGTGATGTATTTACATACCTATTGGAACATATGCTAATACTTCAAATGGTGTTTAGAGAAATACCAATATGAATATCTTGAAGTGTTCAAGATTATCATAGATGAAGTGCAAATTTGGTAAAGTGTTAATTCTTGATGAGATCAATGAATGAAATACTTGGACCAAATGTTTGAGATCCTTATGAGTGATTATGATAGTGTATCATAGTGAACTCATGATTAAGGCATGGTGATGTCTAAATCAAGAAGGAATCATACTCTAAGAAGTTAGAGAATGATTATCAAATAACTAAATTCTTATTAATAAAAGAATACCCCACACTAATAAAGGACATTAAGAATCACAAGGAGTTGTAAGTTCTTATATCCTTGACAGATACACCTCAATTATCTATGTGATGAGTTGTTCATGTGATGAGTCAACTATCTAGATGAATATGAGGAACCGAATTTTGGGTTATGGTTTATGACCATTACATCCTAAATGACATCCATGTGAACCATAAGGTATGACCTTGATGGTAGCACCCATTGGAATAAAATCCATAAGTGCAAATAAGTCTTAAGTGTTAAGACACATGGATAACATTTTGAGAAGGATGATGCTTGTTGATTGCAACTTGATGACTAAGACATTTGGCATATGGATACTAAAACCGCATTCCTATGAGGAATAAAACAAGGATGTGTATGTGACACAACCTATAAGGTTTATGAATCCACTAATGCAAATGAAGTCTATAAGTTACAATGGACTAATCAATGTGATTGATTGAGTAGAAGCAACTCAGAATGGGATCTTTACTTTGATGATATAGTCAAAGGGTTTTGACTGATATGTCAAAGATAAAGAAGGATTTGTGATTTATTGGGAGCGTATTCACATTCCACATGTTGATGTGAAATGGAAATGTTCTAGAATGGAAATCCAAAAGTGGAAATTATCTTTAAGGAAGATAGAGATGTTTCCTATGTGATAGGAATAGAGATCTATAGAGATAGTTCTCGAAAACCGCTTGACTTGAAAAGAGAAAGCATACATTGGCAATCTGTACTGAAGAGTTCAGTATGCACAGATTCAGTGGGAGAAAACTTGTCAATGTTACATGGAGTTAGTATCCCAAGGCCAAGTGTCCAATTCTTATCAAGAATGGGAACACTAAGAATAGATATGGATGTATCATGTATGTAATCATCCCATTATCTTGCATGTATCGACATGGCAAGAATAAAATGTATTCATCATATTGTATATAGAACATGGCAATATGATGTGCTCATCCTGATAACTCGTATGTGAGACATGACGAGTGGATGTCTGTCTACTTCCAATAAGGGTTACTAGAATTCCATGAGAACTTGATAAGTACTTGGGAAGTACTAGTTCTATGGAGATGAGGAAGAGTTCAATGTAAAGAGTTACATTGATGTGAACTTCCAAATGGACAGAAAATAAATCGCAAAATATATAGGATATATAAAAGTGAAAGTTTGCTGATAATTGGAAGTGTTCCAATAAAACCATTTTAAAAGGAAATGATGAGTATCCGTGTGTTAGAGAACAACAGTGGATACTATATGGATCTGGAAGTTCATGAGATGAACTTATAGATATTCCGGTCATTCATGACAAGTATGGAATCCTTGATCATGCAATGTGGCTAAAGGTTAGCAAAGGAATACTAGATCGCATGTTACGGCAACTCCATCTCATACGTGTGACGTATAGCGAAGAGATGTGAGACATGTGATTGATACTGACTTTGGCAAGGTGTTTCCATAACACACTATGTTCGCACTAGAGCACAGTAACATGTGGGACGTGTTTGAAGATCACTATGAATATGATTCAAGGGTGATTGGCTCACAGTGCAAGTGGGAGTCTGTTGGTATGTATGCCCTGAGAGCCAATCATGGGATGATTGGTGGGATACATGAAGATTGATTGGATAAACATTGAAGGCAAGATTCCAATTCTTTCTGGTTCAGTCATATGAGATAGTGATAGAATAGATTGAATGTCTAGAGAATGACAGTACTCAATGACGCATGCTTTCAGGTTAAGGACCTGAACGATGAGATCATACGAATACTAAGAGTTTGTGCATTCTCATTATGTCCCTTGTCAGATGTCATTTTCAAAGGTAGATAGATAGCAATGACACACAAGACTAGATTGTGGTGTTGGTTGATGACAGAATCTCATTTGTCATGATATAGAGATATCACCGGACAGACCCACCGTGAGTTTGACACATGGAGCCATGACATGGTGGTCACAGTCAGTACTCACAGTGATGGTGGTGAGTGTGATTCTTTGACCTGAAATCACTACACTCCACACATGTCGTTGGGCACACTTTGACATCATCAAATGCAGTCCTAAAACATGGGTTGTTATAAAGGTGATGATTGGGTGGCTTTGACACATGGGGCTTTTGAGGGGTGAGTGATAGATATGGGATTTGTCCCTCCTGAGGGAGTTTGATATCCATGGCCACTTGATGAGTAGGATTGAGAAAGGCATGGACGCATGTGTGAATCAGTATGTGATACTGATGTCATAACATATCTCTTCCAATCTACTCTGAGATCAAGAAAGTGAATGAACGTTGACAGGATGACTGTTCCATGCCTCGAGTTCATATGGGATATCAGTGATAAAGGAATTATACATTCACTATAACACCATTCACGGATTGTAGGATTGAAAGTTGTTCTCCAACTTTCTATTTCACTTGGGTAGCACTGATGTGTGAATAGGCACCGCTCTTTGCTTGTGAAGTCATAAGTGTTATGGACTTTCACTGCCAACGTGAAATGGACCTGTAGGGTCACACACATAGGATTTAACCTGGAAGAGGATTTTTGTCCACAAATAATGTTTAGATTGATTACTAAAGGAGTTTAGTAGTTCAATTAAACACTCAATCAATTGATAGCTCAGTCTCATAATGTTCAAGGTGTTGGACTGATTGATTAGAGTATCGGATTGATTGAAACTGCAATTGACTGATTATGCACAATCTGCACTCCCAACCGATTGGCTCATCTTGGTGAACCGATCGGCTCAGATGGTGAGTCGATCGGCTCATGGACAGGGTGAAACGATTGCTTCAAGTGTTGAAATGATCGGTTCAACTGGTGCAACCGAGCAAGTTGGAAAAGTCAGGTTGGTGAGAAATTTCTTTTTCATTTCACTTGCCCAATTTGATTGGAACAAGGATTGGTATTTGATACCAATTAGAAACAAAAGAAGGAAAGTCAATCAGGAACTGATCAGGACCACGAACTGACCGGTTCATAAGTGAACCGACCGTTTCATGTATCCCAACCGATCGGTTGAGGTGTCAACCGACCGGCTCAGGTCCCCAACCGACCGTTTCAAAAATGAAACGATCGGTTCAGGTTGCGAGTTGGTTGTTTTTGTGGAAAATCTCGAACCCTTCTACCCCTGCTTTAGTCCCATATTTCCTGGGATAGAGAATCATGTCCCATGACCCTCCTATATATAGGGGTATTGGGAGCTTCTCAAAAAACAACTTAGTGCAACCAGTTGCTCTTTGAAGTTGTCGTTCTCTTTGGTTTTGGTAAGTGAGAGAGCCCGAGCAAGTGC
Organism: Alisma plantago-aquatica; assembly: GCA_963693085.1. NCBI lineage: Eukaryota > Viridiplantae > Streptophyta > Magnoliopsida > Alismatales > Alismataceae > Alisma > Alisma plantago-aquatica. Next base: position 1,107,967,871 of record OY856413.1, on the reverse strand, counting down.
TACCCGATAAGGGAGGCACAGCAAGGGAAGGACAACTGCAGAAAGCGACTGGTGGAAAGAGAGTGTGTCAGTGACTAGTACGCTGACAAGAGGGTGTGACTCCTTCCAATTCCTTGTGAGACAAGGAGATTGGAGTTCTAGGTGGTCCGTGTGGACTACTTTAGAGGCGGGAGATTTCTGCCGCTCGGAGGACAACTGTCAATCCCGACAGTCCCAGTGAGACCAGGAGTTTTCAGTCCCGGTACGACCAGGAGCTGCACAGACACCATCCAAGACCGGAGGTGAAGACCATGCAAGGCACGAGGTATTGTCGCCGAGCAAGCCTCAGGACAAGGTATGATTCTACAAACCATCCCTTTCCTATTGTATAGACATTGACGCATTTCTTTGTTCTGGGTTTGGGGGAAAAAAATTTTCTTTCCACTGCCCTCTCTGCCTCCCCTAAAACCCACCAGTTATCTACAAGGTGAATTGTCATGCCAGTTGGGAGCAGTTCAGCGAACCCTAGCCTTTTGTAGAGGCTAAGTGGCATGATGGAAATGCTAGCACCAAGATCTACTAATCCTTTCTTACATGAAGAATCACTGATATGGCAAGATATCCCAAACGATCCTGGATCTTTCTACTTCTTGGGCATCTTACTCTGGATGATGTCTGAAGTAGTTGTTGCTAACTTGACTGTCTCATATTCCTCAGTTATATGTTTCCTGGTGAGAAGTGACTTCAAGTACTTTGTCCAGGCTGGTATTTCAACCAGCGCATCAAGAAAGGGTATATCAACGTGGAGTTTCTTCATGGCTTCTTTGAACTTGTTGAGTCACGTGTCAAGCTTGGTCTTCCTCAATCGAACTGGGAAAGGTATACGAGGCTTGTACACTGGTACTTCTAGCTCTGGTGTTTCTTTTTCGATAATTGTCAGTTTTTTAGAACTTTCCTCGCCTATCTTATCAGTAGTCACTCCCCCTTTTGGTTGAGACTCAGATGTTGTAGAGTCTTGGACAGCCACAGAGTCATCTTCATCTGTTATAACCATAGGTGTCTTGACAGGGGGATCTGAATAGTCTTTTCCAGATCTGGTGGTGACTGCCTTCAGTTGCTCTGGGTACTTAGGATTGTTCTTAGGTTGGCCAGCAAAGGCTTCAGCAGGTGGCTTCATGCTAGCCACAAGTTGAGCTAGTTGAGATTCGATAGCCTTCTGGTGGGCTTGTTGGTTAGCTATCATAGTTTGTTGGCTAGCTATCAAGGTTTGTTGCGATTGTAAAATCTTTTCAATGGCCGATAGCTTGTCATTAGGAGAGATGGGGCTAGCTTGTTGCCCTTATTGTTGGTTTTGGTAAGGGACTTGGTTGGGATTCTAAAATTGAGAATTGCTCTGATAATTGTTAACGTTCCTATTCTGAAGGTTTCCCCCAACAGGTTCCCTTGATTTCCAAAGTTTTGTTGTTGGTTATACTGAAATCCAGGTGGGCCTTGTTGTTAATTATTTGGACCAAGTTGTCGTGAGTTTTCTGCTCCTGAAGGATTTCCATATTGAAAACCTGGATGGTTCCTATTCTGATTTGGATTGTAATATCCTTGACCAAAAATGGTGTTAACAACATTAAGATTTCCATTTGACTATTATCTCCTTGGCCACATGCATTGCCTAGAACCACATCATATAGAACATTGCATGCTAAAGTGGAATGATCAGTACCTTTACATGCTTCACAGAACAGTGAATCTAACTTGATCTGTTCTTGTTGTTGATGGGGTGAACGTCCTCTTCCAAAAGTAGTAAGGGATGATTCGATATGGTCTTTCTTGGCAACTAAGAGTTTGAGGGTTTCAGCGATAGACTTGTATTCTGGAATAACTTCAGCCATAGCTACCTTCAACGCTCCTTTACCTACAGTTCTACCCCAGTTTGCTTGATTTTCAGCTCCAAGGGTGACAACCCTCCGTGTGCTATTGTAACTTTGTCGCATGAAGTTTCCTCCAGATGAGGAGTCTAAAAACCTCTAGATATCATCATCCACACCTCTATAGAAGATCTTGATAAGCTAATTCTTAGGAATGTCATGGTGTGGACACTTGCGTAAAAGCTCTTTGTATCTTTCCCATGCTTCAACTAGGGTTTCTCCAGGTGCTTCGGTGAACATCGTTATTTGTCCCCTAATTTCATAGGTGAGGGAAGGAGGGTAAAATTTTTCCAGGAAGATGTTTTGAAGTTTTTCCCAAGTAGTTATGGGTTCACATTGTAAGAAATTAAACCAACTTATAGCTCTATCAACAAGAGAATACTTGAAGAGATGGAGTCAAATAGCATCATCAGACACTTCATTTTGCTTTGTCATGGCACATAGATCGATAAACCTCAAAAGCTGTTCTTGGTTATCTTCTCCTTGTTTACCATAGAATGGGTTGTTCTGAAGCAAGGTAATCCAATGCGCTCATATCTCAAAGTTAGGAGCATGGATGGGAGGAGGTTGGACTGGGTGATGTACATCAGTAGCTTTAGGGTTTGAGAACTCCCTAAGATCCTTTTGCAGTTCTGCTACTTGTGCTGCTAGGATTTCTTCTTGAACCACAGCTCTAGCTTCTTTCATGAGTCTTTCTCTCTGTGCATTGATGGCTTGAGCCACCCTTCAGGATATTTCCTCTTCTTCAGCCATTCTTTCTTGGTTCTCTCTATTTTGATGATGAAAGGTTTTGTCTATCTCTGGATCAAAGCTGGCGGTGAGTCTGGGACTATTCAAATGGTGCATACACCGGTCTTGGGGGTACCTGAAATTAAAAAGATATGAAGTAAGATTGATGGAGTGGAGTGGAATTCAAGTAGATGATCGATTGTATCAAAAGAAAAACAAAATCCTAGATTAGCCTTAAAAGAACTAGATTTGACTAATTGTTTCCGTTGTCCCCGACAACGGCGCCAGAATTTGATGTGAAATATTATTGCACTAACAAATTCACTCAGGGTTGAAATCCCCGAGTTTTTACCAAAACCTCGTGCAATAATACCACCCGCAAGTGGACGGGTCTTATCGCAGTATAGTTAAGAATCGAATCCCAAAGGACAACGTTTTTAAGAATCTTTGTTGGTCGAATCTAATTCAAGTAAGACTAATATTTAGAACGATTGATTGGTTTGTGGTTAATTAAACTAATTGCAGGAAAGTGAAAGAGAAAAATTAAAGTTTGTTCTAGATTAATGTTATGGAATCGCTAGGATGGTACCAGGTTTCACCACCACTGCACATGCAAACACATCCAAACACATAACATCCAGGCAAGAATCTAACTATCCAAATGGAGTTGATGTGAACCCTCTGCGAGGATAGGCTCGCGTAAGCGTCACCTTAGGGATCAGATTTCTTGTCACTCTCTGGATCACTCACTTACAGCTCCGAAGATACAACATCCAACTAAGGTTGCGGGCCCCCCTTGCGGGTAGGCACACAGAAGTGTCATTGTGGGCTAGATGGCTCATCCTCTCACGGATCATACACTTACGACCTCAAGGAACCCTATCAGATGTCTCGTCAAGGAGTCAACCGTGCTAATCAACAAGCTGGTAGGCGATTAGTCTGCAAGCAAGCATCGACGATTAATAAAGAAGATACAACATCCAACTGAAGTTGTGGGGCCCCTTGTGGATAGGCACACAGAAGCGTCTCTGTAGGCTAGATGACTCATCCCCTCATGGATCACACACTTACTACCTCAAGGAATCTCATTCTATTTCTAGTTTGGGAGTCTACCTCATTAATCGACATCCTACCCAACATATAGAAGTTCTCACAACATAAGGAAGAACAAGATGAAAGCGAGCAGATAATCAAACTACAAACGTTATCAATTAACAATGAAATGAAAAGTTATATATATTGCCTTGGAGTGTTAAATGTAAAGATATGAAAACATGGGAAGCGGGGCTAGTCCCCACACCCCAGCAAAAATGAACTACTTGCTCATGGTGCAAGAAATAAGAAGAACAAGGGAGAAGGAATATTTTGCCATGAGCATGATGCAGAAGGTAGTCATAGCTCGGTGAAGATGATGCGGTCTTCTACATTGTGTCGGGGCAGATCTTAGCGAGGAGGAAGAACCACCAAGGCAGGCAGGGCAGACCTTCTTCTCCACCTTCTTTCTCTTCTCGACCTCCTTGCTCACAGCTAGAGGAGGTGTGGGTGGCTTGACAATGGCGGGAAGATGGTGGAATGGCGGCGGTGTGAAAGGGAGACCAATCCTTTGCTCAAGTAGCCTTTCAATGTCCTGGAATCTATGCCCAAATGAGGACCCTTCTGGTCCTATTTTTAGGCTTGGATGGGGTCCTCACGTTTTTGCTGCGAGTTTTCTCCAAACGGTTTGGAGCAAACAGTTTGCTTGAACGGTTTGAAGCAAACAGTCGTAGAGACCATTTGACATCCAAACGGTCTTGGGTCTTGTTTTCATACGGTCTTGCAGACCGATCAAATGACCAAATGGTCTTGGGAAGGAACTGCCCATACGGTCCTGGAACTTTGTCTCCAACCGGTTTAGTGAAACCGATAGGCGCCAACCGGTTTTCACTTGCACTGCTTCAAACGGTTTTCGGCGGTAGCTGGCCAAACGGTCTTGATTAATATCCTCCAACTGGTCTTGGAAACCGTTTGATGGCCAAACGGTCTTTCTCTTGACCGGTCTTCATTTGAGTGTCCAACTGACTCGAGTCCAAACAGTTTTGGAGATGCAAATGGTCTTGAAGACCGTTTGGGTTCCAACCGGTCCTGTGATCGAATGGTCTTTGTCTCCAACCGGTCTTGGCTCCAAACGGTCTTGAAATTGTATGGCTCCAAACGGTCTTGAAACTGTATGGATGACTGGTTGAGATCGTTTGGGGTCGAGACCGTTTGGTCAAAACCATTTGGTCAAGACCAAGGATGAGAGGATCTTGAGTGAATTTCATATGATGGTTGAACCTCATCACGGCCTACACAAAATCGATATAAATCTAGTTAATAATCTTGATAATTGTATTAGTTAAGAAATTTTGCATTTTGCGAGATTAAGGAGATGAAATCGAAAGTATTGAATTGATTTGGTCCCAAAAAGGCGACTGAAAATCATGATGAATATGCATTCATCATACACTCGGCAAATAATTTGAAGATTCCTTAATTGCTACATTGACATTGTTCTCCACTTTCATGTCGTGTTATGTATATGAGATGTGTTGATTGTGCGCTTATACCATTCACACATTCCTCTCCAGTGAAGATGGTGTATTCATGGTGTTCTTCATCATTTGCTTCAGATTGATGGTGGCAAGTTTTTACTGTGGTATTCTGTACAAATATCCTTCATTCTACATGCACTTGAAAATACTTTTTCCTAAACTCGAGTGTTCTAGCCTGTAGAACACAACTCAAATGGAGGTGTCATGAAATTATTTTTAGAGGGTAATGCTTAAGAGGGAGTGAAAATCTTGTATGGGGGAGTGCCATGTTTATTTTCAAATTTTTATCCAAGCTAGATATGTGTTTCAACCACACTCCAACTTGAGGGAGAGTGCTAGAATTATTATTATTTAGTTTATAATGTCATATTGGTCTATTTGTCTTGACTCATTAAGTTTATATTTGCTCCCCTTGTACTGGTCTCCTTTCCTATATATAGAAGAAGATGTTGTCTTCTATCAATAAGGAAATATCCAATTGATCTCCCATCTTATTTTCCACATATATCACTGAACAAAGATTTAAATGCGTAAAATAAATATTTTATCAAAGACAATTAAAGGAAATGAGGTGTGTATAAGAATGTTGACATTTGGGGTTTGTATAAATGCGGTTGGGGCAGAACATGTGCAACTTTTGTCTTATTGCACTAACTCAACCTTGCCTGCCTGGGATAGACCAAAGTGGTCATTTAGGTTAAAATGAGATTATGGTCCATGTTACCCACAGTGGAACCCACTACATGAGGATGGTTAGCCAACCCACTCCCCCATGAGGTTGGGATTTTATTAGGGCTGTAAACGGTGCAGGTACGGTGCGGGTATGACCATACCCAGAACCATACCCTTTTATTTTTGCAGGTACGGGTACGGGTCTGAACCCGCATTACTCAATAGTCAGACCTGCACCATACCCAGAACCGCAAAGAATGCGGGTATGCGGTGCGGTTCCGCGGGTATATAGTTATGATAATTGCAACAGCAGAATGTAGGTGAATATTATAAAACACCTCTGACAACTGTAACAACGGTACAGTAGAATACTTGAGCATGTATGGTTTCTACCAGTTTAGTGCATCTGCTATTTTGTGAAGGTTCAAGTTTATGGTGCCATCATTCTTCTTCTCTTCCGCATTTAGAAACATTTGTCCAACACTTCCCATTAATTTTGTTGGATGTTGCCTCCTAACATGTTTATCTAAAGAGCTAGTACCATCTGAGGACCTATTCATCAAAACTGAGTCGCAATAATTACATTTTGCCTTAGGTATTCCATTAATTGTCACTTTCACAAAATACTTCCACACATCAGATGTAGATTGTCTACCCCTTTTTTAGTTGGTTGGCATTCATCAATTTTAAGTCCAGATTCACTATTAAGATCAACATCTATCCTATCAGCACTCATTTGAGTGCTAGATGTCACATTATGTCTGGAATCAGTACCACTAGTGCCTCATATTGCTTCTTGAGCATTGGACATGATACCTAACAATAAAACATAATCTTAGTGTATTTTTAAGAGAAGTTTGTGCGACACACAGACCACAGAATGACAGAATGTAGATGCATTACAGGGAATCAAAATTGATATACAAGCATGGATAAGGACACAAAAATAGGCAATCACTGAATCACATTCCAGGAAACAAAATTAGAACTAACAAACAACAAGAACATGGAAGCAACCAATAGGACAATGAATCAAAGATTAAATTTCACTAACATACCTTTCTCTAGTATGTTTGATCACAAGACTGATTGGCGGATTTCAAGAGTCAGGTCCGGAATGAAGAATAGAACAACAATAGAAGAAGGTATCAGGTATGTAGCAGGTGACGAAGAAGGTGTAGCAGATGAATCTGGAGCACAGCTGCCTGGAAGGTTGGGGTTCAGAGTGTGCGTCGGCAGCCTGAAGGTGGTGACGGTTGTGTTGTGCTGGTCGGTGGCTAGTGGTCGCAGGCTCGTAGCCTACTAGAGTGTCGGAAGACAAGTTCGTTGGAGTTGAGGGAGAGCTGAAGAGGGGTCACCGGAGTCACCGGACGCCAGGTCGATTTCCTCCGTAAGTCGAAGAGGCCAGAGGGGTCGACTCCCTTGCCGTAGGAACTTGCCGCTGGGATTTTGTGTGTGCACCGGCACTTCCCACTGGCCGCTAGGAGTGGTGGAGCCACGGATCTGAGGGCAGTGATGGAGCCACTGATCTGACTGGTGGATCCGCATATCTGAGAAGCGGCGCTGGCACTTCCGTCTTCTGCTGGGAATGGTGGAGCGCGGCTTGAAGACGGAAGAAAGGAAGCCCTCAAATCGTTGAGGAAGTGAGGCAGTGACCAGTCGGCGCTGCTTCTGAGTCACGATTCGTGATGGCTGCATCGCTGCGGTCCTGCTGGGAACCCTAGTTCTCGCCTTCTCCCATTCTCCGCTACTGCTAGTCCGCTTCTTGATTCTGGTTCAGTTCTTTTCTTCGTCGCTTTGAGTAGAGTGGTCAGTCGTGACTGAGTGAGAGGAGTCTTGAGGAGAAACTCGTGAATCGGCCCGGCTGGGTTTGTGTGAAGACTGAAGAAAGAACCACTGCCCGCTGGAAGGATGTGAGCCAGTCTGTGAAAGAAACAAGCACAGCCAGATTATATTAGGATAGTTTTTCAGCCATTAGATTATGACAAATATATATATATATATATATATTTATTTATTTATTTATTTATTTATTTATATAGTAATACGGGTACACGGGTATAGCGAGTACGGGTATAGCTATACCCATTAGTGGACATGCAATAATACGGGTATGCGGGTTTAGAAATCTAGACCCGTGACATGTTTTTTAAGGGTCCGGATTTGCGGATCCACGGGTCTACCCGTACCCATTTACAGCCCTAGATTTTATTCGGGATTAGACCTTGTTTTTTTGTGTATTTGGAGCCTATCTTTTATGTTGATTTTTCGAATAGGGGCCTCGAACCCCACATTTACGCTTATTGCTTCTTAAATTTTATTTTATTAACTATTGTTTCTCGGACAAGAAACCCGTATCTATTTTTCAGATAGACCCTTAATTCTCATACGTACATCACATAGCAGCGTGGCTGACTGAATTCCCATTTTCTGTACTGCACATGGCACAATTATGTCATATCTGAAATTCTGAATGGATGAACAAGTGGGTCATATCCTGTGCATAACGTTTCCACATCTACATACCCTCTTCCACTCGTTTTTTTTATCCTGTTTCCGTTTAGGCATTTGAGAAACACATGATCCGTTCGGTCACAACCACAACTCAACCCCCATAACAACCAGCAAGACCAGTTCAGGTTGTGAGGATGGCTTGCACCTCCTCTTCCATATCCACATACATTTCTTCCACCCACCTTGTCAATCCTCTTTCCAACTCAAATATTCTGAAATTTTTCTCCAATATGCATGATTGAGTTATACATATTATATCCAAAATTCAATTAAATAAAAATTTGTATAAAATATGAAAAATCATTTACCACACTGCTATCCTGATCAAATTCCATACTCATGTACCATCAAAACCCTAATTTCAGCCAACTAGGGTTTATATTTCTCAAATCCTAATTTCTCAAACAATAGAACACTTAACATTCTTATTAGGTTTAAAACATCATAATTGAATTATCATCATTAATTATATTTAAGCAATGATTAATCCAATTAAGCATATAATCATCTAGGTAAACCCTAGTTTACCAATTACGCTCAGATGCGGTCATAACAGGAGTTGTGAGCTGAAAGAGTTCCAAGGAAGAGACAGTTGTAGATTCTACAATAGAGACCGAACATATTGCCACATCTAATGCTGCAAAGAAAGTTGTGTGGATCAAGAAGTTCATTTCTGAACTTGGAGTCGTTTCAAGTGCTAGAGATGCAATTGAGTTGTTTTGTGACAACAACAGAGCAATTGCACAGGCTAAAGAACCAAGATCGCACCAACGTTCAAAACATATTATATGGCGGTTCCATCTCATGCGAGAGATCGTATAATAAGGAGATGTGAAGATTTGCAGAGTACTTACAGAAAGCAATGTGATTGACTCACTCACAAAAGCACTTTCACAGCAGAAACATGACGGACACGTTCGATCACTTGGATTGAGATTTATGAGTGATTGGGTATAAGTGTAAGTGGGAGTCTGTTGGTATGTATGCCCATAGAGACTATCATTTGATGATTGTAATGGGATACTTTGTAAATGATTTGTAATACTATATTGATCATATCAATAAAGGCAAGTTTCTAATCTATATGTTTGTGTTTTATATTGTGAGATGACCACAAAACTTATAGTTGTCTACAGAATAATATACTCGATGACATATGTCTTTGGGTTGATGACCTGAACAGTGAGATCATATGCATGTTAAGAGTATGTATTCTTGTTTTGTCCCTAATCGGTTGTTATGGTGGAAATATACATAGACATCAATAACACATAAGATTAGAATGTACGTTGGTTGATGGAAGAATCTCATTAGCCATGATATGGAGATATCAGACTAAATACATAGATACTTGTTAGAGAATAGTGTATCAGACAGTCCCACCTTGAGAGTGACACATGGATACCATGATTGGTAGTTAGAGTTACATCTCATAGTGATGGTGGTGATTGTGGTTCCTAGACCTGAAGTTACTACACTTATCACATGTCATTCGGTGTACTTTGACATCATCCACTGTGGTCCTGAATAAAGATTGCCATAAAGATGGTGCTTGGGTGCACTGTGACACATGGGGATGATTGTGAATGATGTAGATGGAATTTGTCCTTCCTACGGGAGTTTGATATTTCAGCCACTTGATAAGCGAGACTGAGAAATGCATGGTCATACTGATGTGAGTCAATATGTGATATTGAGCTTACATATATTTCATACAATCTTCTCTAGTTCAAGGAATATGGATTGAACGTTAAAGAGGATGACAGTTCCATGACTCGAGTTCAATCTAGATATTAGTGACAAAGAAACTATACAATCACTATAACACCAATCATGAATGATAGGTTAAGTTATTCTTCAACTTGTCCAATTACTTGGGTGGCAATGAAGTCTTTCTAGATATCAATCATTGCTTGTGAAATCATAATATGATTATGGATATCACTGCCAATGTAATTTGGATCCTACCGGGTCACACACATAGGATGTGTTGGATTATGAGTATAAATGTGGATTTGATTAGAATTGTTCCAAATCACATTAATTACTAAAATGTTTATAGAATCCATTAGAATAATATTTGAATATGTTAAAATGTTTGACTCAATTAATTGGAGTGACTAGCTCTAAGTGCAAGTGGGAGTCTGTTGGTATGTATGTCCATAGAGCCATCCTGAGTGATTGCATGGAGTCAGATATTAATTAATCAATTAATATGATTAATTGGTTAATTAATTAATTCTAGAATATTCTAATTAATCTATGAGCATTATAATTAACACAGTCTTT